>VFFE01007795.1:2889598-3303783 GCA_008921705.1 Burhinus oedicnemus
TCTCCCCTTCTCCCCTTCTCCTTCTTCTTCCTTTCTCTTTCTCTACGTACATTTAAAGTTCAGCTACTGTAGGTAGGTAGACACAGTAGCATATGGGCAGATGTAAATGCTAATGGTTTTTAAGGTGTCTTCATTTTGCACTCTAGTGACTGTATTGTATGATGGTCTTTTGCACCATGAGAAGCATTTGCTGAATTGATACGAAGAACAAATAACTTATAAGCAAAGTCGAAGCCTCACTGTTACAGGTTTCCTATTTGTTATTCATTGTTACGGTACGAATGTTGCAGGTCCTTATGATCTAGACACAGTGACATGCAAATCATACTTACAATAAGTTTTCTCGAGTGGTTTATGGTGACCTTTTCGTAGTAAGGAGCATTAATTTTTTTCCAGTTTTGGGACTTCTATAGAAAAAGGTATTACAGAAAAGTACACCGGAGATTTTTTTGCCTGGTTAGCAATCCCTGGGCTCCCTGCTTCAAGTTAATGCAGAGGAATGAGCAGCCACCCTGTCACAATTAGCAGGTGCCATCCAAATATCTCTGGAAAACATTCCATCATTTTTTGTGTGCATTAAAAATATATTTATTGAGCAATATCTGGCTTTAGGTTCAAATGTATTATACAACCAAACAAGGCAGAACTAAAATGAATGTACAAATTCAGTCAAATATATGCAGTTCAATTTCAAAGAGTACTTTATTTCTGTAAGATTTGTTCTTAGCTCAGTAGTTTAGTACCACTACCAAATAATACATCAAATACATTTTTCTTTAAAGCCAAGCTTAATATACTAGCAGGTGTCTCACTGCACAGCAGATACCATCAGACTCTGCTAGGCAATAACTCTGCAGTCCTTCTAACTGTTCCCTTTAGACTTCGCATGCAAACTATTTTGCCACTGCACGGCAATTGCTGTTGCTGTGCTTCAAAATGGAATCTCCTTCCTCTTCATGTTAATAACTAGTAGGTGAGGCTGAATTTTACAAGGGAAATAAACCTCTCTGTTTAATAGTTCTGATCTTTTAGTAAGGATTCCTAGCAAAGCAGGATATATTTTAAAGTAGCTGGAAATTTGCCTGAGTACAAATTTTGAATCTGTTTTAGATGCCCCGTTCACATTGGATTCACTGAGTTGCAATGCAGAAGAATTATTAATTACAAAATTGCATTTCTTACAGTGGTTTGAGGTTTGATTCTTTTCTCATGTTGGAATGAAAATGACAGGGCCATATTGATTTCAGCTGGGTTACTTCTGATTTACAGTACTGGTCTCTTATCAACAGGAAGCAGGTAGAGCAAGGAAAGCAGTCCCATTGACTTAATGATGGCCCTTGCCTCCTCCTTTCTCTTACTAGTTTCTCTTGTGTCTCAGCCTGGACGGCGTGCTGTTTGGGACACGATGCAGGTCCTATCTGTATCCTCTAAAAGAATGTTACACTTCCAACACTGTGGATGAGATATTTCAACATTGCCCTGATTTTTCTCCCACTGAAATCAGTGCTTAAACCCCCACTGACCCATATAATGCCAGAAATGTCAGTTCTGCTGATCTGATTATTGTTAGAGTGTATGGGAGTATTATGAATTACAAAGGAAAAAGGACAAAGTAAAATACTATAATTATGTGGCCTATTCAGCATCATTGGTTCTAGAGAAAATTAAAATTTATTTCCATATATGGTTCCAGTATTACTCTTCCTGATTAGTAGTTATAGCTTCCTGTTTGGATATAATGATTTAGTTGCAGATATGACATGTTAACAGTGGATATTTTCCAGTTGCTGCTGATTGCGAGCATTGTATCACTGTTGTGTGTGAAAAAAATCTAAGTATACCTTTTGAAAATAGAGGGCTGGAATTTCAGCTGGTGTACATTCATGGGATTCCACTGATTGCCTTCCCTAGGATTTTATGCATTGACTGAGATAGTAGCCCAAAGAGAATGTAAAACACAGCTAAAGTGAATACGTTTGATGCCTCTGAAGTATGTTACACACCTCTTAGGCTTTTTTTAACTTCTTTTTACCAATTTCTGAGTTTGAATCTAGAAGTTAGCTAAGAAGTTCCTGATAGTGGACATTTTAAAGACTGCTTTCCTGTGGTACCACAGTAGAGTTATTGGGAACATTGAAAGTGTTACTTACTCTTAAGAATTTTTAATTGCTTAATGCAGCTAATGGTAAAAATACAGGCTGGATGAATTAGCAATTGAGAAAGTGCGACTGTATATGGAGCAGATAAAATAATTATTTTGTGTTACTATTTAAAGAAAGGACAAAAAAGATTCAGAGAAGATTAAAAAAATAAAACCCCCTCCAGTTCTATCTGCCAAACCAGAACATCTTACAGGGACACCACTTTCAGAAAATGAAGAGACAGGTAGAATTACTAATCACTTAAAATATGTTAGCCAATAAATTTCTATGTGGGAGAGATTCAACAGGTAGCTCCACTGATGTGTGTAGAATTATTAGAAATAAGGAGAAAAAAATATTATCCTTAGCAGCTGTATTCTTTAATTTGTTCATAGTGGTGTAAAATTCTAATTCAGGGTTTTATTTTTAATGCCAAGTAAATGTTTAAGCTGTGATTTATACAGGGACACAAAAAGTTCATTCAAAGTAGCTGAAGGTGTGAATTGGATTAGTTAAACCTCGTTGTAGCCCCATGTGGGCACTTTCAAAACTGAAGTTAGCTGTTATTTCATTTACTTTAATTCATGATAGTGTTTTCATTGTGGCTTGAAGTCATGGAGTTTAGTCTACTTCAGTTCTTAATGACAGTGTCCATACATAAACTTCAATGAAGGTTAACTAATTCACTGTAAAAATTAGCTTATTGGTGAGGAACGATACCGTAAACTGTTAGTTGAACATTTGAGAAGAACATTTGAGCAGCACTTTTAGAGAAATGCACTTCAAAATAAACTTTTTGTTTCCCTTAAATGTGATACATCGATAATCTTTCTCTTAACTGTCTTCTGAAATCACCACTGTGTTTGTTTCCGTCTGGTTTCTTCCATAATACTTGGTGCGTGCTTGGGCAGGACACTGGGTTAGGAAACCACTCTTCTCTTCCTCAGTGCTACCTCCAGCTGCTCGTTCCCATCCATGCGTGGCCACCCAGCACTGCTTCATTTGTACAAGTGGAAGAGTTTGGATTTTTTTGGTAAACTTGACCAAGGACAGAAGGGTGTCCTTGGTGCAGAATGATAGATTTACTTCCAGTAAAGGCCATTTCAGAGGTCTGGTTTGCAAAGTAGCCTCACAAACAGGGGGATGAGGACAAGAAGGAGCAGAGGTTGTGGAAAGTACTTAGTCTGGCTGTACCACCAAAGTGTCATCAAGCTGTAGCTCATGGGAGGTACAGGAATGTATTTGATGCTGTGTCTGTATATAAAACAGATGTGGTAATTTGAGTACTAGATGGAGACTATCTACACTGCAGGCATGGCCTTACACTCCTTATGTGCTTGCTGTTTCAATATCATTTTGATGCTGTTTTTTGTTACTGTAGGTTGAAATGCTTTTTTAGTTAGTTTAATTCTTGGCTTGTTGGCCAGTGAGTAACTTCATTTTTTGTTGGTGGAACACTTTTTAGTACAATAGTAGATTAAAGTATAATAGGAAGGATACCAACATTTTTGATCCTCTGGTAGAACTCATGAAAATTAAAGTATATTCCATGACTCTAGTGTATTCTGTAGATTGACAGTTTCTGACAAGACTGCCTGGAAGCAGTTTTGGGCTCTTGTAGTAAAACTGATGGAGACGGTGAAGAAGTTGCTTGGCTTACTTGACCTGGAAAAATCGGTTTCCAAGGTTTTTCTCAGCTGGCTTTGCAGTACTGCTTTGATAAGTGGTCTGATCACAGCTGTTCTTTCAATTTGGAGGTAGCTCTCCAGCGTGACTCACTGGTACAAATTAATTCTGACACAAACAGAGTTGACCCCCATCTAATTTGCCTTATACAATGTTTACCATGACCAATAAGGTGGATTTACCTGCTCCTTATTTTGTACTCTACTGCTTGTGTGACTGCCCAGCCAGGAGGGTGATCACTTCTCTTCCTTAAGGCTCTTTCTCAAGGGTTAGTCTGTTGTACAGCTGAAAAGTACTGCAAACCTAGTTGGCTATTGTAGCTTTTCTGTTCAGTAGTCTTCCTCTCTTACGGGAATTTTCACTTCGTTGTAGCTTGCTGGTAGTGCAATATCACTGGTTCTCACTCCCTCTTCTTTGTCACTCACCATTGCAAACATATGCAGTACCTTCCTCCCTCTGACCCTTGCCCAAGCTTTTTTATTTGAATGTTAGACAATGTCAAGATAGTATGTGATAGCAGCTTTGATGTTAGCAGTGTGAACGAAAGGGGGAAAAAAGGTGGCATGTTATAGTCAGTGAGTCAGCATCTGTCAGATGGTGTCTGGTGGCTTAAGGTTAAGTATACAAATTTCTGGGAAGACAAACACGCTGGATTTGATAGCCGGAGCCTTAGACCCTGATTTCCACCTGAACTAAATGTTTTTATTAGTAGCTCTAAATCTTCCGTGAGATACAGCAGTCATGTATAAAACTGTTCAACAAGAACATATTGTAGGCTGAAGGGAGGAGGATGTGCACCCAGGAGCAGGAATGAAATACAAAAGAGGGAGGTAGAGGCAAGACTGCTGTTTCCTGAGCCCTGACAAATGAGGGCATTCAGAGGAATGTAGCCACAAGAATTTGATGCCAAAATATTTTGCTACTTTTTCCTCACTCATCTTATATAGTGGAATTTCCCAGTTATCTTTAGGAAAAAAAGTAAGTTATTCAATGTTAATCTGTCTCAGATCTCAGCACCACTCATGTAAGTCGGGAACTGTTCGTTCAGCCAACCAATCAACTTCATACAGATAAACTGAGAAAGGAGTTTGGTCCTAGAATTGATGTTTCAGTTCCTGGTTATAGCTCTGAAGTCTCCCCTGAAAGTAGGATACGTGTTTGGAGACTTATTCCCCCTTTACACTTGTTTAACCTCTTTGCATTTATCAGTCACTACCTTTTATTAGTTGTGAGCGTTATCAGGTTTGGATGGTGAGGTAGTTCATTTTTTCGAAACCAAGAGGCTCAATCCCTAGCAGTACTGAGAGAACTAAGATTGCAAAGGGATAACAGACTTTTTCCGTTTAAATAATCTCCTTTTCTTAAAAAGTCTAATACAATAAAAGTCCTGCAAGCTTAATCAATACAGCATTACTAAAAACATCTTTCAAAATCCTTTAGCACTTTTCACTGTGTTCCTATTTCTACTAATGTTCAACTATCTGCTTCAGTATTCAAGTAATACTTTAATTTAAAAAGCATTGAGCCATTTAATTTTTTGGGGAGGATTAAGATTACTATTTGACAAAACATTATATTATAGTCTAAATCTGTGAGGACTTTTTGCAAGATCCTAGGTTTTGGTTGTGCAGTAATTGGACTTTGTTTTCGTGGCATGACAGACTCTAGATTTTTTTTTTTTTATTTGATGTTAAAAATTACCAAAACACAGGTCAGAAAAGCACATTGTCTGATTAAATTTTTTTTATTGATAGAGGTGAAGGGACCATATTCTGTTATTCTTTTTGGTGAAGAGTGGCTTTGTGTTTTAATGCCAAAATGTTAACAAGAATATTACGAGAGGATGCTTGCTGAAAATGTAAAACCAAACGATCATTTTTGTGTGTGTGTTTGATTAATTTTCATGTTGAATGACCCTGCATAAGGGTCTGTGCACTCTTTATCTACTTTCTCCATGACAAAGTTTAGAGCTGGCATTGCAGTGAAAGAGAAGAGGGGAGTTGTAGAAAAGCACACTTGAGTCTTGGGTTGTTGAAGAGGTTTTCATGCCATCTTTTCTCCTCACACATACTGCAGGGTTATAGCTGAAAGTCAGAAAGGTGGCTGAAGTGTATCTTCATACTCCAGCATACTCCATTTGATGGAACAGCTTTTGTAGGTGATAGTCTTGTGAGTTTATGATGGGAAGCAGCCTTGCAGCCAGGTGGTTCTGGGCATATGTGTTTATAAGAAAGTGGCTTTAAGTCACTTCACCTCCTTTGGACCTGTGCTGAGCACAGCTTAGATTCAGGCAGCTGTGTCTTCAGTGTCATCCTCCTTTTTTGTTCTGTGGCTTGCATCTCTCTTCTGTTTGCTTTGGTTCTTTTCTATTCAATGTGAAGGCAAAGGAGTGGCTAATAATACTCTTGCCCTGGAGAATTACAGTGAATGAGAACATGTCCTCTGCCTCCTTGCAAGCTACTTAAGACTTAGATATGGGTCCCCAGAAGGAAAAATGGATTATATTCCTTAGAACAGACAAGCAGGGTATGTATAGATCTTTGGCTCCTATTTTAATACTTCCTGGGATGTGTTTGATGCTGGTACATATAAGCCTTTTCTCTTCATTTTTAAGTCGAGTGCCTGTCCATGCAAGGTACTTCAAGACAGGCTGATAATTTGGTTATGAAAGTTCAGGCTGGGTCACGGTAACCCTAGCTAGCTTTGAAGTCAGCTTGGATGGCGGTAACAAAATGTCACTTTGCAGCATAGCTGGGAGTGGTTGGGTCTGGTGGTGTTCTCAATATAAAACCAAGATCTGGTATGAGGACACATATGATACAGATCTGTAAAAGCGTGAACGGCTTGGGGAGAGTGATTGGGAACAGTAACGCACTGTGTCTTCTAGTGCCAGAACTAGGGAGCAGCAGATGAAACCAGCAGACAGGCAGATGTTTGAAATGGGTATCTTCACACAACACATCACTGAAGTGGGAACTGCTTTTTTGTAAGGTGTTGCAAATGCTAAACATTTATATGGGTTCAGAAAGCAACTGGCCAAATTCACAGAAGATAACTATTATGTACCAAAATACTAATCTGCTCAGGATTCTTTTTGCCATGAAGTGCTGGATGATGGGACAGCATACTGGGGAAGTATCACTGTCTGCTTGTCCTGTTTTATACTTTTTCTAGGTGTCTGCTACTGGTTATTGTTGAAAACGGGTTACTGATATATAAGGACATTTGATGGGACCTGGTCCAGTAACCTTTTGTGCCTGTAGAAAGTGCACTCGGATTTTGGATTGCAATGTAGATTTGCTATTGAAAGCGTATTTTGATGCACACTGTCACTTAGAACTGCTTTTTGTGTAGTATGCAATTGATAACACTCCTAGTTTCATGCTATGTATCTCAATGCAACTTTCATGAAAATATGAAAGAATGGATGATCAAGTTGTATGGTATGAGGACTGTACTCTTTTGTTGGGTTTATCATTGTATTTTCTTATTTCACTCTAAGTGTTAGGATTACTTTTGTTTTCCTTCGTGTGATAAACATATTAAATTGGAGGATAATAAGTTTTTAACTGAGTGATGAGCCACATGTCAACTTCCCAATCTGCGTATTGGGAGAAAAAAACAAAAGAAAAGGGCAGAAGCATTTCACCCCTTTGCAGTCTTTCTGAACGCAAAATGTAAAAGCCAAATTTAATGTCTAACGGTAGATTGGTAAACAGGATTATTGTCTGGATGGACTAAATCCTCGTGTTCCGCCCATTTTATTTTGCTGTGTAATGATTCTGAAAGTAACTCTCAGAAGGACCAATACATGCAGCATTTTCTAGTACTGCTTAGAAAGCACATGCATATTTGTTGTTATTTATTTACCTCGTCCCACTTTTCTTTATTTCTATTTTAGCTTTTTAATTTGCAATTCAACTTCTTTAGCTTTGAAAACTATTGAATATTTCACTGTGCCTTAAATGATTCTGCATTTTTAGACAAAATGGAAGCACAGTGTGCTATAGGCGCACCCTATATAATATTGTCTTTTTTCCAAGTTAGTCCCATGACATTGTTAAGACTCAGCACTGCATTTACAGAGTCAGTGTTCTCATTTAGCCTTCCTAGCCTGTGATTAAATGGGAGTTGCTGCTTGTTGTACTATGAGTTGGCTGATAAAAGCTAAATCTGTCACAGGTGCTACAGTTTGTGTATGAAAAAATTTGCTTTCCAAATACTAATTATTCCCAAAGTATCTTACTTCACACAAAACACAGAAAGCAAAGTCAGCAAATTTGTCCCAGTTTTACTTCACTTGTGCTGTAAATTAGGGTTTGTCTCCTACCATTGTGTAAAGTGAAGATGGTAGAAATTCAAATGCAGGAGAACCTATTGATTTACAACCTCTGATGTGTTTTTTCGCTTAATTCTTCCAATCAAAATGCTTGAAATATATGTTGTTCAAATAATCATTGCTGAATTTCACTTCTGTAATTGAATGAGCTGTTGTCTAGGAACATAGGATGGTGGGAAACTACCAGTGTTGTCTCTCCAGATGTCGTTTAAATGCGAAGTGTTTTATGCCTGAAAGGCCCAGACCTAACCTGGTCATATGCTTAAACTATTGATTTGGGAATTTAATTTAATATGATGGTAGCTTATTGGGAATTATCTTTCTGGTTGCTGTGGGAGAAGAAGGGACCCTCAGTCATTGAAACAGTGGCTGAATAAGTAAAAGCATTCAGTTTGTAACCTCCTCGGACTCTGAGACATGTATGTCGTGGAGACTCCAGTGCACAAACATGGAGCTGGGTTCCCGTCACCCCTCTTCCACCACTCCCTGTCGTGGAAAGCCTTTGTGGTAACCTGTTGTAGCCCCAGTTGCCAGTATGATGTATTTTGACATTGAAGTGCCGGGATCTCCCTAGATAAGAGTTTGTAGTTCAAGTAGGCTATTGCTCAGTTAAATCTTTTGTAACAAATCTAGCTGTCATCCAGATGAGCAAATTTTTGACACTAGACTCAGATTGACCTGCTAAAATAGCAACTGGAACTGTGTTTTAGCAGCTTCTCCTTTCATTGCCAAGAATTACCTAGGAACCCCTTCTGAGATTAGAGAAGTACTTTAAATGTATATTCAAAATACTTAGCTTATAGAGTGACTTACACAGAAAAGGAAGAGCATTGAATGCTGTAAATTAAATTTCTAGCAACAATTTTTGCATTATAAACTAGCTTAAGAAACTGTTTATTTACTCCCTTAGGATGAACATATTGTATATTTCCAGATTTTTGACAAATGCAAACATTGATGTGATTTAACTTCTAACAGTAGTGATTCACAGCTCTAGTTGTTTGGCATGTGTATAGTAATACTGATTTATATTTTTATTTTATCTCTGTAGGACTATTTAACCATTCACAAGTATGGCAATGCAGCCAGAAATGATCTCTGGAACACATTGTCAAAGGTAAAGTGCTTTAATCTGTTGCACTGAGGGAGAAGCAGGAATTTACTGTGGTATTTTTCTTGGTGAGGTTAGGAGTGAGTAGTGCATACTGAGATCTTCAGACCACAGTGCAAATATAAAAATTGATGCAAAGAAATTCCATTTGAGTTAACCTAGTGGCAACATCAAAATATGTTTTTGCAGCATTTCTCTTCTTTGTTATGTTAGAATATGTTTCCTTGCTTATGCTATGTCACTGCTGTGCAGTAAAAGATACTTCATGGAATCTGCTATCATTGACTTCAGCAGCAGCACGGTGAGGCCCATAAGCTGGAAAGCACATGGAAGTGCTGAGCTTTGGCACGTACATCGTGTATGTCTGTGATTTTGTATGGAGTTATGATTTGTGTGAAGGACAAAACTATTAAAGCTTTAAAGTTTGGTGTAAACGGATATTTACTGTGACATTTGGCATGCTGTAGAGACTTACAGTTGCTATGCCCATGCTCCATTTGGTTGCTATGCCTAAACTCAGCTTGAGTTTCTAGAGCCTGGTACAGGGATCTATAAGGGCAGAGTTTAATTTTCATAAATTGAGACAAGCACGCTGGAATTTCTCTCCTGAAGAGCTAGTCTGGGCACTCCAGAATAAAGACAGAGTGCAAGCCAGTGTAGAGTACAGTCAGGGAGGCTGGGCACAAGTACCAACTCAAGCCATGTGCAGACATGGTAATCTAGTTGTAACTGTTGACACCAAAGTTGGGATTCAGCTGGAGGCCAAGACATCTGCATTTATCTACACAAGCAGGTATATACGTATAAGCTAGGTGTCCAAGATCCAATTGTTGTCAATGAAGGCTGGATTCAGTTGCCTGTTCATAGACATCTAATGTTTACCTTAATTTATCCTGCCTGGCTTCCAGCTGCCACATAAGTATGTTTACTGCAGGTCCACCAGTTCTGCAAGGATGTGTTGAATATTTTAGGACATCTCATTTGACACTTGGTGAACAGGAACAACTGGAGTCCCAGAAATCTAGTCAATACAGTCAGCAGAGCATAGAGAGCAATTCAGTTGACTAGCCACTACACGATCATTTTAAAAGGAGCTTGAACCACTAACTGTTGACCAGGGACTTGAGACAGTGTTCAAATAGAGGCAACTAGTGCCAGATTAGGTGCAGTAGAGTGTTCAAGACAGTCAGGTGGGTCCAATCTATTTCACATAAGATCTGTAGGGAATTCTGTACCCTTCTGGGGTGGCAGGTAAAGGTCAAATGACATTAGCCATCTATGTGTGAGCAGCTGAACTGAGTCCTATGTCTGTACTGACTGTTCATGAGAGTTGAGATGTGTAACATACAGTCAGGCTCAAATCTATGTCTTAATCTGAAGTTGAATGCCACTGCAAAAGTCTTTCTTCTCACTTGTGTCTTCCTCTGTTAAAGTTCTGAGTGGTGGGAGGTCAGAGGGATGAATGTAGTCTCGAAAGAACAGCAGAACCCACAGCTAATAAAATGGAACAAAAATGAGACTGTTCTGGTCCATAACCACTACTGCTATACTGTATGCTTAAATCTATTGTTAAGGCTAATAATTCTGTTTGCCTCACCTGTAAGCACGTATTTTACCAGCTGCTTTGTTCCTAATACATTGCAATTGCAGCTTTGTTTCTGAAGGCTTCTTGCTGGGTTCTGCTTGTATTCATCAGAGGTTGCTCAGTCTGTGATCTAGGACTGTTCAGCAGCTAGGGACATTTCCATCACTGAAGAACAAATGATGCCTGTCATTCTCCTCATACCCAGTTTCATCTCCCATGATGCCATAGTATCTCTTTTTGTTTCAGATGAAAATCCGCTTGTAAAACATCTTTTTTATTGACATACGGTATCAAATATGAACACATTAATCCTCTGTGTGTTATGACAGGTGCAGTTTATGAAGGAACTGCAGATATCTTTTTAAATATGACCTCACTTTGGACATGAGGGACAGTATTTTCAAGTAACTAGTCCTTTGATTTTCAGAACAGAGAAGCTCTGTACTTTTAGAAATCAGGCCCTTTGAATATGCCTTATTGTAGGTAGCCTAGATCAACTAACACTGAGTCTTTTTTAACCTTAGCTGGTCAAGAATATCTTTTGGAGACAGCCACCCAGTATTTCTGTGGCCCTTGTTAAAACCCTGTAAAGCAAGTTGTTTCTTCTGTTACAGCAAAAGTGTCTGAATTATGTGGGAAGCATGACTTTCTGACTGTCACTCTCCTCTCTGGCAAGATTGCTCAACGTTTATTTTTAAGATAGTCAGAGACTTGCTTGAATTATGTAGTGTGTGTGTACTGGGTGTAAATGTGTATGTGCATGCATGATGGTTATTTAAACCTCTAAAACTAATTACGGTCTCTGGGACAAAAAAAAAAGAGTTTTATATGTTGGATGATGATACTGCTTCAACATATTGAAACTTTTCTTTTTTCTTGAAGGCTTTAAAAAGGGTTGGAAAATCTGTAAATATCCAGGAAGTAATGGATCAGTGGACACTACAGATGGGTTATCCTGTTATCACTATCCTGGGAAATGAAACTACAGACAATGTCATAGTGATCTCCCAAGAACGTTTTGTTTATGATAGTGATGCTAAACCCAAGGATCCTGCCCTTGGAGACATCAGGTACTTATATTTCTCAATGAATATCTTTCAAGAGGCGTTAGTTGTTTAAGTAAGTGCTTCATGTGTGCATTTTTATGAAGATGGCTCTTTAGAAATCTCTGAGCTTTGGTATCAATATCATGTGGTGACCCTTCTATTTGAACTGTGGTAAAGATGAGGCTAGTTAAAAGAATTTTAAAAAATCATTACAGTCATAGAACAGCAAGATAAAGCGTTTAATGTGCCCATTTGGATCCTGACAGTTCTCTCTGTGACTATGTCTTGCATCTTGCATCACAAATCTGTTTCCTCTCCTTTTCTTTTGATTTTGTCACACTCCATGAAGTAATTTGGAATGTGGTTGGAAGGTCTGATACTTCTTTTTAAGCAATTATTTGGAGTGGACCTCTCCACACTCATAGATTGAGTAGTCAGATGTAACCGTGTGTCAGGTATATACCTCGCTTGACCTGGAAAGCAGTCAAGAGCTGAACTGGACCTCTGTACAAGGCAGGGGGTTCCAGCTGTTCCATTTTTGAAGCCAGTTGAACTGGTCCTATGGGGACTGTTACATTGGCGGAAATCAGCAGGCACTTCTGCCCCTACCCTTTTTCCACTTCTTAGATTGTTTCGTTCCTGCTCCCAGCTGACTGCACGCACTTCCTTCATCCCAGAGACAAGCTGACATTCCTGGCTGATGCTGGGTAATTCTCATATTGTTTAAAGCAGTTTTTGCATCGTATTTGAAGGCCAAGGATATAGGCCTGATGCTAGAGAATTGCAGCTTAGCCTTACAAGCTTCTGTGTTCACCTATTCATTAAAGAGGGCATGCTGTCAACTTTGAGTACTGTGTGCTTGTCCAGTAGATTTAAATCATTAAGAGGCAAAATTTAATACCAAATTTTGCTTGACACATCTGGAGCTTATAGAATATTCCTGTTGAGGAAGGCCTAAAAATACAGTTACGTTTGCTGGAAAATGTTTAGAACATGAATATTATGGAACTCAAACATGACACTGAGTAAATTGTTGTTTCTCTGGCTGTATTGCAACAACCTAGGAGGGTATTAAGCATCTGTTTAAGTTCTGGGCTGAAATGAGTTCCTTTGTGAGAAAGAGATAAAACAAGTGGATGTGGACTGTTGGAAGTGTTCAAGACTCACAGTTCAGTGTAGCATAAGAGAGATTCTCCCTTATTCAATTGAAAATTTCTTTTGTGCAAGTGTATATACCCATAATGTAATGTAACTGGATTTTACTACTCAGAAAAACAGAGATTATTAGGTTTTTTTGGTTGATTAAAACAGAGATGTTAAGCCTTTTAAGTATCACAGAGACTTTCTTAAATAGATTTGCTAGGTACTTGGTATTGATTGTAAAAACTGCTGCTGTAATTCATGAATAAAGACTACTGGGTGTGTAAGTGTTTTGTAAGGTAGACCATCAGTGGTGAGAATCAGACTTAGTTTTATTTTTGTGTGACATTAATTCAAAATTCAAACTGCATCTTGAGATAAGTGGAAATGTAGTGCTCTGCACCAACAGGGCAAGTTATGCTGGGTTTCTTAGGAGATTTTGTCTACAGATTCTATCACAATTATAATTTCTAAACATTGGAAGTAAGATTTAGTGCTAAAGAGAGCACAGAAAAAGATGTCAATGTGGGCCCTGCCAGGAATTTACTGGCCTTGTTAGGCAGTGGAATACCTATTATATGTATCTGTTTTGGCAAGTCTCTGTCCTGTTCTCCCCTCTTCAGATTTGTTTTTCTCTGTGCTTCCATGTTCTTTTAACCACAAATGGGAAGGAAGCCCCTTGCCCAGGGAAGGCTTTATAGATGGGATGTTTACTCCAGCCAGTTAGATGATGGACCTAGTTTGCCACTTCCCAGTTAAAGTTATTTGAAAGTCATGGGACATAAGTATAAATACCAAAGAACAGGAACCATATACATTTAGCAAAAGGTGAAATTTGCCTATGCCATTCACCTTTCAAATACCATTCACCAATTTATATTAAAGTCCTCTGGCTTAATTATAAATTAGTGTCTAGCTTGTTATAACAATGGCCGTGCAATTTGTTGGTGCACTGCCCACAGGCACATGTGGCTTGGTATGCACAATGGCTCTGTATCATTAAATGTCCTTTCATACCATCAAATTAAGTAGAAAAACAAGAATGACATACTGAAAATAAGTTTAATCTTTCTGCCAGCAATGACCTAGATATTCTTCATGATTTTTGTGGGGTTTTTTTCTTTGGAAAAGTCACTATTGCTTCAATTATTGTGAAAGCAGTAGACAGGGAAAATCACATTAATGTGGTGTCATCTGATAATTCATGATACATTACTCCACAATTGTATGACATGATACAAAGGGGCCAGTTTTTCTACTAGTACACGAAGAGGGTTGATAACTGGAATGGAAACAGCACATTGACGGACGTTCAGCGCTATTCCGAAGTGCAGCGCCCTGGCTGATGCTGCAGGTGGTTTTGGTGAGGAAGTTGGCAAGGGTTTACTGACTGGTTCAGCAGGGCCTGATAGCACAGGTAGATGTTGCGATAGGCACAGAGGTGTATATATATACATATATAATGTCAGTCTGCAGGCTTTGGGGTTGTTACCTATCAGTGGCCAAATTCACAGTCCAATAAAGTTGGTGCTCATCTCCCCTGCGTGACCCATGAATTAGGCAATGGATGCATGGCTCCCTGGGGAACCATAATAGACACTGTAAATAACGGGGAGCAAATGGTATTTATGCCACATTTGAGGCCCTGCTCTTGCAGAGCAGGCGACATTGGCTTCCTTAGCGTGGTTTATCTCTGGATTATTCGTGATAATCATTTTAAACACCATAAATAGCAGAGCTGCACAAAATATGGAAAAATGTACCAGTCCAGGCCTTTCCAGGAGTTTATCATCTAAACAGACAACACGATATGCACTGGAAGGCTCCGGGGAAGGCTCTTAAAGCATCCATCTGCCACATAGTCTTTAGTTATCCAGAGGTGGGGCTGTAGTTCAGGATGGCACAGCTATAAACGTCAGTTCTATTGCCTTCAAAGTGATGAGGAGTTTAAACTTCTGGTTCAGACCCTCTCTAGGCAAATTTAACTTTGCCTTCCTTTAGAAAGAGTCACTTTGGAGTAGGTCTTTCAGATCTATCTGCTACATAAGAGTGCAAATAAAGAGGTAACTGAATATTTCAAAATCATTCTAGTTTTATAAAATGTCTGTGCTTTTCTTTATGCTATGTGTTTATGCAGCAATTAACTGTTAAAAATGAAACGTGAAGCAGTGTATTTAATTTTTCTCTCTGAAACCATATAGAGGAATATAGAAGCAGCAAGCAGATTTTTCTAAGTGATAAATGGTAAAAGTGAAAATTGTTGATACCTTTGGCAGTGGTTTACTCCTAGTTCTGCCTGGTCCATTACTATAAATGTCTTTAATTCTACTGCAGAAGAGGATGATTAGATGTAGTTGATTTTCCCACCTCATGTACAGTTGGGCTACTTGTCTCTCTATAACTGCAGAAAAATGTGTTTCAAGGGCCATACTTATATAAAATGTGATTTATTTGTGTGTGTAGAATTGACTGTGTGGCATGTTAGGCTCTAACATTTGGCCTGAAATTCCAGAAGTTACACAATTCTGCTTCTTTGCAAACTGAGCACAGATTTTACTTGACACGCCTTTACCTGATCCATACTTCTCATTTTATGAGATGACAAATACTGTTTCTAGGAACGCCATTCCTCAGAAGGGCCAAAATCACCAGGCTTTGATGTGAATGTCAAAGCCTGTGGTTGGTACAATGTTTCAGTAGCAATTTCAGCTTATCCAAGCAAAAGTTTAAAACTCCTGTAGTAACTGTATAATTCATATTCTTCCCTCAAATAACAATCCTTTAGTTATGTGTAGCTTCAGTCCTGGAATCCTGTATACCCCTGTGAAAACGGATTATGCCCTTATATTATAAGACTACAGGGAATGAGGTGATATTCCATCTGACAAGGTTCAGTGGGTTTCCCTGCTGACAGAGAAAATGATGATTTTAAGGCACCAGTCTCATCCATCATTACAAGAATGGCTCACAGATATGACAAGAAATCTTATGAAAAATAATCCGTGATCTAGACAATAAACTAATCAGTTTTGATGAAATCCATAAACCTTTTATATACTGTATTGAAGAGCAGACCAAAGCTTTCTGGTTATGGGTATAAGTATTGCCTCTTAAAAATATACTGACCTTGTCTCTTCAAGAGTGGAGAAATAACTTTTCCAGTGTTATCAAAATAATTAAGTTCATGTTGCTGAGGTAATATTCACTAATATAGTGCTCTTATCATGCATGCAGTTTCTATAGCTAATCTTTGCTTGTTCCTGATAATATCCTAAAGGGAAATGTCTTGCTAGGTGTTGAACACAGCTAGCTGTGAGGAAAGAGAGAAAAGGAAGAGGTACAAATCGGAATACGGATGCGGTATTCATACATGCTGTAGTGTGGTAATCCTTGGTGCCTTTCTTTGTGTGGTTGGACTATGGAAAATCCAGTCGAACAGTGCAAGCCAGGGACATGACCAGCAAAACTAGAGCTGTGCAGACTCATGGGTCTAACACCATGTAGTAATTACGACAACTGAAAGGCTTTACAATGGGCAGCAGAGCTACTCAGCAGTCACTCCACTCCAAGATGAATGTTTAACTGCAGAATTCATTTCCCTTCAAGTCTCTTCTGAATTTCCTACACAAAGCTCATCTATTCAGGCTTGGCAGAAAAGGGCTGTGCTTGTCCCTTTACTGATAATTATTTGAATACTGAAAGCATAGCTGTGTTTGGATATTGCCATGTGTATTCTTACTTATTTGTATGGCCTTATCACTTGAGCAGCGATGAGGAACTTACTCTGTCCATTTATCAGCTGAGGGGCTGGTTAAACACAAAACAAAATGTTAAGAGCACAAGGGAAATGCTGGTAAGCGTCTTTGAGATCTTCTTAGAGCAATCATGCAATAATGTAACATATGTAGTATTAATTATATAATCAAAAGGATCATAATAAGGACAAATATTGTTCCATAAGCTGAGGAAAAAGAGCTAACAAAATATAAACAGAAAAAGAAGTACTCATTTACCTCCCTGTCTCTGGGAAATATCCTCTAGTCTTCCATTTTCTCATGTCCTTTGAGTGTTTTCTTGTTATGCCTTTCATCTTTACTATACCTCAAAGATTACGCTTAAATCAGCATTTCTCCTAGAAACAACTTTTGTGTTTCTACCTAGGGAGTGGATGTGGTACCCTGGTTCATCTTGACTGTCTTGAGTGCCTCTGTATCAGCTACAATAATGATGAAGGGAATGGGCTCCAGGAGAGAAAGGTAGCTGGTATTAGGCAGAGAGGAAATGGAATTATCAGGAACTAGATTAAAAAATCAAGAATCCTTAGTGAAGCACAGGACTATGTGTGAACACAGCCAGATATTGATTTAACCAGGTTTTTTGCCGGCCAAGCAGAGACTTGAAAATACTTGTTCTTGCAGAAGAGTGAGAAAGTGTGGGGAGCTCCTTCTCTTTTCATGTACATTGGTGTTTAGTAGAGGACATCTTTATGACACCGGTAGATTTTGTCCTTCAGTGTGTATAGGGACAGTCCTTAACCCCAGCAGCCTGAGGGAGGACAGTGCTGTGCAGAGTGCTGCTCCTCCAAATGAGGAGGCAGAAGAGCTGCTTCTGCAAGTGACCTGGAGGAAGCCAGCCTGCCTTGGCTGCGTGCGGGAGGAGTGCCTTTGCTGTCGGATGCTGGGGTTTGTCAGCCCAATACTTGTGCCGTGCACTGCCTGCTACAATAGGATATTTTTGCTGTAGAAGCCACTGGAGACTCCCCAGTCTTTTGTCTTGCCTTTTTATTTTTTAGAGGCTTTTCTGACTGTTGCATTATTATTAAATCAAAATGGGAAGTGCTCTTAAAATTTGTTCCTGCGCATTTCTGTGCTGATGTCTCTTCAGCAAGATTTTTCTGCTAGCAAAGATCTCAGAAATGCCAGTTTTAATTTAACACTTTATTTCCAAAACTATTTCACAGCTTCTATTTGCGAGAAACGCTTCTCACTAGGCAAACATCCAGGATGCTCTGGTGTGCAGGATATGGACAACTTTCAATGTTAGAATTTGCAGAATGCTAAAGAAGACAAAATTGGTGTATTGTGTCATTGCTTCCTGTGCAGTGGCAGCACTCGTATCTTGACAGAAGTTAGGCTGACAGGGAAAAGCTGCTGCTGTATTTTATAATCGCTGCGGACTGTGTCACTTTCCTCGTCTTATTTGCTAATGCTAATTCTCAGGAATTACTTGATACCCAACCCAGTTAATTAACTCACATTAATTAAATCCGTTTCGTGGTGAGGGAAGGAGCATGTACTTGAGGGCGGCACTATGTTTTAATTCAGAGTGAGGTGGGGAGGTGAAGAGGAGAATCAGGGCGGCAGTGCTGGTGGGGAGCTGCCTGACAGGCTGGGGGAGGGAAATGGAACGCTGTGTGCCAGGGTGCAGATATGAGCCGGATCTGGGAGCATTAAAATTGTGTAGCTGGAATAGGGAAACATGGAGAACCAGGGAAATGGAGAAGGTGATTAAGATGGGGGCTTTGGTGAACTAAAGGGCAGATTGGGGAAAGACCAAACAGCATTTGGCAGAGACAAGGGTAATGGGGGGGTGGGGTGAGGGTGGATAAATGTCATGTTTTGTTTGCTTTGTGAAAATCAGAGATGTGGATTCTCCATTGTAGATCAGAGGATGAAACTGCTAACATGCTTTTTTTTTTACCTCTTCTTCTTTTTGCTTTCTTAAGTTGCTAATAATGGATTTTTTTCCTTATGTCTGTATGTGAACCTTCACGGTCAATAGTAGAATCTCAGGTTTTATGGAGAAGATATTTTGTTGAGGGACTCTTAGGGAGGTTTACAGAGGAAGGAGAAACTATTACAGGAATTATATTTTCATCTTGCTTAAGTTCACAGTATTCTGAGGAAAAATCAGAACCAAACATTGGAATACACTGAAAAATGCTTGGCACTAAGTCTCTGAGGACATACCGGAGGTTTGTAGGCATAGCTAAAAAGCTATGTTCCTACTAAACAAGCTAAAAAGCTTGTTCCTACTAGGAGGGTCCCTCCTCAGCTCGTAACACATCCTTCCACTCCTAATCGTGTTCAGATAAATCTCAGATCTGCACTTTGTAGTCAAGGGACTATGCTCATGGGTAAAGGACAGCATAGAGATGGGGTTTGCACGATCAGCACCACGTACGTGTGCAGTTCTGCAAGGATGCTTTGCACTGGTGCAAGACGGAACAGAGGATGCGGGAGAGATTAAGGGCCTTTATTGGAGGCTAAAGAGGCAGCTGTTAGAGTAGTCACTTAACACTGCTTAAACCCAGCTTCTTTCTATCCATCTCTGACTCAGCACCCAAAATTGCTTGTCACTTTTGAAAATGAAGCCTTTTGTGTTTTAGTGTAAAAAGGTAATGTTAGGCAGGGAGGAGAAAGCATGTACCGACAAAGAATTTGTAGTATTTGTTCTTTGCCCACAATATTTTTCTAAATTTAGTAAGGTACTCTGCTAGCACTGACACTGAAATGAGTCAATTTTAAAGAGCCCCATAATATTTATAACCACCTCATTTATAATTTATTTTGGTATGAAATGTTAAGCTAAAATTACACAGAACTTTGTAGAAGGTTTAGTAATCAGATAATATTATATTATTATCAGACAATGCAATTTTTTTTCTTTTCGAAATGGATAATTTAATTCAAATTAGCTCATTTGAATTGCTTTGTGTCCACCCTTAAAAAAGCAATCACACCAAAGAAGAGTGGGGTTTATATGGGATGGCCGAAGACATACAGCTGTTTTCTAACAGAATGTGCATACTGTCATCTTAAGGCAGTCCCACAATGCAGAGCCACACAGGGGCTCTTTCATGCTAGTGCTGCTGTTACAGCGCTGAAGCCTTTTCTTATGTCTGGGACTTTGTGGTTTTGTTGCATTGGTAAGGGCATTATATTTGGCATAAGACTCCTGAAGAATGTAAATTGTTTTCCCTATTTCAACTCTAGGACTTACTTACTGCTGAAAATTATTCCAAAGATTGTTGTAAAATCCAGAAAGAATTAGGGCTACGGCAGAGTAAAGGAAAACCACAAAATCTGCATCCGTAATACATTGCTGTTAAACATGTTAATCACTGTTCTGACTACAGATGAATTGCAGTGTCAATGATTGTGTTAAAATACATGCCTCTAAAATACATTCCAGCAATACTCTATTGGCATTGAAAATATTTTTCCCTCCATATCTTTGTATTTTGATCCTTATACAGAAAAAACCCAAACAATCTGTGATCTATCCTAAAAATAGTGACTCTTAGAAGTAAGTATCAACCCTTATTTGAGAATATACCAATATGATTGCTTTTTCTAACATGAGTTTCTAAATGAAAGCATACATAATAGACAAATATATAAAATTAGGAGCTGTATTGAGGCAGAACTGCAAATAAAGAGGCTTACCTTCAGAAGCAAATAATCTCAGAAATGCTAGCATCTTTCAAGACTAGAATATAAGCTTCCTAGTCACCCTCTCACACAATTCTAAATATTTCTCCAAACTATGAATATTATCCTTAGTTTCCTCCATATATGCAGCTAAGTCTAATTTGTATTCACAAATTATAAGAGGTCCACAATTCCAAATACCTTCCAAATCCCCAAGTTTTGCTTCACCCTGAAATATGTATTAGGTGGATCCAGCTACACGTGCAGTCACTGCCTTTGGAAACCTCAGACAAAGTAGACAAATCTTAGTAGTTAAAAGGCAAGACTGCTCTACAAATTGATTTCTGCTCATCTATGAGGCATCTATTAAGTTCACTTCTATTAAAAACTTGCAATACTCTTCAAAAACTGATGCCTCAGGTATAGACCCTATTCAGATCCACCAGGTGGTCAAGCCATTCTCTGCCTGGCAGCACCTATGAAGAGCTGACCCCATTGGGTTGTTTTGGATGGTAGGTTGCTCTGACTAAAAAGTTGAATTCCTCCATAGGTGAGGCATTAGTGAGAAAGAAGAAACAGATACAAAAAGCTCAGTTAGGCTTTGGCACTGTTAGGTATAGAGGGTAACATGAAGACCATTAATTTCTGAGTAACGTGTGCCTCAGTTGCAGTTTTGTTGTCTGCTTAAACAGTATTGCATGTGTGTTACATGGCACCCGAACTTCATTATGTCTTGAATCATGGGTGAAAAAAATACATGAGTCTGTCTTGCAGTCAGTTACAGCCCCCTAAAGACTCTGCTGGAACACTGTCTTTAATTCTCAGAGTCCACCAGTCCAAATTCTTACCTTGCTTTTCTGAAGGGACTGGAAATGCCTCCTGCGCAGCATAGTCCGGGATAATCTTGGAGTAAACACTTCCACAGTCTTCTTTTTGCAATCTTTTTCTAATTAGTCATGTAATCATGTATTGGTAACAGTGTCCTTTTTTTTGGCCTTAGCTTACCTTTTCCTTGTTGGCCAGTCTGTTAGTCTTGTGTGAGGGTAGGACACCTGGAAGCCCAGAATCCCAACCTTAGGCCAATGAAGCTGTGCTCAGTTGGTCTTTCCTTTATCCATTTTTCATCTTGTATTTGTCTTTGCTAGAAAGTTAGTAAAATCTTCCCTTCCTATCTGCCATCTACTGTGCTGACAGGGTACGAGGAATCCCTTGACACCGTGGCTCAGTGTAGGAGGTGTAATACTTGTGAGAGCAGAAATAACATCTTCTTCTGTTGTGTTGTGCCTCTGGGCACAGCCTACAATCGCTTTACTGGCACGTATTAAATCTAATGAAATCTCTGTATTCTTCAGTCTTGTGAGAATGAGATTCACAACATGAATATATCGTCAGCTCCTTATCCATTAAACAAAACTAACACTCTGTAGAATCACACTTAGTAAAAGTACGTGATTTGCTGTGATACTTACATGAGCTTCCCCTGGAACTTGAAATACTCTTTACTGAATGAGATACTATACTGTATAATAACCTGGGAAAATCTCTATGATGCTTTTAAATTAGCTTTCCCAACACAAGCTCTCTAGGAAGTGTGGCTTACAAAATTTTACCCTGGTACTGCCGAGTTCTGCTTCACTTATAATCTCTTTCTGTAGCAGGATGCTCTAAAGCTGTTACGCTGTTCAACAACTTCCATTTGTTTCGTACTCACCACCTTATGTCTACTTGTGCTGTCAGCCTAGGAATAAATGCTTCCAGGTATCACAGCAACAAGACTTGTAATTTTGTAGATTGGTTGAATACACTTTCAGGTTTTTCGTTAACAATTTATCTTTGAACCTTCCCCTATCTTAATGTTCAAAATTCACTGAAAACAAAGGCATGTTTTTGCCTTGCTAACAGAAATGGCAGTTGTCTCGGCAAGGAGAGGAAATGAGAGATCTCTACTCTCTGCCTGCTATACGGTTTTAATGTCCAAACTTCACACTATCCTTTAGTTAGTTCATATGTTATCAATTTTCTCTGCCCTTTATTTTATAATAGGTTTTAAGGTTATTAGCCAGAAATGTTTGCAGCCATACGGCTAAATTCTTCTTTTACTGGCCACTATTTGTGTATGTCTCTGCAGATCAGCCAAGTATGCAACTGAAGGAAAAATAGAAATCTTTAATTCTTAGTTTTCATTTTGTTCTGTAAGACTGACTGACTTTCCAAAAGGTCACATTTTCTCATTACTTTGCTTTCATGTTCTTTTGTCTCTGAAATCCCAGCAATGTGAGTTTATGCGGATGGCTCATAGCAAGGTATTCCCTTGGTAAAAAATCCCCCTGTCAGCATCCTAACCTAATCAAGGAGTCATCGTTGTTGGCAAGAGCCACACTGGGAAGGTGTCCTCTCCTCAGACTCGGCACTGCTCATGCAAGCATATATCTGTGTGCTCATAAAATTTCAGCATTCTCCATCTGGAGAGCTGAGGGTGGAAAACTAATGCCAAGGAGTCCTTGGTCTCTGTTTCTCAGCTTCAGCCACGCTGGATGTACCAGACTTCAGCTAAGGAGATAGAGTTGGCATTTTGGATATTAAGTTCTGGGGGTTAAAACAAGAATTTAGGTGTCTTAACCAATCAGTTTTACTCTTGGATTTTCTTTTTATCCTTTCTACTCTTAAATTATTTTTATGCCTCACTTCATCTCTGTGTTAAATAGCTTTAATCATATCCTTCAGTGATATGAAGTCTCAGATAGTTATGTTCTCAAAATACTTTACAAAGATTAGTAAGTGTTACAGATGAGGAAGAAATGGATTCCCATCCCACTGAAATTTTCAACATATCAAAACATTTCCCTGTACTGAATCAGGACAAAAATCAAAGCAAAAAAATGGGGAAAAATTGGTTTAGAACATTCATTTCAATTCCGTAATTTCAGTACCTTACATTTCAGTTTCACTCGTTTTAACTTCTCCCTTCAATTAACTTGCATTTCAAGCCAAAATTCATTTTGAATCAGCAAACTGGAAGTTTTTATTTAAATAGTAGTTATGAAATGTTTCAGCAGTGCCTGTTTTAAATATGATAGTTGAAAATCTGTGCTGAAGTCTTCCCTTTCTTATGAGCAGCTTAGTTTTGAAAATTTGCCTTTTTCAGTTAGAAATGAAAAAGTTTCCTTGGGAATTGTGGAAGATATCATTGTCAACATCAAGTGGATGGAGAGGCTCATTTAGTTGCTTGCACAGGTGACTGGTGCCCTTGGAGGTGCCCTCAGGTATCTAGCTTGACCTTGTGCTGCCACCACATGGGTGGGAGCTTCTGTAGGTGCTGTGCCATATCTTTCAGCCCCTGACAGATGTCTCAAGTGCCCCATGGCAGCTCATTTGACACCAGCTTGCACAACTGCATTTAGCCCACAGAAGCTAAGTCACAGAAGAGTGATGGCTGAGATTTCACCAGTGCCAGCTAATGGAAGATACATTATTTCTGTTTTTTTCCGACCAGGGATAATTTAGACGATTCACAATTTAATTTCTCAGCCTAGTAAGCTGTTTGAAGGTACATACAGCTTTTGGTGTTCAGCTTTTCTGAAAGTAATTCTGTAGATGCTTTGCACTGGGAAGGATTAGGAAAAAAAGCAGATGGCAAATCATTTGCCACATTTGACTTTATTGATTTTGTGTGATGCCACTAAACATACAGCCTGTGTATCCTCCTCTGATCTCATGTTCTACCTACAATGAAACTCTCTTTTCCTGTGCTGTTAGCACATTTGAGCAGAGAGTTGTATCTCCTAAGGTCCCTTCCCACCTAAATCATTCTATGATTTAAATTCATTATTCCCACTACACTTTAAATTAATTATGCTTCTTATATCCTGATAATAAGTAGATCAGTTAATTTGCTTTTGTGCATAGCATTTTAATTTTGCCCCTTATTCTTCTGTTGTTAGATGTACTAAAAAAAGTATTTTTTTTCTAAAGTCTGTACATTGTTCTGTTCTTCTACCTTGTCATGGTTCTCCTCCTTTGATTTTCTAGCGAAGTATATAATCAAAGACTATTAATAGATGTCTTCTGTATCTAGACATATCTAGCCTCTTGTAATTTTAACTGTTCTTTATGTATTTTTGGAGGTCCAGCTTCCTCATTAACGATTCCTAAAGAAGATAATCTGTACTGGGGTAAGAGGGAAGATCTCAGTTAAGAAAGATAAGCAAAAAGTGAGCAATTGGTTGAATTTCTGAGTGGAGGTTGATAACCCATTAAATTCTTGAGAAACCTGTACTGAAGTTTTTCCCATTCAGTGATGTGATAAATGGCATGGAAGAGTGAGGTGACAGATTTTTCTGGTAATAGGAGGTTTGTGAGGGTAGTAAAACCAAAAGTTAATTACCAAGGCTTCAGAAGTATCCCTTAACGCTGGTTGACATGGTGATAAAATGACCGATTAAGCTTAATATTGATAAATGCAAAGGTGATACATGTGGGGAAGACAGTCCTAACTTACATGCTCAGTGGTGGCTTCTGAAGAAACTGTTCTCTCTCAGGAAAGAGATCTTGAAGTTATGGTAGGTAATTTTCTGTAAACATCAGCTTGGTGTGCAGACACAGTCAAGCAAGTAAATAGAACAGTAGGGATTAGTAGGAAAGGAGTGTATAAAAAGTATAAAGAGTGTAGAAGAGAAAAGAATAATCCGTGGTAGACCTGTCTTCAAAGCAGGGAGGGCAGGTCTGGCTTTCTAACTTGGAAAAGAGTATAATAGATAGAAAAAATGTACAGGTGGACAATAAGAAGGATTAAGTATAGTTTCTGTATAAAGAACAGCAGGATAGATTAGGAGTCTTTAACCCAGAGGTCTGAAAAAGCAGAAGTATATAGAGAGGGATGTGGTTGTTCACGTCCTCTCCCATTCAAAAAGCAGGTTAGCCAAGTTCTGTGGTTATTTTAGGTGCAGGTGTTCTCTCACTTTACATGAAGCAATCACATAACTTGTATACTCTTATAATGCAGCCAAGGATAATAAAATTCTAAATATTGAACAGATACCTTCATTGCTCTGTGAGTAATGACTAGCAATAGCTGAACTTCTTTGTTTAGATTTGAATCTGGGGAGAAAGGTGAAATTTCGCTGGAAGAACTTGGTATTCACTAGGGGCCGTGGGTATTCACTAGAGGCAGTGGGTGGGAGCTTGGCACATTATGGTTACTGGGGGATGAACCTTGAAAACGTATGGGTTTACATCTCAGCGAAAACATTCATTAATGTGAAAAAGTAGTTGCAAGAGTGTGCAAAATCTGAAACTCCAGGAACTTTGCCTTTTCTTTTTTAATGACCTGAGATCTTTGTTTTGTCAGCAGAGGAAATAATCTACTGCCCTTTCGTGGCTTTGCATAGCTCTTTACAAAGAAGCAACTAATTGTTCCACTGAAAAGCCAATGTTACTACAACATTACTGTTCATCAGAGGCAGAAGTGTGAGGCATCATGTTTGCTTAATACTTCATAGTCTCAGAATTTGCCCATGAAGGGATATCAGTTCTTATTTGTTGGAAGTCAAGGCATAAGCAAGTACTCATCACAAATACGGTCATTTTCTGAGTGAGGTAAGGTACACTAATACTGGCTATGTAGTCATTATGTAATGCTCAAGGCCAAAAAAATCTATATAATGCAATCAGAACATAATTAGCTAGCTTCTAGTATTGCATGTACCTTGGCAGATGCAAGATTGTATTACTTTATCAAAAAAGTCCCTCTGATTATTCTTGAAGCTGAATGGAGATGCTAACACATTTTGGTATTATGCATTGATGTGGTGCTACCAAAAAAAAAAAAAAAAGCACCAAAACATTTCCTTTAATTGTGCATGTCAACCTAAATTTAGCTATTTCACATTAACAGTTTTTCACCTGCAAATCAACAATAAAAGGCTTATTTGTACTACCTTTCAACAAGATTCCCCTTTCTTCCATCTCTTTAAGACATTTATGACTGAACAATGTTACGTACAGCACAGTTCATATTTACCATGTCTGCCCCAAGTTTAGATGTCTCTCCTCCTTATCCTCAGAGTTAGTTTCTTAAATTCCTGAAATAGCCCTTAGTTTCCCCACAATTAAGTGGTCTTCCTTTAGCTCCCTGTTAAGGTGATCGGGTTTGTATTGAGAGAGACATAGTGTGTAGATCCCTCTGAAGCTCAGCAGCATCTCAGGCACATTGGACATGCAGTTCGTTAGCTCCATTTCACCCTGGGGCTGAGTGTGCTACCTGAACAGGCATCTGATTACTGCAGACATATTCTTGAAGGTAGGAGAACCAAATGGGTTGTTTCAAGTCCTGCTGTCCTAGTCGCTGGGCCCTCAAGGCTGGATTCTTATTTTCACTGGAACTGGTTTTTCACAGCAGGCAGCAGATGGACAGGTGGAACAGGATGCTCATTTCCCTGGTCAAATATATACAGAGACCGTATGTGCTCCCAAGGTATAAAGAATAAATAAAAGATGTGCACTACTCCCAGACAAAGCAGGCAAGTGGGCTCTCTTCCTCTTTTCTCTGTAAAGTAGAAGAGCGTGATAGAGAAGTACAAAAACATGTGCTTCTTCCGGGTCACACCCAGAGAACACAGTCCATACGGATCACTCAGAGATGCTGTGTAGGAGAAGTCACCCTAATGAAAATTCTTGAAAGTTGAGCCAGATACATCTTCCTCACATA
This sequence comes from Burhinus oedicnemus, assembly GCA_008921705.1. Taxonomy (NCBI): domain Eukaryota; kingdom Metazoa; phylum Chordata; class Aves; order Charadriiformes; family Burhinidae; genus Burhinus; species Burhinus oedicnemus. Next base: position 2,916,786 of record VFFE01007795.1, read on the forward strand.
CAGATAAAAAAGCCACGGCTTCTTCTGCAACAGTGGCAGAAGTTTCACTGAGAATGAAGAAGAGTGGAAGGGGAAAGCAGGTAAACATCCAGAGAACAGCAGCAGTACAAGCAGGAGAAATGGGTTTCTGGAGAGGTCTATTAAAAAGAAACCTGTATTTCACCTGGTAAACCAATAACTGAGAGGATGAGATTTGGAAGTTCTGGAGAGCGCTGAGGACATCAGTAGGTCTTTCATCTTGGGGAGATAAAAGTTAGATCTACAAATGCCTGTCTTCCCAACTAAACTCACATGTGTTTTCTGAGGATGGGTAACTTACATGACTCCTGTTCCACATCTGGATCACCTTTCAGAGAAGGATCTGTCCTTACTTCAATAGGATTTACCTTAATTGGAGGTATCATAAAATAATAACATAAAGTAATGTAGAAGTCTTCTCTGTATAGATAGTGCAATGTATGGAGTATCTTTTTATGAAGTTCCTTCTCAAAATAACAGGTTTCCATGTATATGTTCATACACTTATATTTGTGTATGTTTATATATGTATTTAAATAAGCTACACAGCCAGCTCTCAGTATCTTCTATTTTGCAGTATAACTTTTTCAGTAGGAGTTGATCTCAAAAGTCATAAAAATACCATGCAAATGCAGTTCTTTCATTTTTTTCATATACCAAAGTTCCTGTGCTTTCAAATAAAGTATGAGCTTTGCCCTTCATTTTGCCTCATTTTTCTTGATCACAATTTGCCAGCATCTTTTTCATTCTGGAGAACTAAGTATTTAGAACTGGGTGTATTTTTAAAGATAGTATCTTTCCTAGAAGGTTTTTTGGACAGACTCTAAACCACTGGTGGCTGTCTAGTAAGGTATAAGGTATTTAAGACATTAGTGAATGTTCTCCAGTGCATCACTTCACAGCATCCTGACTGCCCTCACCTGTCGAACCCAGAAGTTATTACCGCTATAGCAGAAGCAGCAGGACACAATACACATTTTCACCTCATTACTCTAGTTCACAGTCCAGAATATTCGTTAAGCCAACAATGAAGGTAACTTTGCTTGAAGACCCAGCTGAGAACTGGAGAAGCTAATGCACTAGTGGGCATCCTTTTCTGCTGGCTGTGCTATGGAGGGTGGTAACATCCAGCACAAGGAATGGGCAGGCTGATAAAGGCAGTAGCATCTTCAGATGCCACTACTTAACTATCCAAAAAGTGTCTGCCAGAACATGTGCTCATGTGGAGTGTGTCTTCAGTGCATGAGTAGGTCTAATAATTTTCCCAGTGTGTCATGATACCAACATTCAGAGAATCCAAAATCACATGGGACTCTTTTTCTTCTCCCATATGGCAATAAATGCCATGTTTTTTTTCTAGTGTCACTCATAGCTCTTTTAGCCATGCAGTTTTCCAAATACCTCCCCCTCTCTGCTGAATCACTGCTGTATGGACAAGTGTTTCCCAGCACATGCGATTCTGTTCTGAGCACTGCAAACCCCTGTGCATGTGGGGGGGGCTCTTCATGAAGGGGTGGGGGGCTGAGCATGGCAGCAGGTCCAGCAGAGCAGGGATCTCTCCCTCCCCCAGCCCCCAAGTGAGGCCTGGGGGCAGCAGCTGGGTTGAGCCCGCACGCTGGATCCCCAGGCAAGTCCACGGTGATGAGGCCGGGCTGGGACATCACGATGACCTTGAGCCCTGGCAGCCAGACCTCCCAGAGCGGGGCTGCTCTGAGCGCCTTTTTGTCAAGTGTGCAGAGTTACTCATATCTGGAGGCGTTTGAAATAATAGAATCAAATAATCCTTGTCTTATTGATGAAATCTGAGAGTAGCAGGGAGCAGAAATTACTGCAGTAGTCTACCATTTCTCACTGAATTGGGACAGGAGGGATTCAGTGATGTGTGGTGCGTGATCCCCGTGGTTGTGGCACATTGGGGTGGTGTTTGTAGTTCAGTGGAGCAGGCTTTAGAGTACGCGGAAAGGAGCAAACCTAATGTTTATGGTACCATAGGCTGGTTTTACAGTGCTGTGTACTAGCAGGAGAGAAGCTGATGTAGACATCAAGAACTTGCCCATGCTCGTCCTTGCACCATTTTAATGCAATTAATCTAAAATAATATACTCAATTGGTATCTAAGTATAGCATACAGTGATATCTGAGTTGGGGCTGCCTTGCTTAAATGCACACATACTCCCTAGGCAAAGGTACCACCTGTACCATTACTGAGTGCTTCCCCTTGACTGGTGTACAAAAGGACATGGCAAGCCTGTGAGGCAATGCCTGTTCTTTCACTGCCTGGTGAAATTATACTTTTGAGAGTTCAGGAATGGATTTGATGATGAAGATATGCAGGAGTTCATCCTTTCTATCTCTCCCGCAAAAGATTGACTTCATATTGTCAATTTTTGTTTACTGAGATAAAGCTATCAAAGTCTTAGGTAAATTATATCATTTATTCCAAACAACAAACTGTTTGTGATACCCTATAAGGGAGTTGAGGTCTGATAACACCACCGTATCTCCAAATCCACATGTAGTATGTTTTGTCCAGTTTGCATACATATAAGTGATAATAAGTGATGCAAAGAAATGGAGACCCATCCCATTTGTTTTGTTTTTTATAAACCAGCAGCTATGAAATCCCATCATAGCTTTTTGAGAAGTTGCTAGAAGGGTATGTTATTTTTAAACTTTGGAGTCCCTATGAATCAAAGCATGTTTTACCTGGAGTTTGTCTTTTTCTAAGTAAATGTAAAAGTGTTCTTCTTTCTATGGGAAATCATTATTTCCTCTTTTGTGAATCATTTTGTTAAATTAGGAAAGCCTTGCAAAAAGTCCTCATATGATGATAGTGTGTGAAAACTGTAAAATATAATTTAGGTTTTTTTAAGATGAATGACTTTTTCATTGTTTTATTGCTAATAGCAAATGCATTTCAAAATCAAAGTAACTTGTTAGAATCCACATCTTTACACTGCTACTGAAATTGTGTTTTGATTTCTTTGACATGATCCCTGATTGCTGTGAGAAGAATCAGTTCAGTATTTTTGTTCTTAGATTCCCCCTCCTTTGTCTTGCAGCTACTTGTGGCAGATTCCATTAACAATTGCAGTAGGAAATACGAGCCACATCTCATCAGAGGCAATTATATGGGTGTCTAACAAATCAGGTAAAAATAAACTTTCCTCCCAGTGGAATCTCATAAAGCATACTTGTGTTTTCCTCAACTGTTTCTTTGGAATTGATCCTAGATAACTGTTTAGTTGCTCTGCACCCAGTTTTAGCTACTTGAAATGAATTACAAAAAAAAGGGAGAGTTGGGAAGGGAGGGAGGAGGAATGAAGAATGATCAACAAGCAAGATTTATAATTCTCGCAGAAGTCAGACAGTATAATGAAAAGCTCTTACGTAGAAATGTGTACCTAAGTGCTAAGTATTTTATATTTAGCAACACATATCAAATCATTGATAAATGCAATTCACTTTATTGATTGGTGAAAGTTAAATGTATTATTTTTATAGCAAAGCATCTGATAAGTATGACTTAGTAAACACAAAGTATTTACAATTCTGGCATTTTTAACTCCGATCCATAGTCTGAACTGAGGCTAAGAAATGTTTACTGTCATTAAAAAGTTTCCATATTGATCTATCAAAGTATTTCTTCTCTCTATTAGATAACCAGATGCTGGACCTCAAAAGTGCATTATTCTGCTTACTACTTATTTTCTTCCTCCTCAGTTCCTACCTGATCATAATAGTTACTGTCCTGAGGACAGCTAGGGCTAGATACAAGTGGGTTTTTATCACCTAAAAAAGGAATCCCCCCATAGAAATTTCATGAAATATTTCTCTGTTTTCTTAGCAGTTCACTGGAATTGAAGAGAGTGAGGAAAGAAGTGTGGAGACTTTAATAGAATTATTATATGGAAAGGAAAAGAAGCACTCATGCATCCCCTCGACACGTGGGCTGTAGAGGGAGAACTGAGCCCTTCTTGTAAAATTAGGAGGGCATAGAGATTTTCCTCTGATAGAAATTTAACTGGAGAGAGGAAAGAGTCAAACCTGTGTGAGCCTGTGGTTTTTCCTTTTTTTCTCTAAGACACTAAAAGATAATAGTCAAATAGAGCTTATCAGCCAGCAGACTAGAAATGAATGGTTTAAGATCAGTGGAAATCTGAGTATCCCAGCTTTCTAGTAGTATAAGGTATGTGTTTCTTTGCCCTGATCATTTGCAGCCTATCAGAACATAATGTACTTTACGCTGCTTCCATGATATAATGATCTAGAAATGTGCCTGGGACCAGGGAAAATCTGGGAAGCATACTCTAGTCAGAGCACACAGATGCTGCCTCACTTTGAAGAAATATATCGCATTGCCCGTACTTTTTAATATTAACACCTCTGGAATACTTCAAAACCTGTTTGCACTTTCACAATCTGCCTTAATGACCTGCTCTACTTTTGTCCTTTAGGGCTTGATTGAACTCTCATTGAAGTTAATAGAAAGATTTCCACTGACTTCAGAGAGAGTTGATCATCTCATCTCATCTCATTAGGTTGTACATGCATGCCTCCTTCCCTTCACTCCTGCCTTGAAAGTTCAGTATATCACTATTATCTGCACAGTTGCATCCTCATTGCCTTTTACTTGCAGAGTGCTGTGGAGGAACAAGTCCATAAAACCACTACCCACTCTTTTAAGATCTACTGCTCCTATCGGAATGCCTTCAAGAAATCAACAAATTAATGATGGCCAGTGTGAGCAATGATTTTGGGGTGGCTGCTATATAGAAATTAAAGAGGAACCTTTCTGAGTCATCAGTTTCCTGTGTAGCGAATCAATGCCACTGTGATCTGTTGTCATTATCCTTGTCCTTCCTCATTACTTTCTCACTCACTCACTCACTCACTCAATTGCTGTGCCTCATTGAAAATGAGACTGTAAACTTATGACTACAGCAAGGATGTCCTCTTGCTTCTACTTATTGTTGTCTAGCTCAGCTGGAGAATTCCTCAACACAAAAAAGTCAGTAAGAACATCCCTGGATGTAATCAATGTATGATTCATTGTACGTACTGTTATGTATTGGGGCTGGTACAGGTGATTTTGTGATACTCCTGGAGATTTTCTGCAGCTGGTATGTTTATTTCATGGGGATGTGGGAGCCATTCTGAGACTGGAAAGGACAGTTTCCAGGATTGATTCTTGTGGATGGGAAGAATCCTGAAGGCTTTCTGTTGTGCAGAGGACGCAGTGTCAGTGTTATCCCAGCAAGTAGTCTGGGAACAACTCGGCAAGCTGGAGGTGAAACAAACTACTCCAGAGGATATTTGGAAGATGGGGAGTGGTCACATTGTTCTTCAAGTGAGTGTAATTGAATGCAGATGCTCAAATCAAATTTGGAGGAAATTCTGTTCATGAGGATGGTTTCCTTGCCCGCTTTAGGAAGGAGCGGGCATTTCCTTCTTGTTGACTAAACTACTGTGCTAAAGAAGCTTCCAATGTAACCTGAAGAGTGGGTAGGAGATGATGAACAGCTGTCTGTTGTCTATCATGTAATACTGCTCACATACCTCATTTCAGCTGCTAGTAATGAAGAGGGTCCAAGTTAATGACTACGTTATATCTTGGCATATCACTTAAATTTTTCAATAAAATTAACCTTGTCTGTGTGTTACCTGAGACAAATGAAACCACAGCAGTTTTGAAATAGCTACATATATTGCCATCAAGAAATATTCCTTTTTTGTGATAGTTTAAATAACCATTTCTCAGGGGGGTACACCCTCTCCCTTGCAGTGGAGTTCACCAGGAATGGTTATTTGCTGATGGAAGAGTCTCTTTCCTTCATATACCTCCAGAAGGACATGAGAGAGAATTACTTATTTTTGCATCCTCTTTGCTACCATGTCTGTGACCTCATCAAAGTATTGTAGGATGCCAATTGGCATTTTCATGAGCAAGGGACAAGAGGCTGCTAGTCTAGTCTTGCGAGAGCCACTGAATGTAGGGTTGCTGCTCTCCACTTATCCTGGCCATGACTGATTATATACTAGAGATAGCGAGGCATGCAGATCTCTAATTGTTCAATATGCTGAGCAGGATTAGTTCAGATAATTGCAGATCATCCCAACTGCTGGCAACAGAGCTCATTCTGACCACTCTTCACAACACCAAGGTGAAGGGACACACTTGAAATTACAACTGTGTCATCTTTTTGAGATGTAATTCGTTGTCATTTGCAACAAATCCTGTAGAAAGGACAGTGCCAGGCCTTGGCAACTTGCCTGACAAAGTGCATAATCTCCAAGACGTTTCATATTCAATGTAGCTCTTCACACCTCTTTGTGGAAAGTATGTAGTCATAGTTTTGGAAGGTTTTCTTTTTGCAGGTGCTTCTGCCAGTCTCTCTTCTTATCCAGTGAGCCAGAGCATTTAGGTAACCATTTTTCTACTCATCAGTTTGTATACCAGCGATCAGATGACTCTTTTACTGGCTCAGTTTGTCTGGCATGTGAAATGGAGCCGTCTCTTCTGCTGTCAGAGCGCTGCACAGATATGTCACCACCACTTTTTGCCCTGTTCACTCCCCATAGCCATGGACGAGGCTGTTGTGCTTCAGATGAGTGACAGCTATTAAACCTCTGAAAACTAAACCAGTCACAAAGAAAGGAGACATCTCATGGTTAGCCTTCCTATCCATGCTGAGGTCAGAGACATTGCTCTAAGATGGCTGCAATACTCTTTGTGCTACAGTATTGCAGGTCTACTGAATGAGAGATTTCACCGGCACTGTGGAAATCATTGGTGCTACACACTTCTACTCTGTCATAGATCCAGGGCTTGTTTCTGTTTCTCCTAGATAAGTTGCCTCTTTTGTGGTTGCTGTAATGTTGTATGAACATAATGTCCACACCGTTTTGGGATCAGCCCAAGATCAGTAGTGGGTGAAAAGTCAAGGACCAGGTTTGAACTCAGCCCACCCTCACAAGACGACTGCTTAGTGGGACTTGCAGAAAGGTGTTGGTGATTGCTGCTGAAGGAGTACTAAGTGTGGAAGCACAGACTCACCTGTTGCATTTCTGCAAATTTGGGAGAAGTGACTTTAACCTTAAGTGAGGAGGTTTAGCTAGCATCCATTTCAAACAGATGAGCAAGGCTTTGGACAAAGGCATAGTTGCCGTTCCCTGGGCGTGACTGTTCTGGTTCTCAGGCTCCAGGTAGGAAACGTCTCCATGCAACTCAGCAAGTGCTGCTGCCTCCTGCCCTTTCCATCCCCACCTCCTGTACCTTGACTGATTTGTTATGCCCCAGGGAAATATTCCTCTGGTGGACCTCCATGCCTCTGGTAAAGTGACTCTCATTCAGACTCCTCTTAGCATCTCCACAGAATTGCCATGAGATGGGGGAAAGAAAGTTCAACGAGGCAATTGCTTTCCAAACAGCAAGTCCCAGCTTACTCTGTTATGCCACCTCCTACTAGATAATCTCTACCTTAACTGTAAGCTCCTTGACAGTCTGATTCTCCTCCATTAAGTGTTTTGTAGAAGGCGACTGCTTCTGAGCTGGGGTTTGCTGGCTGTCCACTGGGGAACAGAGCATTAGTGCAGCATTAGAAAAATACCCTTTCTTTTCCTTTCTGAGACTCAGCTGCTGAGCTTGACCCATGTCGCTTCCAGACTCTACTCTTTTGTCTTTCAAAAGCAGGGGGAAGGGAAGCACTGTGAAGTAAAGTAAATATATAGGTCCTGCGTTACAACTTTAACCAGCCATGGTGAGGACCACGGATACAAGACCTGCAATCCTGGCACGATTTTGGCAGAATGAGGCAGAATCACTCCCCTTATCCCAACAGCTGAGCAAAGATCCTAACAGAAAACTGCTGCTTACGTTGTATATCACCTTAGACATTAGCAGTTCCATCATATAGGGATGTTAATGGATGGAAGGGTAGTCTGAGGAAAGAGTACGTGAGACAGAACATGATCATATTTACTGATGTGCCCCATTTATTGTGTTGTTCACGATACGAAAAGATTGGTTTTTAACATGGAGCTATGGCAACATGGCAAGTGAGATGGAAAGAACTTTTCCTTCTGGTTTGCCTTCTCCCCGTATGAAAAGTTCTTGCAAAAAGATCTGCAGAATTTAGTTAAAGCTGGTATCTTTTCACAAAATATTGTGATGAAATTCGTCATGGAACATTTTCTTGGTCAGAAAAATTTCACTTGCTGTTGTTGGCACAAAATTATGCTACTCTTGTGCAGTTATTTTTGCAGGAAAATGGAGTCAGTTCTCCCAGTAGGGATTCTACCAGCATAAACCAGTTTCCTGGTACGCTAGGGGTTTTATGAAATGAAGAGTTAAAATAACAACTGTGAATCTGAATGCTTGAAACAGTAGTAGAACTCCGTTTAGCCCACGCTCTCGTCAGCATTGGAGTAGTGTCTTGCAGAGGCGTGCCCTTCACCCAGACCTGCCTCACAAGGTGCTCGTGTTGTCATGCGGAGGAGCAGGCTTCCATCATTCCTGTTGGTTTTGATGGAATTGAAATTGCTCGAGAGCTAGGAGAGCTGAGAACTTCAAGCCACGTGCGGTTAGCACCAGCTGGACTGTCTCACACTTACAGAGCAGAGAAAATGAGAATCAGACCCTAACTGATTTTCTTACTTCAAAACAAATGTCATAAAATTTAACCATTTCCTCCCAAATGTCTTCTTATATGTATGTGGGAAAACTGGAAGTTTCAGAGCAGTGTTATTTTCTGAGGCATCCAGACAAAACATGACCAAAGAGAAACACTTTCTGATGGAAAAAGATTCAAAAAAATTTCCTTTAATCTCAAATACAAATGTATATATATTTTAGATTGAATTTTAAGAGGTGAACTAAAACCGTCAAAGATAGATTTCTTCCCAAATGAAATCTTTGTCATTGTTTAGAAAGTCATGAATGGTTTAATATAGGGTTTAACACTGAATGACTACCTTTTCCCTAACTATAATACTTCTAACAGGAAACTAATAAATGTGTTTGTGGTAAGTGGAGAAATTGCCCAGGTGTATAGAAATTTTCAGTGCTGTAATCACCAAAAGAAAGAATTTCTTTTATAGGAAAGCATGAGAATTGACAGACTCAAACACCAATTTCCAGTAAATTATATAGAACTACGTGAAGCACATGCATCAGGCAGTCCCTTAAAATAACCGCCTGCTTATATGAGCTGGAAAGGCGTGAAGGATTCCTGTCCTATATTTCAGGAAAAGGTCAACACATGAGTGGTCTTATTGAAAAATAATAGCAAGGGGTTATGGTTGGATTTAAACTGACCAAAACAGCAATAATGCCATCGAGCTTTGGAAAGATACTGTTCTCCATCAAAGCAATATGTGTTGGAGGTGTTGCACGTCTGTTACTTGTGAAATAGGTTATTTTGAACTTGTCATATTTGACTGGCAAGTATCATTCGGTACTCTATTAAGCCATAAGTAGTTTCCTCACTTCAGAGATCAAAATTTAATAAAAATACTCGAACAAGAAAAAGTGTATGTACTTTTTTTGTTACATCTGATTTTGGAAATTTCCATTTAATGTATTTATTTTCCCAGATATTGATTAATGTGTGCTCGTAGCCTATTTGATACGTTTTTAGGTGTCATAGAGGTGCAGGGATTAACCAGTTACAAGTAACTACTTTCAGCGATGGTGGCATTTAAATGTTAGTTTGCAACAGAAAATCATGGGTGGAAAGCAGTACTGGGTTAATGTGGTAGGAATTTGTGCCAGAGGTGAGCAGCCTGCTCCTGACCCCACACAGCAGCACACCCCTGAAGACCCAGCGAATTTCTAAAAGTCACTGTTTCCATCATCAGTCTCTTCTAGGTAGAGAAATGGGTAATTTTGCTGTTGCTCTTAAGAAACCCACTAGGGTGCTAAGGAACATAGCTGAGATTCAGGGGTGACAGGCTGTATTCATAGCACCACACTGGGTAAACTGGATAGGATGGGGTAGATCCAGATTCAAATTCCTTCTTGCTGTGTTTTGCAGCAGATTTTTGATCCAAGTCTGTTCTAAGAAAATGCCTTTATCACTATGCTGTAAATTGTTACGATCTTTTACAGTACTTCTACAGTAATGTTTTTCTTTGTATAAGATTCAGTGATTTACACAGGAACCAGAATGGAATTCTTCTGTAAGTAGGCTAGAGCAACTGGGTGATTTAAACAGAGGAGCAGCTTCAGTATAGCAGTCTAAATGAGTTTGCTTAAGGTGGAGCTCTATAGCCCAAGTGTTTAACAGACCCCTGTGGAAGGAAGGACACTTGGTGTTAAAACCTTGTTCCAAATCAGCTTGCATGGCAAAAGCAGCTTAGGTGCTTTGACAGTATGAATGCCTGGGAAACCCACAGAGTTGTAGGACTTAATTCTGGTTTTCTCACTTAGTCCCATTTCTGCAGGATACATTGGCTCCTAAAGGATGTGTCTGCTTGGTGCTTTATCACGGATAACTAAATGGATGTAATCAATATTTTAACTAAACTCAGGAGTCTGTATTTGTTTTTCTCAATTGTTTATATAGGATAATTAAATTGAACTGGTGCAAGTCAGTTAGACAAACCCTAGAAGAGCAATAGCAATTGAATAGGCAAGAACTGAGTTATTCTGGGCTTAATATTTTGACGAGTTGTATTTTAAACAGATTTTAATGATGTCAGAACTACCTAGGTGACAAGAGGACTTTCTTTTTTAATCCTGCAGCTTTTTATCTGAATTTGTGTGCATAACGCAATTCCATGAATTTAAAGTTAAACATATAATTAGGTGTTTTTAGGATTGGGGTCTTGCTGCTCTTTGTAATGATAGTTATTTATGTGTTTGCTAGAGAGATTTATTCAAGGGAGAAGTATAACTTTTATCTGTAGTCCAAGTCATCTATGGTTTCCTCAGAAATTATTTTTTTATAAGAAAGGCTGAAACAAATACATTTCTTTAGTAACTCTAGGTACTAGACAGTATGTGTGAATTGTTAAGACTATATTGGTAACTTTTTTCCCTATTCGTTACTGTCAGGGAATTCAAGCACACTAAACAATTCCCTGATGGAATTATGTTTAAAAAAAAATGTATGTATTTCTTTTTTATTTTTAAAAATGCATGAGAATACCGTTCCTTTTGTCAACTGTGTACAAACTAATTTTATTATAGTAGAAAAAAATGTTGCTGAATTTTTAGTGAGTTCTGGTTCATGATCAGTTTTGTCAGAATAATTTACTAGATTGAAGGCTTCTTCAAGAGACATTGAAGCCTGAGGCTTCAGTCCATGATGATTCTTTCCGTAGTGAAAGAAGTGTGAGTTCAGGGCATTTTTGTTGTTAAAATCCCTAGTCCTGCAAGTAGTTGTGGACTGCCTGACTGTACAAATACTGGAATAAATTTAGACTTTCAGCCCCAAAGTGATTACTTAAAAAGAGGGGAAAGAGGAAGAACAGGTTAGTTGATATAAGGTTGATTGATCTAGCTCTAAAGGGGAGCCTCTCAGTGGTTAGTAGCTAGAAGCTGTACAACTGGAAATACTTTAATTTAAAATCCAATATAAAAGCTTCATCAGCTACATGCAGAAACCCTTAAGAATTTATTATTTTTTAATCACAGGTTTAGTCTTTTCTCTATAGAACATCTACTGAATTATTGGAGTTATGGTTGTAGCATGGCCAGAATCAAGGTACCAGACTTAGAATCGGCACCTCTCATATAAATCCTATTTGCCAGAAAAAAAACACTCTTAGAGTTCTGTATAGGTAAGAGGTCCGCATAGGAATGTCAACTGGTGTCTCTCTGCATCAGAACAAATAAAGGAAATCATTAATCAAATGCGATGTTTTTGTTAGTCTTTGAATTAATTTTACTACCTTCATGGATATTTAAAGAAGGAGATAATTTAACAGATATATCTTCAGAATTTTTAAATTGAAAACCAAGTCCCCTTCCCATCTTATTCTTTGTTTCCAGAACATCACAGAATTCCTGCTTTGGAAGAGGCAACCTGGTTGCTGGGGAACATCAACCAGACTGGCTACTTTAGAGTTAATTATGATATTAGGAATTGGAGGCTGCTAATTAATCAGCTAACAAGGAACCATGAGGTAAGCTCCTCTTCTGATCCCTAAAATCTGCTTTGATAGGTGAACCTTCATTGTTTCATCACCGTAAATGGTTCAATTTTTCTGCTTGCCCCTCACAGGTTATCTCTGTCAGTAATCGAGCGGCCTTGATCGATGATGCATTCAATCTAGCCAGGTATGTTTTCCTGAAGATAATCTATCCTCATACACATAGCTGCAATAACTCATGCAATCATTAACCCAGCAGTTGAGTCTGTTTCAAAGTTAAATATGTTTTAAACACACTTTAGTTCTTTTTCCCTTCCTTTTTTTTTATTTTTTTTTTTTTGTATGGCGCATAAACATGGTCTGCAGCACATTCACTGCTCTTGATCAATAATTGCCGTAGGGTATTTCCGAGTCTGGAGAGGTCTGATCAATTTTGCAGCAAGTTCAATTTAACACTTTGGAGATGAATAATCTCTTTCCTCTTTCTCTAATGAATGAGGTTTTTTTCTTCTCTTTCTACCCAATGCCCCGCCTCTCCTTTTTTCGTAACTGACCCTTGTGCTGTATTTAATTTGTGATGGAAGGCACCTTCAAGCTTCAGGAATTTTTTTGCCCTGACTTGTACTGTTATATCATTTTTCCAATATCTTTCTTTTCTTGTAATCTGCTAGAACAGACTCTTTTTTCTGCATGATGCTTTTCACACAGAGTGGAAAATCAGAGTTCCATTGAGCATTTCTGGAATATATACAACATTTTGTGTTTTACTATGGTGAGAGTTAATAACTAACATATATTGTGCTGGTTAAATAATGCCTTCTTTACGAATTGAGGCAATGGAATTGTCCCCATTTTGAAATCAGGACATCCAGTACGTTGGTAGTCAAAGTGTAAAATGAGAGGAACTTTTTGATTCTTGAGGTACCTGGGAACATTGCATCAGTAAAACACTGTGATGTCAAAGGCAGCGTGAAAAGAATTCCTGATATTACTGGCTTTTCTGTTTGCTAGTGTATTTATAGCCATATTTGAGCAGGGGCTTGCAAGAATCGGCAGTACTGAGATACATTTCAGTACAAACAGTCACTAGAGATGTTTGAGATTCGGGCACAGTGTCACACAGAAATTATGAATCAGTGATGTTCCAGCAGTAAAACGCAGTTGTGTGCCCTACCACTCTGTTCCTGCTGCCAGTGCTGAACTGAGTATATGACATAAACTAGTGATTAGCCCTTACTTAAGAGTCCACAGATGTCGGCATCATGGTGAGAGAAGGAGTATCCATTTGCTTTTTGCTCTGTCCTTCATTCTTGCCTTCTGGCATCTTCCCATTGGCAACAGCAAAGGACTAGAAATAGGTCATCACTTCAGACTTCAGTGGACCGTGATTTGTGTACTTCCTGGCTAGTACAATATTGCAGAGTATTCTGAAATATCTAAACTATTAGAAGAACTACTGAATGTTCAGTAATGTAACAATCTGTTCCAATTTTGTTTGGTTTTGGTACCTCAGAGAGGTAGTGTGCAGTTACACAGAATCAGTGTGGTGCCGCCTTCTTTTTCCATGCACTGGATGCATTCAGATGTGGCTAGACTTCCCTGAAAATCTAGACACTGAAAAAAAGCTGATTCTTGTAGGTCAGAGTTTTTCCTCTGAGTCAGTACTAATCCAGTGCTCTAGGATGTCTTGTTCATGAAGCATAAAGGCAAGGTCTTGAATAAAGGTCCAACCTACATTGTCTGGCCAAGTTTTATCTACCTAAAAGCCACCCAGAGCTTAGATAAGTAACACATTCCCCACTTGCTTTCCAAAGCAGTTTTATGCTGATACTGGATCCTGCTGCTTTTTTGGAGGTAACTATGCCAGAGCACTGTGCAGTCTTTCACAAGATTTCACATTGTAAAAACTTGACTTTCTTTTGTTAGCAATGAGCTGCAGTGGACTGCTGCGTTTCTTACTCATGCACTGTGGAAAAAAACTAGTTCAGCTAAATATTTGCAGTGTGTACATGTGTGGATATGTAGATATTTCTTATGAGGAAATATTTCTCTAACAGGGATATGTAGCTATATTCATCTTTCTTTTAAATCTCTGCACAGAGTCCTGTCAGTAAGTGGTATTACCTTGAGTGTGTGCCTTATAAGCCAGTCTGGGTGGAGGAAAGATCTGCATGTTTGCAAAAAGTAGATTTATGCTCCGTATTTGAAGAGTAGCAATAAGATATGTGACCCTGACTAAACTTGCCGTGTAGGGTATGCTTTTTCTTGATCTTTTTTTCACTTTGCTCATCTATCATCTCTCCCATTAAAAAAACCCCAAACAATTATAGTGATGCTGAAGTTAATCTAATTGACTAGCTGACTAGATGGTACGTTTTTAAGAGTTTGGTATTTTTTGTTCTCACTTGCCCTCTCCCAGACAAAGAAAGACCAGGAATAGGCCTAATCCTTCCTCTGTTCCTTTATCATGAGTAGGACTAAAGGGGCATTAAGAGACTGTTAGGAGAGGAGTGTGCTGGGGGCAGGCCTTGACGGCAGAGCGCCTGAACTTCTGGGATTCCGAAAGCAGATGGAAAAGCTCTTGCTGGCACAAGCAATGGGGAATCTCACGCTGATGCTGCAGCATGGCGCAGCTGCCCCCACTGTGTTGGGTGCTCCAGTGTGACACCACAGCATTCCTAAAACAAGCTCCAAAGGCTATTAAATCAGACAGACCCTTTGAATTTCCTCAGTGTATACACTGAGGCCACCATCGGCCTAAAAGCAGCTTAGCTTTCTCCACCTTGGCTGCGAAGTGCAGTGCAGAGAGTTGCTTTGCTTTCTTTTGGAGCAGGACCGTGGTTTGGATGTTACCTGCCTCGCAGATGCAGTACTTATTCAGTCTCGTCTCCAATGCACAGCATGTGTTTCTCCCTGCCCATATAATGTTAGGTGATGGGGAGATTAAACGCATACGATGGTCTCTGACTGTGACATGGGAAGAGGCGAGTAACCTTATTGACCAGGCATAGAGGTAGTAATTGATAGTTTAGACCTGACTTGTGAGAAAACTGGCTGTTTTTAAGGGTAATTCAGTCCTCAGTTGTGGTCCCCAGTTGCACTGATGTGTTATCTTCTTGGCTACAACTATAAGCATGCACATTTTGAGGGAGAGGAGAGAACTGTGGAATACATACTTTTATTTTAGTCCCTAGCTATTATTTTCAGTGAGAAAATAACATAAAAATGAAAACATAACTTCCTAACTCCTTTTTAAAAGAATTTCTAACATAAACAGTTCTTTTTACTCTACTGAAGAGGCTATATTTCTTCAAAATACACCATCCTTCTTAGAAACTTCTGAAGTACTCCCTAGTGTGTTCTTGAACTTGGTACAGATAATGTCCATCCCACACTAGGAGGATTTGACTCAATTTTTCCACTGTCCTAATATGGGATGTCCTAATATGATATTTCTGTGTAGTTTTACTGCTAATTGATTTTGTTTGTGGAACAAGTACAGGTCTTATCTTTAGTAAAATTTAATAATATTTTAATCTGGAGAAAGATGAAAGATGAAAAAATTGCTCCTATAAATTATTTTGGAGCACCACACTTTATTTTTATTTTTTAAAAAGATGTGTTTGGTTTCATCCCTCCAAAATGTTTATTATCCTTTTACTGTCCAGCATAATGATTTCTCAAAAATAAACATAAATGAATTGATACCTCCAAGGAATATTTTAAGCTCTGTAACTTTAATTTCATAAAGTTTTGTCCATTTTATATGGAAATATATTCCTCCTTCTTCCTTCTTGGTGTATTTTGGTTCCATAAAATTAATCAAGCAGAGTTGAATTGAATAATAACAATAAAAGAAAGCTACAGCTTGCCCACTGTGTTTGAATTCTCGCAAGCCTGTTTGTTTTTTCAGATTTTTAAGCATAATTCTGTTCTCAGCTGTAGTACGTGCACACACCCTGAGGATCTGGAGAGCTGTAGCCTTGGCAGTAACATAGCTTATGGAAATACATGCCCCAAATTCTTGAGCAAGAATAGCACCTTGGCATTCTCTCTTCCCTTCTTCTCAATAATCCTTTATCTTTTGGGGATGTTTTGTATGAAATTTCTGTACAATTTGAAAATATGTTGATTGTACTAAATGGGATGTGTTGACTGAGAAAGCCAAGAGAAGACAAGAACTGTGGTTCTCTTCTAAGCTTAAACTGAGCAGAGAGCAGTTCAGATAGCTCCCATAGGTAGTGTCACAGGAAATAACAAAGATCCTACTGTTTCTTGAGAGTGTGAGTAATGTTGTCAGCTTTGTCTTTCTCTTTCCTTAGGATAAGGGGTCAGTTAGGATGAGAAGTGGGATGCTTCCCACTTTACTTTAGGCATCCCAAAGGTACACCTGAGCTTGTCACCTTGCAGGGCACTGACAGTTAATGGAGAGAACGTGCACCTGACCTCTCAAAGCCACTTAACCACATAGGGTAAGATAAATTACCCTCCTAATGTCAGGAGTGTTGTGTCACCCCTAGTTCTTCTTTGCTGTGCTCTAAATCTTCATATTCACTTCCCCTCATTAAACTGGTTGACTTAATCCAATATTATGTCAAAGAAATAGGTCTGGTTTGTATTCAGTGTTAATCAGATGTAACCATGGATACCTATTTTACTGTTGTCTAAAATAGTTATTGTTCTTTCCAGTTCTGGAAGAATCCATCAGATTTGTCTCTTGAAACCTAATGTGTGTCTCATACCCCTCTGATCCTGCCTGTGCCATAGTCAGCTCACCGTGTTAAGGTGGCAGCTGCTTGGTTTGCATGCCAGTTGCTCAGGAAACTGTTTTTTTGATGCTGACAATCTGTCTTGCTATTGATTAATATCTTGTCTTCTGTTCTGCGGTTGAAGAGATAGTGGTGGAGTTCCTCCAATACTCAGCTTTTCCTGACGGTTCCCTTTTGGGTGCTAGTGGCAGCTCAGTGCATGTCAAGACTGCACTCGTTGGTTACACATTAACAAAGGCCAAAGATAAAACTTGACAGTAGTTTTTTATATTTCTGAGCAGCATTTCTTTGATGTTTATCAGAAACTTTTTCTTAACTGGATTCATGAGAAAGCATGAAGCAGTGTTGTTAAATAATTGTTCTTCTGCACCAGGGATGGGTGGCTGTGTTGGAATGCTATCCATTTCTTTTCACAGGTTAGGGGGAGAGTCTCTTCAGATGAGGTTGTTTTTTAGGCCAGAAAAGCCTGCCCCTGTAGACTTCAGAAATATAGGGAGCTGTGTCAGAGATAAGCAAGGACAAAAAAATACACCTTCAGAATTATCTGTGAACTGAGCACCTTCCCTGCTGCAGATGTCCTTCATGAGAGTTCCTCTCTGTCAGAATTTCATTCACCAGGCCAAAACCAGGAACCTGGTGCAGATATATGATGAGTTATGATGATTGTTTTCCTGCCGTTAATCAGTTCTTCTTGGCTTGCTTCTTTTCAAGCTGTGAGTTCTGCTGACTCTAGAAAACCAAAGTCTGAGGGTAAGGGAAAAGACAGTGCCAACCTACCTTTTGATATATAAACTCAGATTCTCTCCCTTGACACCAGTTCATCTTTAACAGCTGGTGCATTTGACTCCAAGGTTGATTCCAGAAGTAAAATACCAAAGTAAGCTAATGCTCACTCCAGATCACTTTCTCACCAACTTGAAAAGAGAAATTAATTTAAAAAGTCAGTCTCAGTTAACCAAGTATAGCCTTTGGGATCTGGAAAATCCATGTCTTTAAGCCTCCTTGTTTTATTTTTTTCTTTAAAAAAAAAAAAAAAAGCCAAGAAATCAAAGCCAACCCTCGCTGTATTCCTTAAGTTAATTGCTGGATGTGGAGTGTTGCCACTCAGGCAAAACCATCTTATCCATTCAGCTACCGGAGGTAGCACCAACCCCCATAATGATTAGCTGATTTTATTTCTGGAAACTGAGAGTTGTCTTATAACTAAGCCTCTAGTATATATGCTTCCATATGAAATCCAGAATTATTACTGCTAAATTGGAAGAATGTTTTCTTGAAGTTTCTGGTGGAAATATGTGCACAATGAAAGTAAACTATGGGGTTGAAGTGATCTTCGTTGTTGTTTTCCTTCACCAGAGATAAAGATTTCATTTATTGTAGCATTTGAAGTCTTCCAACATATCTGGCCTAATAGGTTCCATGTTACACTTGTTTGTGTAACTTAAAGTCCTGTTCAGTGTAATGTCAGGAAAAGTCAAGGCATTTGAGGGCCCATTTAAAATTCTGGGGCTGGATAATAAATAAAGGCAGAAGTTCTCATCTAGGCCAATTAATGTACTTCAAAATGTTTCAAAATTTCAACAGCCACATCCAGGGTTGTTGACCTTGTTTTGCTTGGGTATTCATAAACAATCACATAGGGTCCATTTGAATGAATAAATGGCAGTTTAACTTCAGCCTTCATTATTACTCCTGATCACATTTGGTGATAGTTCAACACAGAAGCAAACAACAGATATGTTAAGCAGCTCCCTTAATTAGCACCTCTGAGTACCAGCTAAGGGAGCGAGTATTAGATCGATAGTTTGTATCACGCTTGATTAATAGTGGTATAGATTTACTATTTTAATAAATAAGGCCTCATCTAAATTATTTCAGCAGATGCCATAGTAACTCTCTTTCACTGTCAGGCAAATTTGGGTGATGGTTCACCGGCAATTGATTTAGAGATGGCTTTCTACAAAAGTTTTTGGATTTCCTTTGACATAAATACTCTCTCAATGGGCCAGAGCAGCTGCGCCTTTTTTAGAGAAAATAGAAAGCTACAAAGATTTTAAGGTAGCCGTCATTCATTCCATATGCTGCGTGTCAGTCCATATGTTCTGTGACATATCACAGCCTTGATACCTGCTTTATGTGGAAATACACATTTCAGCTAACGTTTGCATATGTTAGCACAAGAAGAATCAAAGCAATTCTTGAGAGTAAGCACAGTAAAAGTCAATTCTGCTTTCGTAGTATCTATCATATGTGCATCTGATCCTGTTGCGTTGCTAAGAGCAGTAAAGCAAATTGTACAGCACATTCCAGGCAAGTGCTGGTGCTGTGAGAGCATCCTGGTCAAGCGAAAAAGCTGCTAAGAGCTGGGGAAGAAGTTGGAGAAGACTGTTCAGAATGTATGCAAGAGAAACTGTACATCTGACTTGTCTGCAGGGTGTTTAGTGCAGGGGGTAGGTCTTGGTCTAGTATACATCTGTCCTGTAGAAGTGGGTGATGTTGTTAATCCCCATCCCCATAAAGTTTGCCTATGTTTCAGTTATTTCTGGTACTTCTCAGTTATTATAGCAGTAATTGGTTTATCCTGTAAACTACATTAAATCTATTCTTAACCAAACTCATAATAAACTGCCAGGAAAACATGACTGTGGTTTCAAGGGAGTGAAAGAATTATTTTTAGCTAATGGTTGTTAGCCCATTATCTTTTCACCCCCTGGTCTTGGTCTGTTATAGTTCAAGCTGGTCTCTGAAGTCAGCTGGGTGTGGATGTATCCATGTTGCAGTGCAGATGCCAGGGACTGCTGTGTAATGACAGGGGACGGGAACAGTCTGTGAAATTTATTTCGGGAACATTAATTAAACCAGGTCTGAATTACACTTCAAGAAAATGCTTAACTTGGAGTTTGAGGTTAAACAAGAGGAGAGTGGCATGAATGGAGCTTGCTGAAGGCTTCTTAGCAACTTTGAGTATTGGAAAGGGTGCTGAGAGGTGCAAATATGGCTTCAAGAATCTGTGTGTTGGTGAGGCAGGAGGAAGTCTGCTCCCAGCCTCTCAACCTATGCCATTCTGTGGGAGCCCTGTCCTCTCCTTCCTAGCATACACCTCTTCCCTGTGCCTTCCTCTCATCTACAGATCCCTTTTTCTTCACTTTAGCTGCCTTGACAGCCCTTTTCCCCACCTCCCTCACCTGTCCTCTCACAATAAGCAGCTTTTTTTCCTCCTTACCCTTGTCCCAGAACCCCATTGCTTTTCTTTCTGAGAGTCTGGCAGGAGTAGTATGGAGGGAAAAAGACCCTTGGTCAAGGTAGCAGCAACGAGCCACCCTGAGAGGCTAGAGGTGCTGCTCTAAACACCCTGTCCTGTCCCAACATCAACAAAAGATATATAAATAAAAGGCAAGAAGCAATTTTTCTAGCTAGAAAGGACAATGCCAATGCCTCATCAGCATAAAAGAAATAGTTTTCCACCTTAGGCTACTGACTGCTGTTTTGACCTGACTGCACCATTGCTTCTCAGAAATGATCCTACTTTTTGGGCTCATCCGATTGCTGTTGGCCAGGATTGTTGTCTAGAGGAGGTCTGGTCTTTGTCAGTGCGTGCTCTATCCACTTGGCAGAACATACTGCCAGGGTGAACTTTTGAATTCAAAGTGCAGATTTTATGTTCAAGTTTTTTGGTCTTCATTAGGGGATTTTATAAAGCAGTTTTTTAAACTGTAGACTGAGGTCCCTTTGCTTGATAAAATTTAAGAGAAGTCTTGGGAATCAATGTTGTGTTAGTTTAGCTCCTTCCTATTTGGCTAGAAGTATGTTTTCCTCTACCCAGAAATCAAGCAATAAATAGGAAGGACTGTGGTGTGACTAAGGCACTGCACAGGGACAAGGGAAACCTGGGATGCTGTTTCTGCTGTAGACTTCCGAGGTGATCTTGGTAAAATCACTTAAATTGTTTGTGTCTGTTTTCTCTCTGTGAAGTGGAGATAAGAGAATAGGTGAGGGTTTATGAGAATTTCAGAGAGTCTTTTATTATAAATATGTTTATAGGGAATTGCTTTTACAGAAATAATATCCAATTCTGTAGATATTCTGGCAATCAAAATTCAGATTGTCTGTGTATTTTCAAGATCAGGCTTCTGTGCTTTCCAGATGAAGTTTCTAGCTTTTAAACACATATTTCACTTGGCTGACTGATATGCAAATTATAAACATTAGAACAGAATAAAAGAGAGATATGAAAAAGTATTGTGCATAATAATAAACAAACTCAATTTTGAATTTGCTCAAACATGCTGTCATAGTACCATTGCCCGTTGACAACTTAAGGAATAGAAGGGCTGTTTCATTCTACCCTTCCCAACAAAATCATCAAAAAAGAAATTAAATAACGCTTTTAATAACCAAGTCATCTGAAACTGACCTCTATTAGCCCCTGAAATACATTCAAATTTCTTTAGTTAATTTAAGTGTGTGAATGACAGACTTCTCAAAAATCAGGGTTTCATGATGATGAAAAACATGACATACCTAACTTAACTGCATAGTCTTAATTTTCAGTAGTAAGATTATTCCTTTTCATCTTGCAGTACTCTTTTTTAATTAATTTTTTTTTCACATGGGGAAGAAGAGGAAAGGAGAGATACTGAACTCCAGTTTGAAGGATTTTTGTTGCATTTTTACAAATATAGGAGGTTTTAAGTTTGGGGTTTTTTTCTGTTTTCAACAAAGGTGAGTAATTCAAGTTAATATTCGCCTTTGCTTATGTGGCACCTCTAAAACTGTGCAAGATAATTTAAGCCACGTGATACTCTGATAATTGCTTTGAATTTGAACTGTTATTTGTAGAATGCTTCAAATGCTCTTGTGTAGAGTTGAATGTCACTTGAAGAGTCCTCAAATATTTTGCATGTAAGAAAACATAATAATAAGCAGGCTTCACTTAAAACTGTCACACTCTCTGAATCCTTTGAAGTTGGAGAGATTGAATGCTGATTAAATTTAGTACTTAAAATGAGTTTGTAAGTCAAATGTTGCTGTTGTATGTATCAAAGAGCAGATGTGCATTCCTGTCCTGTTTACGTGGAAGTCCGTAGCTGGTACAAATCATAATGCCTCCATTAAGTCACTTTGGATGTCTTAGAAAAGCAGAGTCCTAAGTCAGCCCAACCCTGGGAGTGGAAGATGAGGTAGATCATTCTTTGATACTGGAGATCACAGGGCCTTTTTTACAGGTTGCCCATTAGTTTTGTGTGAGAAAACATTCTTTTTCCAGCTTCCCATGTTGAACATGGATGCCAGTCATCATAACTTTTTAATCTTTGACTTCCTAGGCTTGCAGGAGCTGAGGGTGAAATCTGTGACTGCAAGAGTTAGTTTCCCTGTTGCATGGGTTGCCTTGCTCAAAGATTTTTGTATGTGTCAGGGTTCAACATACCTGTTTTTACTGAGCTGCCAAAGAACTGCTGTTAAAGCACTGTGGGAAAGAATATCCTGAATGCATCAGTAGGGCTCCAGTCCTTTGTAGGTACAGAAGAAATGAATAGGGTTAGAAAAAGGCAAATACAGTTAACTGTGAAACGTTCATTGGCATCAGGTTTCTCTGTGAATTATTCTAATCCACGCATTTGACTTTAAAGGTAAAAGAATGAATCAATGAATAAGAAACCTAACTGTCCCTTTATGGGTTAATGAGTATGGTCTATTTATTCATATATTGCACATGCACAGAAACAGAACTGAAGGTAATCTGAGTTGCACATCTATGTTCTGAAGAGCTGTGTTTTCCCCCTTCGAAATTATCCAGACAAAAAGCTAGTCATGTTTTACATATTTCATAAGAAACAGACCATGCGGGGTAAGTTTTAAACCAGCAGCAAGTAAATCACCTCATTTCCATTGTTTCAACAATGCAGACCAGTTTGCTGCCAGCTTGGATTTTCTAATTTTGATTTAAACACATGACTTATAATGACTTCGTTGGGTGGTGAGACTAAGGGATTTATGGTGCACTTGCACGTGGGACTCTCATCACTGTATGGCAACCCTGTCGTTTTTGTGACAGAGTCTGTTTGACTGGTGCTGGATTTATGATAGAAATAATTCAGAACAGAGTAATAATTTTCCCTTGGCAATTACACTACCATTTGGTACTTTGTCCCTAAGGGGAAAATGAATGTGCTGGGATCTGTCCATAAGTTCAGTGGCTCAGTGTAAAGAACAAATCAAGGTCAGAATGCAGCTGAATACACACTGATGTTTCATAATATCATCTAGATCTCCTGCTTTTATCTGGCTCATTAAAAGCTCATGTAAATTAAAGTTTATTTTTGATTGCTGTGAGATTTTTAGTGGGAGTTCTTTGTGAGGGCTATTTCATGACCATGTTCACTACTTTCTTTTTCTGTTCATTGCCTCCTTTGTCTGTAGCAATGGCCACCCTAGCAATTTCTTTCATGTAAGTAGGATAGTACCTTGCTAAGGGTTGGTGCTTATGATATTATATAATGTCATAAGCTACTTAATATATATATTAACTTTTGAAAGGTCTTTTTCCACCTCTGCCCTTGTCGTAAAAATGGGATATCGCCTTTTCACCACAGTTCATCAGCAGACTCTTTAGGCATGAAAAACCTGCTGGACCACGATGTTTGTCTAGAGTTAATTTGTCTAGTAACTAAAACATCTTTTTGCTAGCCTGTGTTCCTGTTCTCCTGTTCTCCGCTTTAGTTCAGCAGGCAACTGTGAAATTAGGAACACAGATGGTAAGACAAACCTCATGTGGTGCCGTGTTTCTAATACATGCTAAAGTTTTCATGTGTAACAGTGGCTACAGAGTGATTGACATGCTGATAAACTGATGGGTAAGGACAATTCTGTAAAAAGTGGTAAAACAACAAAGCATGTCAAATATGATCTTTTTGGTTAAATTTTGCTTTTGTAGTCATGTTTTTTAGATGATGCAGTATGGAGAAGGCTGGCTTATGAGGTGGCTTGTAGAGGCTCTTTTTTAAGTCTGGGCTCCTTTCTATGTCACCGGTGATGTCAATCAAAACCCTCTAATCTAGAATACAATAAAGAGGGACCTCTGCTTTTTGTAGTTTATGCTGAAGCTACATAAACAACAGTTCATTTTAGGACATGAAATGGATCCGTCGGTACTCTTCTGTGAATATTTACAGGGCAAAAGACCAGAGTTAAAATATTCTTATTGTCATGCCTCTGAGAAGGGGAGTACTGAAATTCTAGTGCTACTCGGATATCCATTGCTAGAGGCCTAGATAAAAAAAGACAAATTTCTGTCAGGACTGGCATTGGTATGAATCTGCTTTGGGTAGGGGAGAGACTAGATGAGTTCTTAAGGTGGCTTTCAGCCTTTTAATTCCAGATGCTATAGGTGAAGTGTTGTAAACTTTTTAAACTGCACTTGAGAAATGCTTAACCTGAACATCAGTATGCATTCAGCCACTGTTTACAAATCAGCGCTATTTGATTTGAGTATTTTATCGTTAAGATACTTGCCAAGACTATCCTAGATTCCTCTGCAGAATTTTTTTGGTTGTAGATACGTGCTTGCTAAGATTCTCAGGTGGCTACTAGAGAAACAGTGTGACTATTTTGGACCAGGCATAAGATTGGACATCACAGTATTTCTGCGGTGTTTATGTTTGTTACCTGGTTTCAGTATAGCCCGTAATCAGTTATTCCCGAAGTGACAAACAATATTTCAATTTTGCTCTGAGATGGCTAAGCTGGAAAAGAACTTTATCTCTTAGCCCTGGCTCTCATGCATTTTGACTTTGGCAGGCAATATCTGATAGTATTTTTGCTGGACTTTAAGGATAGCAATATGATTGATGGCTAAAAAGACACAAGAAAAACAAGGATTTCTGTCACTGACCTTCCAGTGACATTGTTGGAAGAGAGAGTGATAAATCAAGCTGCATGCGTGGAGTATGTGCTTAACTTATGTTATACTCTGTAGTGCCTTTGAGTAAATATTTCCAGACAATTATATGACAGGGAAATTATTTTACATTTTTCCCTTTAATGGGAAGGTTGCTACTTGTACTTTTCTTATTATCGTAATGATAATTGTTAAACATTTCTGTTTAACGTTTCTATGGGTCTGTGTTTTTCCATCAGAGTTCATAGAGATACTCAGAACAGACTCATTCTGTGTTCCTTTCTTCTTTCCTCATCTTGGTTATTATCCTACACACAAGTGATTTCGCTTGGCAATTGTCAGCCAGCTGGTGGTGTATGTTTGTCACAAGTCCTGTGACACTCATGAGTCTTTGACTATTCCTTCCTATTTTGATGGGTGCAAAAATTTTGCTTTTGCTGACCAGATTCTATGTAACCATCTTTGAACCTAGTTCTTCCAGGCTAGTGAAGGAGAATCCTAGAAGCATGCCAGCACCTCTTGGCTGGTGAGTGAGTTTGCCGCTGTTGAAGTGAGCCAGTACATCTTGCTGGATGCAGTATACGCTGGGGAGAGGACTCTTGAAATCACTCTTAGCACTGGACAAGCTTTTAGTGTAAAGTAAAAGAATACAATTATACTAAAATACAAAGCTTAAGAAAACAGCTTCTGTGCTTTGTGAAGATGCAGAATACTAGAGCATAGCTCACCACACAGTCATGCTGCTTTGGCTGGTTTCTGTCTTCTGCTGACCTGGTTGCCATGATAGTCATTTTACGTCCCAGGACAATTCACACAAGTCCTAGATCTGTGATTTGGATTTTAGGACTTTAATGGTTCATGGTTTCTCTCTTTTATGGTTTAGGGTGAGAGCTTCTTCTTATATCCTATTTTCTCAACTATGAATGCCAAAATTTAGCAGCCTTAGTGTTTGGCCTTACCCTTACCAAACTCTTCCCTTCTTTTGTGAATGAAAATATTCCTCAAACTTTTTAAGCTGTAGTATACGTTTAATATAACATATATGTTATTTACCACATTTTGCACAAAAAGATAAAGCAATGAATGTACTCACCACTACCTCTTGACAGAAACTATTTAATGGCAAATAGTCTGGACGTGAAGTGTATTTGGAATAAGCGGTCTGTAAACATGGCTTAGTGGCTGAGCATGAAAGAATAGGGATATCACGGTTTTCAGTAGGCGTTCTTACCATAGGATAGTGTAGGATATTAAGAACATTCTGCCAACGCACTTCTGTTTTCTCCAGGGAAGTGCTCGTATCTTAACTGCCACTGTAAGAGTAATTTAGACACATCCCTGCTCAAGTTCACTCAGAGGTCCAGCCTAGCAGCTGTACTTGAAGCACATCAGCCCAACATGTGCTACATTGATTGTAGCAGCCATAACCACTTTCTCTCAAAATCATAATCTGAAGTGATGAAATCGTTGTCATTTATATAACAATGTCATCCTGCTTAAAATGCTTGGAGAAATCCCATGGATTAGGGCTCTAGAGGGTAGGGGGGCTTAAGAGAGCTGGTTGATATTCAAGTATCACTTCCTTCAAGCTCAGGATCGGTGCATCCCTAAGAGCAAGAAATCAGGCAAGGGAAGCAGGAGACCTGCATGGTTGAGCAGGGAGCTTCTGAAAAAGCTCAAGTGGAAAAAGGAAGTTTACAGTAAGTGGAAGAAGGGGCTGACCACTTGGGAAGATTACAAGAATGCTGCCAGAGTATGCAGAGATGAAATGAGGAAAGCCAAGGCCTCCTTGGAATTAAATCTGGCAAGGGATGTCAAGGTCAACAGGAAGGGTTTCACCAAGTACATCGGCAGCAAAAGGAAAACTAGAGAAAATGTAGGCCCGCTGTTGAATGAGACAGGGGCCACGGTGACAGATGATGCAGAGAAGGTGGAGTAACGGAATGCCTTCTTTGCTTCAATCTTTACTGCTCAGGCCAGCCCTCAGGAGTGCCAGACTTTACAGGTAACAGAGAAAGTCTGGAGGAAGGAGGACTTTCCCTTGGTTGAGCAGGATCAAGTTAGCGATCAGTTAAGTAAACTGGATATCCACAAGTCCATGGGTCCTGATGGGATGCTTACAAATACTTAAAGGGAGGGTGCCAGAAGGATGGGACCAGTCTTTTGTCAGTGGTGCCCAGTGATAGGACAAGAGGTAACAGGCACAAAGTTGAACATAGGAAGTTCCATCTAAACATGAGGAGGATCTTCTTTACTTTGAGGATGACAGAGCACTGGAACAGGCTGCCCAGAGAGGTGGTGGAGTCTCTGACTCTGGAGACATTCAAAACCAGCCTGGACGTGATTCTGTGCCACCTGCTCTAGGTGATCCTGCTCTGGCAGGGGGGTTGGACTAGGTGATTTCCAGAGGTCCCTTCCAACTCCGGTGATTCTGTGATCCACAAGGACCTCCCCTCATCCCCATCCCTGCTCTCAGGACTGATTCTGTTGATGTAGGGGCTTGATTTTGATGATACTGTGCATAAGCTCTTCAAGGGTCATACCCAGAAAGAGAAGGAAGTTCAGGAGTAAACAGAAAAAACTCCGACTTTGCCACAATCTGGTTTTGTGAGAAGGAATATACCCTTAGGGAAACAACAGGAAAAGTGGGGGACAGGAGAAGAGGCAGGCAGAATTGAATGGGCTGGTAAATTTGGAAGTTAGAAGCAGTGAGTGATGAGTGTAACAGTTTCTGTTGTGAACAGGATGAGTGTCACAGAATCACAGAATCACAGGGGTTGGAAGGGACCTCTGGAGATCATCTAGTCCAACCCCCCTACCAGAGCAGGTTCACCTAGAGCAGGTTGCACAGGATGGCGTCCAGTCAGGTTTCAAATGTCTCCAGAATTGGAGACTCCACCACCTCAGGAGTCAGCGAAGAGTCACGATTTTGAAACTGATTAGGATGGCCGAGAGCTCAGGAATAAGAGATAGATCTCTCTGAGTTCACTTCTTTTGTGTCTTTATGGACAACTTAAGGTTAAAAAGAAATAATCTGTTTGTTTTGCAGTAATGATTTCCCTTTTGCGCTAAGCTTAGAGAGATTTAATTTTGGAAGCATGATCCTAATGTCCATTAGTGCAGCTATAATAAACATCATCTGTTTATTCCTTAAGCAGCATGTTTCCTAGAGCTATTCCTCTTGTTCTTTACTCTACACTTTCTCATGTCAATCAAATTATCAGTAACAATAATCACAAATCCCATTAGGAGCTAATTACATATATGCAACTTCAAGCTAGTTTACCTCTTTGCTAACATTATCTCCAAGATTTTGAACTGCAGTCAATCCAGCTTGCTTCTGGCCCCATTAATTATGGTTACTCATCTTTACAAAGCATTAAGACCTAGCACTCATCTTAATAATATTCTGCTGCTTCAGAAATAAGAAAGACCTATAAAATGGAGTAACTTTACCTGTCCAGATGCATTGAACTCTGTCCACCACCCACTCTGAGAGCTCCACCCTTCTCATTTCTGCTCAGTTCCTGAGTGACACAGTGAGCTCCCCAAGTGATCTTGTTTTTCTTGCTTGGGTATGTGCTATAACTGGAGTTGAGAACGGAGCCTTGCTGACAAAATATGGACAAACATGACATGAAACAGACTGGAGAGTGGGTCATCATAAGGACGTGGGGTAGATACTTTTGAAAGATGTTACATGAACTCACTTCTTTACCGAGAAGATGAAGGGAACAGAGTGTCTTTCAATAGAGAGTGTGAAAAACAATGCTTGTGTGGATGTGGTGCACCTTGCAAGGAAACTATGGGTTTGGACCGCACCAGAAAGAACAATATATTTCAAATATTTCAGTGAAGTAGTTTTTGTATGCTGTTACAACTGAGATAAACATTTATATCAACGTGTATGTATTGGTTCATTTACATAATAATCTGTGTAATTTCCTTTGTTGCTACATGCATGCATCTCTTCCCCAGACAGTGATGGAAATTAAAGGAAACATTTGCAACCAACAAGGAGAAAAAATAGTCTATGAAGTTATGTCATACTGTAGCCTATGTTAAAATGAGGCTTGTGGAATCCAACTTGCTGACTTTAAGTGTTTAATGAAAATAGAATCATTATCTCCTCTCTAGGCAGGTAGAGAACTCCTTTGGGATTTAAACACATGCATCAGGAAAAGAATAAACCTGTGTGTTTCTGGAAAGTTCACACCCACAGGGTTACACTTTGTTTCTGTAGTCTGGATAGTTAAGAAAAAATGCTGTTCTGAAAAAGAAAATGAGAGCAAATCCTAATGCTTCATGTTTCCAGTACTCTGTTTTAAAAAGCAGCTTTAAAATGCTTGTGTCTGTATAGCACTTTACTTGTAAAGCTATTAATTTAAAAAGCCTGCCTGAAACCCCGCTAAACTCTTTCCCTTGCAGGGAGAGGTCTTTTATGACTGTAAAAGAAGCGGGCAAAACTCTAGCTGATTGATTTATAAACACCTGAAAAAAATGTAGTTTATGTGGAAAGTGGTGAAACATCCTTAACCAAAGTGATGTGACTGAATGCCACTTCAGTTTAATAAGTCATACCAAAATAACTTAAGGTGGATAGAAGACAAGGCAGCTCTAAAGGAGAGAGAAAAGAGCGGGGAGGAGAACTGTGAAACTAAAGGATGCTTCTTCTCCATTAGTTCTTCCCAATTGCCCATGGCCAGTAGAAATGTTCTCTGAAGCATAATGCCTTGGGTGTTGATTTTATGCAGACAGCTTTTTATCTCATAAATCAGCAAAGCAGCACCTTCCTTTTGTTTTTTGCTTGAAGTCAGTTAATTCATTGTTCACGGCTTTTATAGGCACGGGAATCCATAAAAAGTAGGTATAGCTTGTCTAGTTTTCTTTCATACCTTCCTTCATCCAGCAAGTACACTTGCACATGTGTTGAGAGAGACTCTGAGTTGCTGTTTTTTATAAGGTTGACTTTTATGTCATTATAATGTGAAGAGTTTATTGTATTTTTCTGCCTTTTAATTTCATTTGGGAAAAAAAAAGAGTCATTTTTGCCTCATCATGTATCTTCTGCAAAAACAATTTAATACTAACTTCTTTTATTTTGCAGAGCTGGTTATTTGCCTCAGAATATTCCTTTGGAGATTATCAGATACCTTTCAGAGGAGAAGGATTTTCTGCCTTGGCATGCTGCCAGCCGAGCTCTTTATCCTCTAGATAAATTGCTAGACCGCACAGAAAATTACAACATCTTCAATGTAAGAGATACAGCCTTCCTTCCGTCCTTCCTTCCTTCCTTCCTTCCTTCCTTCCTTCCTTCCGTTCTTTCCTTCTCTATCTCCCCCTTCTCTCTATCTCTTTTCCTTTCTTTTCTTTCTTTCCCTTGCTCTCTCTCCTTTCATTGCCAAGAGTTGAACTATTCCCCAGTTAGATACTGTAAATGACCTGGGGATATTAGCTTTCTTCCTAGTTATTCTTTATTTAAAGATAGCAATTGTCAAACTTTGGTTCATTTGCATTTGAACAGTGATAACTGTTGTTTGAGGCATATGTGATTAGTAGAAGGAATGATAAATATAAAATATATAAAATATAAATATAAAATGATAAATAAAGTATTTCACTTAAAAGAGCCAAAGTAATCTATTTCCAGATTTTCTCTTTTGAGGAGCCCCACGGCAATATTTAGATCAGCAAGGACACCAAATGCAGGGACAACTAACCAGGGTGCATGCAACTGAAGTAAAGATTTGTAGTCTTTATTTCATCCAAAAAGTCATGGTGAATTCAATGCAGTAACCTTAATTAACAAGGATTAGATCACCATTGAATCAAAAGCCTATTCATAATTGGGTCCGAAGGGACAGCAGTAACATCTAGCAGTAGATAATTAAGATAGACATGACAAACATTTTAACATTTTACCTGAAAGAAATAAAAAAAAAATCCTAGCTACTCTGAAGCATGTTTGATGAAGTACACAGGATTTGATTGCAGCCAGTGACAATTATAAACTCTTGGATTTTTTTTATTCACTATGAATTTTATATAGTCTACATATTTTCAATGAAGAACATACTGTGGTTTTGTGTAATTTTGTAAAGCCTCAAATGAAGGAACTCTCTAAAGCCTGAAATGCTTAAAGGTGCTTTTTTCTTCTTAAATATATATTTGCTTGTGTGTGTGTGTCCAGAGACACGCATGCTCAGCAGCTGTAAAGCTAGAGGTGGCTGGATGTCTGTATATATCTAGGAGTACATACATATGTATATACGCACACACATACACGAAGCTACCTGGTGACATTGAAAATTATTTTTGTAAAACATATACTACAGATAGATAAAGGTTCTTTCTTTATGAACCTACTATGTGGGCCTACATGCAAACCTGAGCCATAATATAAAATGATGTGGAAATAACTTGCATGTTTAGTCTTTTGTTAACTGCACAGAAAAATTCTTACGAGTCTGCCATTGCTATTTCACTTTTAAACGTGGCTACGTAAAGAAAACACAATTTTAATAAAAACACCCAGTAAAATTCATGGCTGGGTTGTGTTTTATCAGTACTGATGAGAGTTTTGAAAGCAGAGGTGATAGCAGAGGAAATAAAAAGTCTTTTTAGTCACGGAATAACATATCTGCTAGAGAAGGCTGCACTATGAATCTCCTTTTGTGTTGACATCATATATACATGCCTGTGCATCCACAATAATAAAATAGATGCTCTCCTATGTGGTTCTTTATATCTCAGTTCTCTTTTTCAAATTGGTAAATTCCACTGGCAGAAGATTACACTGAATACGATGACAGTGGTTTTCTTCACAGCTGGCCAGAATATGTAAATATGTCTCCTCTGTAAAAAGTAAAACTAAGCTAAAATACATCGTGGGCTTGTTTTGCTCTTTAAGCACAGAAAGAGCCTAAACTTAAAGCATAGTGTCATTAAATGTACAAAGCTCATTTGCAGCCACGTTGTGTGGTATTCTGAAGTCAATTGACTGTACTTACATAACACTTTTGCCATGGCTATGGATATTAAAACAATATTCTTTTTAAAGTGAACGTGCACAGTGTAGTCGAGATTTGCCATAGAGTAGAAATGAAGCTGTTGACACTCCTGCAACTTTTCAGCCGTGTATTGTGAGTTCAAAATAGCATGTAAGAAACTCTTCTTAAATTGATGGGGTTTATAACAATAAATAGTCTTATCCTAGACATCTAATTAAATAGCTGTTCTTTAGATTACTTCTCACTGTAGCAGTGAAGGAGGATTATATATGGACATGTTGCTTTACTAAATGCAAATCAAAATGTTTGGAAAGTCAGATGTTATTTGAGGGTAAAAAGAGACAAAAACTCGATAGTATTTCAATTTCGAATGAAAATTAAATGTTAACATTAAATATGTTTTTTTTTTTTCTCCTCAGGAGTATATTTTAAGACAAGTTGCATCAATGTATCTCAAGCTTGGATGGCCAACGAATAATTTAAACAAATCGCTTGTTCAAACATCATACCAACATGAGTACTGTTATATTTCTTTTTTTATTGTTTGTTTGCGGGATATAGTTGTAATAATGCGCTCTCCTAAAATTTGGTGTCATCTTTAGCATGTCATACTTTCCTGGCTCTGTCATCCTTCTGTTTTCCCTTTCTGGTTTAGAGGCAGAGCAGCAAGATGCTGTGAGATGAATTCCTTTTTCCTGAGTTTGGAGAACATGATTTTGTATGCCCTGATTTAATATTTGACAGCACTAGATATTTAAGAACTTGGACTCGTGTGACCACAGAGGTCAGGAAGGGTGCATAAGCGTAAATGGGGGCTGATTTTGGTCCACAAGCTTCCTTTAGTTGTCGCTGCAGCTGTAGGCATTAAGTTGACACTGAGATTTGTACAGCTGGATTATCTTTGATGTGTTGCCCAACTATCAGTTGCTGCAACTGTTACAAGAAATAGCTTTTTGTAAACATTCAAACACATTCCTTAATGCAGCCTTATTGCTTTCTTTAATTTGCACAGAGAGTTGCGTCGGGAGGTCATCATGTTGGCCTGCAGCTTCGGTAACAAACACTGTCACCAGCAGGCTGCAACATTAATCTCGGATTGGATTTCTAGCAATAGGAACCGGTAAGTAGAGCTGAAATGCGTATTTCCCGTTTCTCCTCCTCAGAAGCAATACAGCTGGCATGCTCTTCCTCTCCTGCCCGCCCCCACCTGCAGTGCCCCGTTCTGCAGAGCGGTATGGGAGGAAGCAGAGGTCACTGGCTGTTATTTAAAAATGTCTGCGGGGCTTCAGAATGAATTATTTGACTTTGCATGTATGAGTGGGTGAAGGGGACACCCATGCAGCCTCTGCCCCATCCTGATAAATTGCGGTCAGATAATTATATGCTAGAAGGCAAGAAGATGGGTTTTAAGGAGGGGTTTAAAGGAAGAAAGATGGGTGAACACCGCGTTGGCAGACAAACACGGAGCCTGTGTCAGGACAAGAGAGCAGAAGATGCTAAGTGATTAAAGAAGTGAGAGAGGTTAGAGGTAGAAGGACAGAGAACTAAGAAAGGCCGCGAAACAATATATTTGAGGGAAATGTTATGAAGTACTTAACGGTGAAATCTTGGAAATTAACGTGATTCAAGAATACATGGAAAAGCTCATGTAAGGTTTCGGAGAGGGGATAATACGATAGCTGATGTGTTAAGCATTAGCAGCGCTGTCGTGGTTTGACAGCAAATATGTAAGTTAGGCTGTCCAGACACAGGTTTATTCAGCTGAGGAAGGGAAACATGGGCCGTGGATGGGTGTATGCAGTTTGTCTTTTAAAGGCAAGCATCTAAGAAATGTTAAATTACTGAAAATACAAATAATTTAAGTATGTAGTGATCTATGGACAATAAGTACAGAGTATAGGTTAAGACCATGACTTCTTGAGAAAGAATGATGAATTTTCTGATTATGTGGAATCTGGATGTAGAAGTATTTGCGTAAGTGCATCACATGATATTTTGGTTTAAAGAAAAATATTTTACTTTCAAGTAACAAAGAAAAACAGAAGAGAATAGAAGAAGTCTTACATTTGTAGTCCCATTCTTGTATTAGCTCTGCAAAAGGATCAGATCTCTATAGGCATATAGGCATGTAGGATTTTTCAAAGACATCTTGGGCCAATCAGGTGTTTGTTTGCAATTAAAATATGTCTGTCTGTTTTTGTAATCTTTGAAAATCCTTTACAGGCATATCCAGTTACATAATTACCTTTTAAAACCAGCCGTGAACTGAGCATGAATGGAAATTGCATTCCTATATGACTTTGAAACTTCTGAAAAAAAAAATTCTCTTGGAACTGTGACTATGTACCTTTAAATAAGATGTGCGTGAAGGAGAGGGTTTTCTTGTTTAAGATGATACCAGATATATTTACTATGAAATATATACCCCAGGGTTTTATATGAATTCTTATCATCAGCAGCAACAATCAGTATGAAACTATTCAAAGATGAGATTAAAGAGAAAGAATCATTGGAAACTGCAGAAGTAATTTACTTAGATACTTGTTTGCAAAATTAGTTAATCAAACCTAGCACCATCTATTAGCATGCACAGCAGTAGATTATTCAGTGTTAAAAAAGCTGTCACTCTGCAAAGCTTTCTCCTACCTTGTGTCTTCATCCTTTCCAACAGGATTGAAGAAGGAGGGATCGGGGGGGGTGGGGAGAAAGCAGCTTATTGCTTTACTAACAATAGCAAGAGAGGAAAGGAATAGATTTAAGAAGTCATCTGAAGATTCATCTCAGCCTTTCTGTGGGGCCATTCTTGGGAGCACACGATTGTGGCTGCCAGCATATGACGAGTATTCGAGTACTATGATAAAAGCATCACAGCAGGGCAGAGGAAGAGAATAGCTACTAAGTTAAAGCAGTGCATTTCTCCAAAGGAACTGCACAGTTTTGAAAAATAGCTGCAATAAATAATGTAATTACAGAATACAGATTGACAGTCAGCTGATAAATAGGGTTACATCTTGCAAAGAGGACAGAGACATGTTTTTATTTATTTCTTAAGGTTATAGGATTTGTTCAGTTCCCCACCCCAGAATTTACCAGTTGCTATTCTCAGAGCAATTTCACATACTGAACGTAACTAACATACGAGCAGACTCATTTCACGTCTACTTACATTGAAACGACATTGCAAAGGCTACTAGTAATAGCAGCTCGGTAGATGTAAAATCAGCTTGTGTTTCACAGTAACAACGTTTGTAGGTGTCTGTCAATGTTCTCTCAGGAACGTTCGGATTCCTGCTTTATCAGAGGTACCCCCTATCACCTTTACTCAGTTTAAACTAACTCAGACTGAAACCTGAAAATATAGCAGGGGCTGTATTCCCTTTTTTTCCACCAAGAAAATGATGATGATTCTACAATAAGAATTTAATTAACATGGTGTTTGAGTCCATGCCTCTGCCTCTGTTAGAACTTGAGAGACAATAGCTAGCTCAAGTGCAAAGGGCAAGCAGGTAAGTACAAGATACATGCAGAGAGCACACCCAACAGGTGCCGTTTTGTGTTCTTTCTCATCAGTCAAATGTTTTGCTCAGTTTGATGCCCTTAACAGCTCTTTGTGAATTTGCTGCAAACAGCCACCTCCAAATCTGTAGGAATCCCTCAGAGCTTGTTTCCTCACAAAAAGGGAAAAACTCATGCTGCTCATCTTTCTCCAGACTTCTCCGACAACTCCTGGTGAGGAAAGCTGGTGACGGGTACAGAAACTATATGTATCCTTGCCTGTTCCAGTCCTTTATCAACAATGAGTAAAGTTGTATCTGCTGAAAATGACTCTAAAAGTTCTTGTAGATGCCCTTTCCTCTTCTGAAACAGAACAAAGACATTGACTGATGTGTTGCAGAAAGCCTGGTGGTCTTGGTGGGTTTGCATAGCCAGAGCACAAAGATAGAGTTTCAGAGAGCTCAGAGAGATTTTTATATAGAGTATAATTTGAGTTTGACTATGAGAGTAAAAATAAAGGCTAATTTGCAGCCTTTCCACTCATCCCGTCCCAAAAACCTTATTCTGGAAGAAGAGATGTTTCGTACAATGAGCTAATTCACAAGCAGTACGTGTTGGAAGGAACACACATTCTTCAAAGCAGTAGACCCCAAAATGAGGCTAGGGAATTAGGCTTGTGTCCCAAGATTCTAATCAATACAAAATTAGGGTAATATTAAATTAATATGTGGTATTAAATACCACATAAATGCACAGGCAGTAAATCACGTAAAGGAGGTTTTTGATTCCCCGGCAGTTATTGCAGTTAAAGTTTGAATAAGCATAACAGAGAATGTGCAATTAATAATACTGTACAAATGCCACGTTTTTAATCTATGGCTTTTTAGAAGTTCTTTTGAAATGTTTTCTTTTCTCTTTTACTTCTAGCATTTAATTATGGATAAAGTGTTGGGTAATAAACAAATACAGTAATATCTGACTCTGTTTTACCAGCATATGCCTACAGTTGCTGTGGTTTCTAGTAATTATATTTAGTCTGGTAGGTCCAGAAATTAATTATCATCTACTCTTCACCGTAGGGGATTGAAATAATCATAATAATCAGTTATTGTTTGTACTTTATAATTACAGGTTCTTTACTGTGCAAATAATTTGCCACCGTTCACCAAGTAAAATAATGGTCATTCACAGCACAAAGCCAGAGGTCCTCTTTGCGTTTCCAGCACTATTTGAAAAAAACCATCAGATTTCCAACTGTAGCACTGCAGATTTTCTTATGGAATTAGTAAAAAAACCAAACCATACATGTGATCTGCAACATGAGCCTCCATGCATGAAAGTGGAAGTCAGCTGAGAGGCTTG
This sequence comes from Burhinus oedicnemus, assembly GCA_008921705.1. Lineage (NCBI taxonomy): Eukaryota > Metazoa > Chordata > Aves > Charadriiformes > Burhinidae > Burhinus > Burhinus oedicnemus. The sequence goes on from VFFE01007795.1 coordinate 2,953,433, forward strand.
AAGACTTGAATTTCTAAAGTCACTTAGGTGTTGCAGTCCTTCATTTTTAGATGCCTGGCTCACAGGGCAGGATCAGATGCTTGGAGTTATGCTTCCTACAAGGGGATATGGGAACCTCTAAATGAAGTTGGTGGCAGCCACTATGCTGAGTGAAGAGCATCTTAACATGAGACTGTGAAGAGAGAGTGGGCCCTCTTAGGGTCCAGCACAACAGGTAGAAAGATAGCTATATCAAATGAATATGTAAATGATGATCATAGAGTTAGGGGTTCTTGAAAAAGATGCCTTTCAAAAGTGTCACTGAAGCAGGAAAAAGTTTGCTCCTTTTCTTTTCAAACACAGGTGGCAGAGAACCTGCTCCTCAACCCCCTTTTAAACAGTAGTTCTGAGATTGTGGTAGAGCTGCAGTTTAGTACTTCAGCTCTGCATCTGCCACATACAGAAGACCACCCTGATGACCTATCTATTAGCTGTTTGGGACAGTATTAAGTCACTGCAATGCACTTTCCTTCTCTGGCTGAAGCTCAGCCACTGGGATTTACTTCATTAGCAAGAGAAATAATACAGCTTTCCGGCCTGAAGATGAGAGCATTCATCTGAGGGAGGGAGGCTTGAGTACCTGAAATACCAGGATTACTTACTACGCAAAGGGCTTTAGGTGGTATTGCTCACTACCACTTTTGCAGGGCAAAACATGATGCTAAAACAAGGAACATAATTCTTAAAAAGAAGTTTGGCTCTACAAGGAGCAAACCAAACACACAACATCACATGTCGAAGAGGCTATAAGGAGACATCTGGTTGTACTGGTGTGGCAATTGATATCATATTTAAATCCTTGTGATTGTTAAAAAAGAAGTGGTTATTTCTTTCAGCTGAAAATCTGAGATTAGACTTCAAGGTATGTCTTACTGTCTTTTTCATCAATGAATTTAAGTAATTTTGCTCTTTTTAAATTGCTGACGGCACATTTTGCTTGAAAGTCTGCTTTGGCTTCTGACTTGATAGTTGATATGAAGGCAAACATTTTCACTCCGTTAAGTTGGGATATATGCTACTCCTGTATTGGAGCAATGGAAAACCTTGAAACTTCCATGTTGATGTTCAGAAGAATACAAACCTAGTAGAAGACGTATAAGCACGTTGAAATTTCCCTTGTAGTTTGAGAATGTAGGGTTACTGGGATTCGGTCAACAGCAGAATGCTGTACAAGAGAAGCTACTGTTGGCTGAAAATTAAGATGTTTGCTTCTACCTTCATTTAACTGAGCTCATCCCTGTGAAGCTCTTTCATGTGTGAAGAAATACATTATTCACACTCCTTAGATCTAACAGCGTTGTGGTTCAGCCTAAAAAATTAACAAAATTACCATACAATGCCTGCCTAAGCTTAAGAATCAGCCTTGTTAACCCCTTTAACCTTCATTGCGTATCTATTCTGAAAGAAAAACATGTTTCTAAGAGGATTAGCATTTTCAGACTTTCTGCCTTGGATAGACTGAGTATTTCTGAGGTTCAGGAAAGAATGAGTGGAGAGCTGCAATCTGTAAACTCCTGACAGGAGATACCATAACAGTGGGTAACATGTGAATAGACACTACAATGGCTCAAAGCATAGCTTATCCATAGACACAAGCATGTTTTGGCAAACCTCTCTGTGGGTACAGGCGTGATTTTCTTCCAGCTGCTGTTACCATCCATCAGCTACAGGTTGCCACGTACACATTTCTGCTGGCAAAGGGGACTGTGGATGTATGCTCGCTTGAGGCAAAGTTAGGCAGGATAGCGTGAACATGTGAACATGCGAGAGAGATGCTTTGAACTGAGACAGCTGATTTTGCCTTCAGCAGAGAAGGGAGTGCTTGTATTCTCGTTCTGTTAGTAGAGCTGTGGTGATGCTATTCTTTTGCTAATATGCAGCAGTGAGCAGTGGGAGAGGATAGAATTGCATCAGACACAATTACGTGGTGATGTTTCTCTTAAGATGTTACTGGACCCTTTGGAAAGCCCCTAGCTAGTCATAGCCACTTCAGCTTGCTCTTATTTTTTTCTTCTTTAGAAGTGTAACCATTGCTATTTATTGGTTGCTGTCTTCTAAATGGAAACAAAGTACCTTAATTAATTGCCTCAACACCCCACGGTAAATGCATTTCCTTGATCTGGGCTTCATATCACTTTGGGGGGATTTTAGGTTTAATGCAGTTTTTACTATTTTTACTATTATTCTTTGGTCACAAGCACTCTGATCACTTTTGTTTATTTGGAATACTGCCTTGCAGATATCATCAATTGAAAAAAATGGGAAAATCCAATATTCTACCACATCAAACTTGTGTAAAGTGATGCATTCAGATGTCTGCAAATTTGGTGTCTCTTGTCCTTGCAACTGTTATGCTGACCTTATGGTTGATAACGATGTGCTAATCTTTGATCAACAGAGCTAAGCTCACTATGCTATTTAATAAGTAGAGCTGATGTTCGATACTTAGCTTCTTTCTAATACTTCTTTTTCTTGTTTTGCAATTCTGAGCGTACGTTCAGTCTGCATGTTCTAACACAAGACGTAGGAAGGCATCGGTTTTCTTTTTTTTTCTTTTTCGTATTTAAGGAAAGCAATGCTCAGATGAATAGATGATGTTTGCAGTGGAGAGCAGGCTGCTGTACTGAATTAGACTGAAGTCAGCACCCATTCTGTAGCCCATGGGTTAATGAAATTTGCATTTGTCTGTCTTCATGAATGAGAAGTAGAGACTGCTGGACAATCCTGGATGCAAATTCAGATTTTTTGAATCTGTTCTGGTCCCTAATCGTCCAGGTTGTTCTGAGAAGCCATGGGGTGCTGAGGTGGGGCCAGAAATCTCTTCAAAGAGAACATGCTGTAAATTTTCCAGTTCAATCTGTGGGTTTCAAGTCAGACACATCTCTGTGTGGTTTTGCACTACAGATGAACCACTTTTGGTTATTAAAAAATGAAATCGGGATCTTGGATGGTTGCATCCTAGTACTCAATTACCTCATAATCTTTTTAAGTGTAATAGTGTGGATATGGGCTTTTCCAGTGACTTCTGTTTGGCATTTCAAAGACTTTTGTCGCATTCCTGTGACTGTTGGGGACACTAGTTAATTCTTTATCAGTCTTAAGAAAGGTGCAAGTAATGAAGTTAGATGACTTCCATCACATAATTTGAACAAAGACAGTGATAACCAAGAAGCCTAATTTGAGAGTACTAAATCTCCATACTTGTTTGTGCAGAATTTGTATTTCCTCTGCAAGGAACAATGGATTCATGTCCATCCACCTGCCTAAATTGGCAGCTTGTTTACTTGGATGGACCTTTAACTACTCAATGGAAATGCAGTCAGAAAAACAAATTGCACTGCAGGAGTGTACAGGAGGCTGTAACATGTCTATAAATGAAACTGTCCGTAGATCTGAGGGAGTGGTAAATAACAAATTACCGGTCATTGAGATAATTTCAGTGAAGTCTGGCTTAGGTGATAGAAAGTCAAATGTTTCTCAAAACAAAGTGTTTTATTTCTTTCCTTTTCCTTCTCCCTTATTTCTCTTGTGACTTGAGATACATAATTTTGTTCCTTTGTTTCACATGAGCACACTAGTGCTATAGTCCTGCAACAATTTATAAATGTACTTAAGTTTAAACACCTACATAAGTATTTGTGGGAATGTGGCCAACAGGTTAATTATTTTTGTTAGTTGCTTGGAAGAGGCACTAGCTTTTTTCATGGGTTTGATGCCCACCAGCTATTTTCGGAAATCATTAGCAGCAAACATGAAAAAATTAGAGTTATTTTCATTATTTTTCACACATGAATGTCTGATAAATGTAAAACAATAAAATGGATCCCTTCTTCTGGGTTCTCAACCTCTAAAAGTTTTAATTACTGAAAAAATTCAGGCATAGCTATTCATGCATTTTGAAATGTTACTGGAGCTTTGCCAGCAAATGTCAGCCAATGCTGCTGAAGTGATTTAACTAATTAATAGGTTGTTACAACATTTGAGTAGCATCTTGCACTCAAGTAAATAAAACTGTTTAAGGAGGAAGAAAACACTGTTGAGTGCACGAGTTAATCAAGAAGTTAGTGCTCTGAAAGACCATCCGGGGAGTATGTCTGAAAAGAGAGGATTTCTTCTTGTGAAAGGCAAAACTGGGCTTTATGGGGCATCTGGTTCAGGTAGCATTTTTACCTTCTGACTTCTATGTGTGATCACAATAAAATGACCCTATATGTAGCAATTATGGATTAGCAGTAACTAATTTGCAATCCTTAGAAGTTAGATAGGTTCGTCTCAATTTTCTCATTCAGGAATGATCTCTCCAGAACTCTGCAAAACAATTGAACAGAAAAGATCATGGGTTTTTGTTGCAAAAAACTGTCCAGAAAGGACAAAACAAGGCATATCAACTCTGAGATTAGTCTCACAAAGAAGTACTTAACTCACCACTCGGTTGTTAAAATCAGTGTTGAAGAGCTGGAGTGTACTAGTCGCATGTTGAATTATGGGATATCTGCCGTAGGAAGGGAAAGGAGGAATAGCAGTAACCATCACTTGAGGGATGATGTATTCTTTGCCTGCCTCAGTCAGACTCTGAAGCTCGGAAGCACAGGACTGGGACTGAGGAGACTTGGCATCTGTGCATAGCCTCGCTGCCCTTAGTAGCCACATCCTCGGTTAATATCCCCTGAATTCAAGGCGTGACAGGCACCTGAACGTCAAGCCCATCCCAGCTCTGTGCCTCAGTTTTCAAGGGGGAATTCTGCCCTTTCTCTTCAGAGACTGGGCGTGTGCTATGGCAGAGGATCCTCCCCCTCCTCTATGTGCACAGTGCCAGCAGCATGGCTTCTGCAGTTTGTAATAGAGAATGGGAGTATAGGCTTTGGGAATGCCGTCTTAAAAAATAAACTTCGTGTGGTGCTGTCCCTTGTAACACAATCTGTATTACAGATCTGCCGTCATTGTTATTTCTTATCTGAGCCTTGTAAGCCATTAAACAAGAGTATAAATATAGTCATCAAGAAAAATAGGCTTAAGTTAAATGTTAAATAGTTGCAAAAATAAAGAATAATGTTTCTGATTAATTTTCTTTGTGAAATAGTACCCTAAATGGTATTGAAATTTGTCACTTAATCAAAGAACTGTCTAAACTGTGTGCAATTACATTTAAAAAAATTAGAACACAGTTTGCCCAGAAGATAAATAATTATGGTCCAATTTTATAAGTGTATCTCCAATTGTTAGAACATACTTTAAATAGGAGCAAGTATGTACCAATTAATTATAACTTGGAAGATTATTCTTAGCTCATTGTAGAGCTTTATTATTCACTCTTGGAAAAAAAAAAAATCCCTGTAAAGGCACAGCACGATTTTAATTAATTTTTTTCTAACTGTTTAATTTTTAACTTTTTTCCCAAAGTGCTTAATTTTTAAACATGAGCTCTGCTAGCTACATATTTCATTCTCACCGTCATACCTCTTAAGCAAGAAAAATAAAGTTAAATAAATTGGATCAGTATTGAAATAAAAGACATTTAAAGTGATGCTTTCAAAAGTTAATCTTTATCTTTATTCTTCTGAAGTATCCATCAATCATATTAGCTCTTAAAAATGAAAGCAGCCTTGAAGGCCCAGATGAGGTTTAATATAACAAGGGGATACGTTCTGCAGTGTTACTACCTAAGCAGTACTGAAACAATGGTAATTTTATCCACTTGATTCAGTTAATACAGGGGGCAAACATTCCACATGCTGATCTAGTGCCTTGGAACTGCAATTTTAGAACAACTTTGTCCATGAAGCTATAAAATTTAAAAAATTTGTAGACTGGAGAGATTTCACATGTTTAGGTAACGATGAAATACAGGCCCATAATGACTGGAGGATAGAGAAAGCAAAAATCTCCACAAATGGAGAAAACTCAAGTAAAGCGCTCTCTGCTGAGGCAACAGTTAAAGAGAAATTACTTTGGGGGTATTCACATTTTCATAAACAATTTTCATTTCCACAGGAAGAACATCCCAGTCTACAGTCCTGATTATAAGCTTCTCACAGGAGCAATTTGTAGCTTTTCATAGTTGTAAGTTTTGTAGTTTCTGAAGCTAAGCCTTTTAAAATCAGTACTTGTTTTGATGTCTTTGTTTGTAGGGGGTGATTTTTTTTCATGTTATCCTAATGACTTAGCTTATAGATAGAGACCTAAAACCTTCCCTGGAGCGATTGGTTGGATGATACTGAGAAGATCTGCTGCACCACTGCAAGTATGCTATTATGGATTAGGTGGCAGTAGAGTTTTCTTAGCAAGAAACATGGTGACGTCTAGGCTATGGGCATGGAATCAGTGCCTCCTTCCTTCCCAGAGCATGCAAATGATCCTGCGGTCACTGACTGCATTGCTGCTAAAATCGCTAGTGTTGACGCTTAGAATGTAAAAGATTGAATTGATATGTTGTACTGTAAATTTAAAAAATGTAAACCTCACAAGTGAGGAACGCTGACCTTTCTGGGGTTAGACATCCACTTCTAGGTACCTCTGCTGCTGATGTACTAGCCAAAGAGAGTGACAGTCCTTCCAGCACACAGTTCCTACCTGAATTAATGGGGCAATCAACCAAAATAGAATTACCTTTTCCAAGTGCCTTATAGTTCCTTAGAGTATCTGTTGGCTAAGTCGCATCTCTTGCAGTAAACCAAAGATAGTATTTCTGCTGGCAAAGCTCAGAAAGAACTACATGTGCTTCTAAAGAAAAGATTTAGTGTTTGTGTATCAAAATATAAAGTCCTTACTTCATTGAAATAAGGGCTTGACCGGGTTCAGTTGTTCTTCATATTCAGATATCATATGATAAGACAGATTTGGGGCAACAGGTTGTTTGGTCCCATGGTCAGGATATCACCCCTTAGTCCTTTGGGCTTGGCATTTGTTCTTATGGCTTCTGTCCGTGTATTAAATCCCAAATTAAAAGCAAAAAAAGACATAAGCTGGTAAGGAAGTTGTGCTTTAAGGACAAATAGCGTAGTGTATCAGAAAATCAGGACACAATGATAATATCACTTTCATGGTCTATGCAGTGTATATGTATATGGCTGCATATTTATGTTGCTGTAGTTGTTGACCCAAAGATTTTAGAGAGTTGCAGTTATTTAGAAAACTTTAAGCCGCATTCTAAGCTAAGACAACACAAAGGCAGCACCTGAATATGTGCTCCATTAATTTTAGTATGTCTTGATTTTATGTGTTTAAATATGTAGTCTTAATTTTCTGTAATAGACTCAATTATATGCAGTTTCTTTGCATGCACTTTTTGAAAGAAAGGTTAAATGGGGGAAAAATAAACTGTTGATATTCATTAATGTTTGAAATATTGCAACAAGGGCTTAATGATAGACTTTCAAGTAAGAAGTACAAGTTCCATTACAGTGAAATGGAAATTCAGCACCTAGCACACATGGATAATTCTGTAAGTGTCAACCAAACTCACAATTTACTAATGTTAACTCAGTTTTTGAGAATCAAAACTCAGTAGTATGGAAGGGCTGGTGAAAGTGATAACTTTTCTTCGTTACTGCCCATGTATGTTTAAACACTATTTCTTTTAATGGATTTGATCAACTTTAAGGATTTTCTGATTTCCTTGGTCTTGGCATAGCAGTTCTATAAGGACCACAGAAGCAGTTGCATAGAGCATACATAAGCCAAAACCTACTGATCCTGGGTCAATCTGAGGAGAGTTACTAACTTTTTTCAGTGCCAAGCTTTTTAGGTGATCTGAACATTGAGAGAGAAAAGTCTAAGAAGATAATAGTAAACATCAAGGGGGAGGAACTGTGAAGCCTGCATTTTTTGGAGGTCTTGTCTGTGTGTCAGTGACCTGTAGGAATTGCCTGAGCTATGTGGTCATAACCATAGCAGTGGTGATTGCCTGGCACACCTCGAGATGGGCATGTTCTCACACAACGATTTGGTGGTGGGAGGAGAAGATATGGTAAGATCTCGAACCATGCCAGGATTTACACTGTAGTACCAATCTACCCTGGCTAGATGGAAGCAGTTCATGGCAGAGATGAGACGTTGCGCCACTGATTTTGCTTTAGAAGACAATATTGTTGGTGTGCGCTGCACATAGTTAAAAGTTTCATATTCCTAGCAACTTTAAAATGGATTACATTTCTCTTGCCTACCCTTTCAGTTTTGCTTTCGAGAGTTCACTCCTGAATAAAGGTCTGGGTTTGTCTGCATCAAATGCAAAATACCTCAGCACTAGTCAAGGCAGCCCTTTGTGGCTCCTAGCATGGGACTCTGCTAACAAATCTCCAAGAAGCAGTACTATCCTGAGCCATGTCAACTCAGCAGAAGCAAAATTCATGTGACTGCATCTAAACCTGCAGATGCCCCCTCTCAGCTGATGACTACGCTCACCAGAGAACATGAATAAAGCCTCAACCTCAGGACATTTTTTTACTACTCAGAGGAAGCATAACAAAAAAGCAGTAGGCATTAATTCCCCAAAGTTCTTCAGCCAGCAGTGGGAGGAGTGCACTTTTTTTCTAGTTTTTCCTTAATTTAGCTACATATTCCTTTTATTCTTTTTCTCAAGAAACCATCGTAGTTGTTGGGACCAGCTAACCCCGTAGAGGCAACAACTGTTTGTAACGCTTCACAATTATCAAGATATGGTTTCTTACCTTGCCTGCTTCCTTCTAAAGTACTGAAGAGGAGCCAAAACTTTGAAATGCTGAAAAGCCACACTGTTTTCATTTTCTAGGGACTCAGACATGGCCAAAGAAATCAGCTGAAGTTTTTTAACAAAAACACTCATCACAGAGCACAACAATAGAAAGTTTCAGTGGAAGAAAGTTTTTTCTGGGAATGAATAGATGGGAGTAAAAGAACCTCTTTGTTCTTGACTGGGATAGCCCATTCTATGGTATAAGACTTTGGTGGAAGTCTTATTATTAAACTATTGATGTAACCTTTTCTTTCTGTGTTGTGTAAGATTTGATATAAAATTTTACAGAGGTAATTTCATTCTTTGTCCCACTATATTACTGTCCATACACTGACAGCAGCTGTGTGTACTTCTAGATTCTGTAAAGAGGTATTGCATATGAAGTTCCAGAGGTGTTTCAGCCCAGCTATTAGTAACTAGAGAACTGCGTTTTGGTATAATTTTTACCATCAAAAAGAGGACATTCTTTCCTGCAAATCGGAAACATATTCCTCTGAGTAATGTCCAGCTTTATCTGCAGGAATACCCTTTAGCTCACAAATGTTTCGGCTTCTGTGCTTGCATAGGAAACATAAGCAGGGTAGGAAATTGAAAGCCCAGCTGAGATCTTTTTAGAAGAAAATGGTACACAGGCACATCCTATGCTAGGTCTGAATTTGGCTTCAAAAAGCTTTCGTTTAACTGTAGTCTGAGTTTGTATTTACTTGAGCAGTAATCAGTTCACAACCATCCTATGGCATAGCTGGTTTTTTACTGGTACTAATATGCTGAAAAAATGAACAGATTTATTTTCTTCACTCCTGAAAGCACCATTTTAAAGTAGCATTGTCTCAGCACATCCTTCCTTACCTGTATGTTACTATATGAAGAAGGAACACCTCACAGCACAAGCAAGGAGGAATTTCTGGCTGATCAACTCCTGTTCCGAAACCTCAGTACTAAGGACAAGAAGAGGAGATTTGGCTTGGAGCCCAGCAACAGAGTGATAAGATCCTGTGTTAATTTGGAGAGCTTATGTTACCTGTCCTGCAGGTTATGTGGCACATTATGTGTTGATGAACTGTATGACCATAATTTATAGTCTCCTGACAATGTGACATCGTTATGAAAAGAATGGCAAGCATGTGCTACCCATTAGAAAATCCATTAGGATGTGATTAGAAGATTTTGGTGGCAGTAAAGAGATGCAAATGTTAATTTTCAAAAAAAAGATTACTGTTGTACTTTAATTTTGGAGCCTCATAAATGTAGTGATGTTCCTACTTTGTTTCCAATATCAGGAGGCTGCGTATTTACCACGATGCTATTACTAATTTCTTTTGTAGAATCCCACTCAATGTGAGAGACATTGTCTACTGTACAGGAGTTTCACTGATGGATGAAGATGTATGGGAGTTCATTTGGATGAAATTTCATTCTACTACAGCAGTGTCTGAGAAGAAAATATTATTAGAAGCCTTAACTTGCAGTGATGACAGAAACTTGCTCAACAGGTACAAAAATATTTTATATCTGTATCTGACTATTACCAATAATCACTTCAACATTTATGGATCATCCCGTGAGCTTTGATCTAAATGGAAGAACTTTGCTTTTGAAGCACAGGCTTACTGTCTGTTTAAACTGTCCTGTGTTTTTGCATTAATGCATATGAAAATTGACACATACTATGTCTTTTCACTTCCAGATTTTCCTGTATTTGTTGTAAATGTTTGAAATCCTATAATAATTGGTGTTATTTTTTTGTTAGCATATCCTTTATTTAAATGTATTGACCAGTCTGATCTTAGTGATTTCATAAAAATGCACATGTAAAGTTCCACTCAACTTTTACTGAAATCCTTTTACATCAAGATTTTTCTGATTCGTGAGTGTGTCTGGTCTTTGGAATCACAGAAATAAACCACAGAACTCACTTGGAGACTTAAACTAATTGGCAGTGATTTTTTTTTTCTCTGAGAGTTTTCTGATGTGCTGTTATTAGACTATGCATTGGTGAAACTAAATAGGAATTTTTTTCCTTGTTTCTCCCACTAGGCTTTTGAATTTGTCTCTCAACTCAGAAGTTGTCCTGGATCAGGATGCAATTGATGTGATAATCCACGTAGCTCGAAATCCACATGGAAGGGATCTTGCTTGGAAGTTTTTCAGAGAAAAATGGAAAATATTGAATGCTAGGTAAAGATAAAAAGGCTAAATTTATTTTCATTCTCTTATTTTGATGTAATTTGTGTAAGTATTGTATATATATGTATTCATGTAAGTTCCTGAATCTAGTCCATTCTCTTCTAATCCATAAATAGAGATGTCTCTAAATACGAAATACATACACGAGTCACAAATCCATTTATTCATGGATTATCATACACATGCATAGAAACATTTATCTCAGCAATTATCTGTATATATATCTATTACTGTATTGTGTCTGTGCTTATGATAATGAATTCTATCTATATGTCAAGTGCTTCAGTTCTACATAGATAAAAAAGCAGCAGTTCCCAAAGGAATTTTACTGATTTTAGGTTTGATAGAAAAAAAATCTTTTCAAGAACAGTATTTCAACTGTGGAAAAAAACCACTAAACCGTTTTTGAAACATTTCCATTTTCAAAAGAATGTTAATATAGTGTCATCCCCTTTCCTTCCACTCTGTGTTTCAGGTGAGTTTCAAGTAATGGAGGAGCAACATTTTAAATTAAAAACAGGTGAACAGGAAGGAGACAGGGTTGTTCCTTATACCTACTTCTCTTTCTCTTTGAACAAGTGCTACATACTCCTACTCAGAAGCCCAGTCAACATTTAAAATCCTTTCTGATGAAGATTTTGATATTAATTCAATGAATGAGAAATTTCTTTAGTTCTTTAGGGACAGCCTGAGGGTCTGAAAGATTTCACAGCAGCTCATCTCATACTGACAGATTAGAAGGGACCACAACTCAGATGAGGTTCAAGTTCTCAAAGGCAGATGTCCAAGAACTTCAGACACCCCACACCAGGCCACTCCCATGGTGTTGGCAGAAAAAATATTGGAGATCTTTTCCATTCTGGACTTGGGAGGAGCCATCTAGTGTGCCACAGAATATTTGAAATGGTATATTTAGGATGCTGTATTTAAGCAACTAAATCCTAGTGCTTGATGAATACAGGTACAACCTTACTATAGGTTTCACAGCATCAAAAGAAGAGTCAAGGAAACTCGGAGACTGCAACTCCCCTAAAGATTCAAAAAGTTGTTCATGCTGTTTTGGATAATACTTTATAGTATATTGGGATTTTAGAAGAAATTCAGCTGAGAAAATAGGTTTGAGCTGGACTTGGTTTTGGAAGTTTATATTGCAGGAGCATACTTTCTGAAAGCGATTTCCAAAAAGCTGAAGAGTTTAAAAATCAAGAATCTTCTGCTTCTGGTATGATTATTCCAGGAACTGGACTTCTACACAGAAAGTGGATGGCAGACCCATTACTATTATGCAACCCAGTGCAGTTAGTTATACTCTGGATAGCAAATAATTTTTCAGGTTCCTCCAGGGATTTATTCAGAGTTTAAGCATAAATCTGTCTAAATCTGTATCGCTACAAACAGATACACAGAAGTTGTGTCCTGCCTTAGCAAGTACGTTCATCTGACAGCCTAGCTAACACCTGTGATTTTAGACGTGGACAAGGTTAAGCAGTGTAGACAAATGGACAGGATTTAGAAAACTATGCCCCACACCAGTTTTTTTTGTGTGTTTTAATTTTAAGTAGCTCAACTTCACCTAAAATTTGAATTTTATTTATCTCACTTGCTTGAAATGCGTCACTGTGATCTGAGTTCCTAACAATCGGCAAGGCCTCATCAAAAACCTCTTATTGTCCTTTTTATAAGAAGGAAATAACAAAGAGTCTGTCTCTTTGCCCAACACTGACTTTGTTATCTGCATTGAGTTTGACCTCCAAACACAAGTCAGAGCCACCAAAAGGATTGTAGCAGTTGAATTTTTCTGAAAAGGACATCCAGTTGGGTTTCTATCAATCGCCAGAAGGTTCAATGTGGTGGAATGAAATAGTTCATGCAAGCTGTACATATTTGATGTATATTGAAAATAACTTTGTTTTGTAATTATAGATTAAAACCTTTTAAGAGAGACTTTGAGAAGTTGGAATTAGTCTAACACCTTGCCCCCTAATGTTCAGTGAAACAGTGACATGATAGAATGCAAAATTAGGCTTCTGATTTAAGCTTGCTGCACTTGTACATTTTTAAAATATAAGCTTTATTGCAGAATTATAGTTCAAGCATACCCTGTCCCAAGGCATCATTTTTCTACAATTATAATTTAATTTATTATTTAATTGTATTTAAAATTAAACTTTTATTTAAAATTAAAATACTAAGGTTATAATAAGGTGATATCCAATGGTATTTTCCATTGAATTTATTATAAAAGGTGTTGACGTTTGAGATAGTAATATGAAATAGCTGAGGTTGATTAAATTATACTATTTCCTCTAACTTTAAAATACAGCGTGTCGAAGAGTTAGAATGGCAACAAAATATTGTTATTCCTTTATATTTTTACAGTATGCTTGTATTCACATTGTCCAGAAGATACTGATAATGTATGAAGTCTTCAAAATCACTCCTATCTCATTTACAAAGATGACTTAGAAATTGAGGTGCCTAACAAGTCTTTCATAAGAAATCTGTGGGACTAAGACTGCTAAAATTCTGAAAATGACAATTGAAAATACTATGCTTGAATTCCTGTTACCTGAGTATGCGCTACCTTGGCTCCTAAATCATTTTAATTGTGTGTGCACGTGTGCGCGCATGTGAAAATTTAATCCAACAGCTGCCTATAAGAATTCCTTCATTCTCAAGTGCTGAATCATTTGTCAGCATTTGGGAATTTGACAATACTTGGGAAGCCATTTACATCTGTCCAAAGTTAATTGGCTATGCTGCCTCTCAAGTTGAGTTAGTTAGCATGAGTCCAAAGCCTGTACAAATGTGAGGCATTGGAGGTTCACAACCCCAGAAGTAAACAAGCAGATGGAGAGCCCGTGACTCCAGGATGTTTCCAAGGGGCTCAGGCATGTAAGGTCCTAGTTCTGCAGTGCTGTTGTCTTTCCTGTGAAGGGTGGGAAGACTGATACTTGCAAGACCAAACACTTTTTTCTATTTATTCTTATGTTTCACACCTGCAAAATACTATTTTGAGAGGTGGCTTTTCCAGAATTTTTGCCAGCAGAGCCCATTTAGAAATTGCTGTTAGTGGCTGACTTTTTACCAAGTGTGCGTAATGGGCGGTAATCAGCACAGGTATTCGTGAAGGCATCAATTTCAGTGGAAGGAATTCTGCTACTTCTTGTTCGCACTGTAGCTACAGTACAGACTGCAAGAAAAATAAAATCCCTGCAGCTGTTTTTATGAGGTCGCTTCTGTAAAGTGGATTGGTAACCTTGTCAAAAGACCCCATCAAGAGGAGCTTGCAATTTTCCAAGCAGTCAATTATGAGACTAAACTGAGACTGTAATAATAAAGGGCTTTGTTAGAAAGCCTAAACATGCTTAAAGGACCATGAAATCCATACTTCCCATAGGAGGCGTTTGCCTCTGGATGTCTGTATATGTCAGTGTGACTGAAGTTTTGGAAAAAGAGATGTACTTGCTGAAATATCCATGAATAATTCAGTTATTAGTGTTCAGGGAGTAGGACTTTTGATACCTATATCTATACCTATGTTTCCCCTCACACAAGCTCAAGGTAGCAAGCAACACAGTGTACACCTTCCCTAAACCAGATTCTTCTCAAAGAAACCCCTGTTCTCTTCCCTCTCCCTCTTTCTGTCCCTCTCCCTGGGGCTATCCCTCTCCCTTTCTTTCTTTCTCCCTTTTGAAAGGACTGTGGCTTACAGTACCTAAGCATTTAAGGGTAATTAATTTAGGATTAAGAGAAGCAGAACAGAAAGCTGTGACTATGCTCGTTCACTTCACTTTGAATTTTGAATTCTTCCTCTAAATCAGTTTGTAAAAGCAGGGTATGAACTGAATTGTTCCCCCAGATAAACTTAATTGCAGTGAAGTCTATTGGTATTACTTACACATGTCTTGACAGGGGAGCTGGATTCCCTATCTTAAGAACAGTCATGTTCAGATTAGCCAGATATTGCTTTGGATGTATGTGCAGATAAAGATAAGGATAACTATTTGTCAAGTGCTTTTTTCTATGCTGAATGACATTTAACTTGAACAAGACGCTTTTGGTTTCCAATGGAATTATATTCTTCATGCTAGAGACTTTGGGGGAAAAAAAACCCCACACAAACTATTCCAACATGAAATGCAAAACTTCAGGAGCAGTCTGGTTAATCTTGTAAGTGATGTAGATGCTTTGTTTTGGTGATTGAAAAAAACTTGTGGAAAAGCAAGTGGAACAGCAGGATTTGAATAGCCAGTTTCAAAGCAGCTACCTGCAGAAGGTCATTGCTGATTGCTGCTGAATATCCTACCCTTTAAATATTCCTTGCCCAAGCTTTCAAATTTTCATTCCAGATTGTTTCTTTGAAGATGCTACAACATGGCCCAGGGGATTGTTTTAACAGTATTATTCTCTATCAGTATTATTTATTTTAATTATCAGGTACTGGAACAAGAAAATTTGATTCAGTTCACTTATCGAGAGGCTATTTGTAATGTAGATGAGGTGGCTGAATACAAAATGCAGAGAAGGCTGCAGCACTTCAAAAAGTCTGTTTTAATGGTACAGCTAGAAGGTTTCCTCAGAATACTTATCCATAGTTGCTGCTCTGCTCCTTCTTTGGTGCCTGTATTTTGAGCTGCTTGGTGTCATTACATGGAAAGCTGTTTCATTAAGCATGAGGTGGTGCGGCTTGGTCCTCTTCTTCTCTGGAGCTCTCATCTGTGGCTGCAGTTAAGCACATTCTGCTTAGTAGCATTCGACTAAAAGTTAACCACAAATATCTCAGCCTAGAAGAAGGTCTCAGTTAAGGCTTTTAGGATGAAATACTGGAATACCAGTGTCCAGTTCCAGTGCTATTTCCTTGGATCCCCAGAATCAGTTCCATGTCTTCTCCCTTGCTTACAGAAGACTACTTTCTAATTTTCAGCTGGCCTGGCACTTGCACTAACTCCGTGCATCTTCTTTTTGCCCTTGCAGGTACGGAGAAGCATTATTTATGAATTCAAAGCTTATCAGTGGGGTCACAGAATTCCTCAATACCGAAGAAGAACTAAGAGAGGTAATTTTTAAATTACCTGGGGCACGTGAGGCTGTATTTGTTGTAAGCAGAGAGCAGGACAGGAGCAATAAGGTGTCGATTGTCCTGGAATTCTGGTTGTTCAGCTGGAGTCACAGGCCCGTGCTGCAGCTGGGCAGCAGAAGGATGAGGAGCAGATTGCAAAGGCACTTGAGTGTGTAGAGGTGGTGTCAGGAGGTGGGTAGTGCAGGCATTTCTCTTTGCTTGGCTGGATATGGAGGTTTGGGTTTTTTTCTCTTGACTATTGGTTGAGAAGCTAAAGATGAGCTCTTTCTATCCACATTATGCTGCAGAGGGCAGCCCTAGAAAACCCCAGTGTTGAAAGCAGAAGCTGCCAGTCCCTTCTCTGTTTTTCTTTTGCCTACAGTATTTCCGTGTGAGAAAAGCTGTTAACCCAATATTCTGGCCAAATGACACCACAATAATTTGTTCTAAATGCTAAGTACTTCTTATTTAGATTGCAAAGATTTCTCATTTTAACTTAACATCTGCCCTGAATGAGGTAGTTGTGCGGTTGTGTTAGGCTCTGCTTGGCAGCTGCTCGACATTACCCCAAAATGGATCAAATGCAGCATAATCACCATTAATTGAACTCTGATTGTGCTGTGATATTTTGTGTCCAACCATTTGTCTGCACTCAAGTCTAGTGGCCTCAGGAACTTAGGGAAGAGCTGCAGCTGGTTTCCTCAAAGCTACCCAGGTGGGAAGGACGGTGCTGGCCAGATTTGAATAACTGCCCTGCACAAGGAAGCATTCTGTACTCTTAGTTTCCACCTGCGTGATACTATTGGCAGGCTGCCTGTTTATACTGCCCCTAAAAGAAGCTGGTGTTGTAAACATTTTGGTATAAAAAGTACAGAGATCAGGTAAAGTCTGATTTTGATAGTTTCCAGGTCCCTCCCATGCTTTTAACTGTGATGGGAATGAGACAGTTGCAGGATCAGCCTTTTCAGTTTTGAGCCCATGCCCAAAGAGATGTTGTTGGAAGTTAGATTTAAATAAACAAGGTGAATTTGATGTCACCAGGAAACAAAAATTAACTAGTTCGGAATAAGTGTTGCTAAAACCACCTAATTTTATACAAGTCAACATAACCAGCAACCTACTATGCAGATTAGCCTTGCAATTGTCACTTAAAAAGAACAGTAATTCAAAGCACACCAGTGCCATCAGCTATAATAATCCAGATGATAGTGCTATAATTTGAGTATACACAGAGCAGGGGCCTTTTCAGTCTGCTGGAAAAAGATCAAAGTTTTCTCATAAGAGAAGGAATCTGTTTCAGGCATTCAGAGATCATCAAATGAGTGCCCACTTGCTATTTTGCCATTCTCTTCACACTGTAACCATTCCTTCCTTTTCTAAATGACCAACCTGTATTGTATAATCAAAAGAGTTCTGTAAATCAAAATGAAATAAATTTGTTGTGAAGCTTGATCAAACCAAAGGGCATCAGGGCTGCCTTCTGCTGATATTTGCATATAAACCTGAATTAGAAGCATTTCCAGTGCTCCCAGTTTGATTTCTTAGGTAGAAATAAAAGTTTAGAGCAGCCCAGCTGTCTACACAGTGCAGCAGCTGGGCTGCAGGAGAGAAGGAGGTAATGATATTAATGTGATCCGGCACTGACATGTCAATATCTTCCAGTGCAATTTGAAGCAATTGCATCACATCTAATTGACAGTCTGCTGTCTTATTACATTTCCTATTAAATCTTTCTGCACAATACTACATTTACTTCAACAGTGATCGTGGAGGTTTGTCCTAAACGCCTGACTTGTTTGTGTGTGCTGGAAATATTTACTTTCTTCAGTTTCTGCAAATTTAACCTGTTAACTTGTATTTCCAGCTGAAGAACTTTATAAAGAGTTATGAAGAGGGAGCCGCTGCCTCTTTCTCTCGCGCCGTGGAAACAGTGGAAGCCAATGTGCGGTGGCAAAGGCTTTATAAGGAAGAACTATTCCAGTGGCTAAGAAAATCCTTGACACACTAATCTGTCTTTCCAGCCAACCATTTAACATGAAGGTCTGCAAGAGGAAGAGGAGACATTTTAGAAGTGTTCAACATTAAAATCATGAAGACAAGATCAGATAGCAGGGAGAAGGTTTTTTTTCCTTTTTTTTAATTGTGGGATTTTTTTTTACACTGGGCTCTTGTGAAATTGTCAGGAAGCTTTTCAGAAGAGAAGATGATGAATGCTTGTGAAATCCAGTCCTCAGTGTACACAGCCAAACATGATATTGAGTGATGCATGTAAATGTTGAAGAAAAACAAACAAAAAACCCTTCAAAGACTATTTTGTGCATGCTTGTACCGTCCCTGCCTGTATTCTAGCATGCTTATGTATAACAGCCACATTTTGTATGTGAGTTCCAGTTACATCAAAGATGGGCATTATACAAAGCACAAAGACTATCCATGACAATCAGTCTTGCAATGGACAAAAGGAAAGGAAGGAAAAGGAAATGCAGAAGGCTTCCATCTTGGGGCAGTATGAGATGTAAAGTCAGCTTTCCCGCTAGCTGCCAATTAGTCTACCACTCAGATTGTCTCTTCATGATTACAAAGATGCCGGCTCATTTCTTGAGTTGCCAGTAGTTTTATCTGCCATCTCCATATTCCCATATTTCAATAAGCAGCATATAGAGTGAGGAGAGAAAAACGGGAGGGGAGGAAGAAAATGAGAATGAGAGAGAAGGACATCATCCATGAATTATAATTATATACATTTATTCACTGCTGATCAGTGGAACAGTAGTTTTAGCTGTGAACATACACAGTGTTTCAGGGGAGCTTTGCATTGATTGCACAGAATCCATGAACCACCTCTTCTCAGCAATTTTACAAGGCAGTGGTATTCATGATGGGTCACCCAACCTGTGCAGTAGTAAGTTATGCAGCTGATAGTGCACAAGTATGATAAATAAACATAGGATTCAAATTGAAATTAGCAAACACAGAGAATACTTCGCATGCAAAGACATAAAATTAAACAAGAGGGCTGTCTTGTATGTGGTAGACCAGCCTCTGTAGTGATCTGTTATAATAGGTCAGATTCTCCACGTGGGCAATACTTTTGCAAATATGGGATGTGCAATTTAGGACAACTTAGACAAGTGAAATATGGAGAAAGAGGGGTTTGTGTGTGTGTTTATTTGTAGTGGCTAATACCGAGAACGTGGTTTTCTTTCTGTTTCTTTATATTTCACATAGGCTGTTCTAGATGAGTGACGCTTTTCTTAATCATATGTTTGTTTCTTTTTTCTCAACCCTTAATCTGAAAGATCAGTGATACAGTGCAACTGCTACTTGTACAATGACCATCTGAATAAAACTGATGGGGGCCAAATACTCTCCCATGTTTGCACCATGGAGAAAAAAGTCAACCCCAAAACTACAGAGAGTTTTCAGGAGACAGATTGCAGCAGCTTCAGAGGGGGAATGTGGATGTACGACAGTGTTTCTTTATCCCATTCCAGCCTATCACAACCATCCAGCCACATCATGGCTCCGTACGTTGGGAACAAGTGGGCAGCCAAATAGAGAACAGCCATTTTATCTGGTTGTTTCCTTCATGGGGTATGGAAGTTACCAACGTGCTTTACAGTTGCTGTTGCTTGTCCCCAGTAAGTTGTGAATTGAAATGTTAGTGCAAAAAGAACCAAATCCAAACATCGTCAGATATTATCAGAGTTGTGTAGAGATGGTATTGTTTTCTGGGCTCTCATTCCCATGGTACTCTGCTCCTCAAGAACTGGCACAGACACATCCCGTAACTAAGCTGTCATACCCATCTTGAGCCTGTCGTTTTGTGTCTTTTACTGTGCAGAGGGTGCTGTTTGAGGATTGGGTGCGTGAAATCCTTGTGTGGGCATTTGCTCCACTGTTTGGTGCTGCATAGCACAGCATGTTAGCTTGACCACATGTAACTGGAAGAAGAGGGAATCCTGTGCTCTTCTACTGTTACCTCTTTGCCTTATAGTAAGCCCTAAACCTTTGTGCTGTGTTGCGATGCTAGCGAACCTAATGCCCAGAGACACCATCATGTCCAAGTTGAGTGAAATCCTCCTCCTTCTATGTATTTTACCTACCTCACAGGGGTGTTGTGAGGCTTGACTAATGTTAGCAAAGCACTTGAATATCCTCTGATGAAAGGCATTTAAAAGTGCGAAGTATTATTTTATGTGGTTGACCAAACTCAACCTCAATGCCAATATGTAGCGTCACATTTTTAATTTCCACTGAACAAAATCACATGCAGATTTGTTATAATAAAAAAGCAAGCCAAATATTCTTTAATATAACCTCTACCCTGTAATGAAGCCCAAAATAGTGATATCCAAAGAGTGTGCAGAAAACCAAGCCCTCAAATGTGAATTGCTTTGAGTATTTCAGAGAAAAGAAATGTGCATAATGGTCTGTCCCTTTGCAATTTTATTCAAGATTGTCTTTGATGACTTTTCTTTTTCATCACCACAGATTAAACCACATACCTCCAGGACGTATGTAGAACTTTCCGATCTTTCCACTGATAAAGGGCAGGCTAACAATATGTTCCAAAGTCAAAAGTTTGTTTCAGGCTGTGTATTCTTGCATTGCACACTGCACAGAAACTTCCACTGTTTCTCATTTGAATTGAAGTTCTTGCACATTTAGCTGGTGTTGGATGTAAATTAATATTTTAGTGGCCTTGAGCAATTGGTCTACCACAGCTACCAAGCCCTAGATGTACCTACGATACATACCTATTGATGTATTGCTAATAATGGATATATTCTAGTAATGTTCATACTACTTCTATAGCTAAGGTAGAGCTGGTCTTTCCATTATAATTCCCTATTCTTTTCTTTTTTATATTTTGTATTTTGCTGTTTCACACTGAATCAGGATTAAATTCAAATGGATTAAATCCAACAAAACTATAACTGTTCTCTACAATATTCAAACCCCCTGCATTTAATTATATGTCTTTTGAAACGTTTTAAAATAAGACCCTCCACACAGCTGTGTGTTAAAAGAATAGTTGATACCTCATGGAAAACTCTAATACAGTCTGCTTAGAAAAATCTATTTATCTTATTGATTTTCTTTCTCCTTTACCAGTCCTTTTCTTCCTTTGTTCTTATCTAAAGATTGGCCCCATTTTTATAATTTAGATTGTGATTAGGAAGCCAAATACCCCAAACTTTTCAGCATTTTCAAATCCAGGATTTAATTTTGTCCTTTCTAGTGAGGGGAAATGCTGCAGAATGTGGATCCAGTGTGGATGTGGACCTCACTCCAGCCCTGGGCATCATTTTATAGAGATTTGATGAGGCCTGTATCTCTAATCAGCCTTTGTGTGACTCAGGATGCTTTGCAGTTATTAATTGTTCTGGCTTACTAAAGCATGTAAGAAGACATATGGATAGACACGATGTTATGCTAGCATAACAGTATAATTATTGTAAAAATACCTATTGTGTTTTTACAACATTTTCTGCTACAAAAATCTCAACCTATTACTTTGTAGCTGGTAGAATTATTCACGTGTCCACTGCTAAGAGCTGTTAAAATGATAGTAGGTACTAATTTTGACTAGGGCAGAACAATGCGGAAACATTCTTCTGAAATGAAATGTCACTTCTGCTATAACTGAGAGTACTTGGACATTGATTTTGATGAAAAAACTTCCTATGTCCTTATGTACATCCAAATTTGTGACCTTTGGTGATCTTTTCAGTCAATATCACAAGAAATCCGATACTGTGTTGGAAACTGAAGGTGAATTTTGTGTAGCTTTTGGGCTGTTGTGGATATGTCACTGAGCTTTAGAGTGTCAAAGGAAGTATCTCCACTGATGCAGAAGGGTACTTTCACAGCAAAGATCTTGAACCATACAATTAAATCCTTAGTAGTAAAGAATAAAAAAGGCAAATTATGTATTTATATATTCATGTGAAAAATCTTCTGTAGAGATGGTTTTCCCATAAAATGTCAGTAAGTCTGATTATTTAGATAGAATAAAGTGGAGACAATATTTGCAGATGAGGGTGCCTTTGTTTAGGTACCTGCATAATAAGATTTTGGTTTTCCACATGATCGTAGCTGATACTGAAGTCAGTGAAAACAGACTTTGAATCAAATGTGCAACTTTCTCTTTGAGGAAACGGGATGTGGCTTTGTGTTTGTGTATCATCAACTTACCACCACTTCTGTTGTGAGTACTCACCATATCAGGCTCCCTGTCCTAAAGCAGGGTTTATAGCCACAGTGTCAGTGTGAGCATGAAGGAGTAAAAGGATGGTCCTGCTTCTGAGCAGCCTGAGTAGAGGCTGTTTGCCCAGTGTTGGAGGGAGCAGTCCAAAAGCTGCTGGCTACATCGTCCGCTGCTGCCACCAGCCCACCCAGGTCAGGAAGGCAGCTGGGAACCACTGAAGTGCAGAGAGGCTCCATCCAAGGTTTTTTCTCAGCTAGACAGGAAGGACAGAAGGTCCCTTTGCCGGTTCTGGGTTGTGGGTGATCTTCAGAGGTTAGCGTCATTGCCTTGTGCTAGCAGGAAACAAATGTCCAGCTAGTGAGCCTCCATTGCACAGAAAAACCTAAATCCCTGCCCTCTGGTCACCCCAACTGGAAAATGTTCACCAAAGTATTTGTAAAGGTCTAGAATATTATAATGTCGATTCTTCAGAAGTAATTTCAAACAGTGAAATATTTTGAATTTTCAAGTATGCATAAGAACACAGACAGTCTTTTCCTTTATGATAGTTTTTCTAATGTTGAAAATGTACTGTGAGGTTCTTGGGCCTTTTTTCTAACAAATGGTTTGGAAGGATGTCACTACAGATTATTTGTGGTAATAATAGTAATAATAGTAGTTACTGTACTAATACCATCAAAAAATTCAGATGTCAGTACAAACCCGTATGGCAGTAGTGACTGTGCAGTTCCCTTTTTGTATACAAAACTGTAAAAGATGGGCCACTTGGTTTCTCATGTGACTGTGGAAGCTTCTGCGTATCTTCAAACCAAGACTGAAAGCCAGTGAAATCACTGACTTGAGCAAGTAGTCCATGCTGACATGAGCAATTTAGTTTTCCATGAGAAGGAAGGGGGAGTGCTGTGTGTAAGGATTTTTCACCAAAGTAAGGCCACATGCCCTAGTTGGAGCAGAATTTTAAAATCAAATATATTTTGAAAAAGCTGGTTGAACTTGGCTCCATCTTGTGTCTTTGTGCTGACAGTGGAGGGTAGCCCAACCTCAGAATACCCCCACATGATAATGCAGTGGAGGTCGGATTTTACAGAACAGGTATGGAGCCAGTTTCACTGAGATGTATTTAAGGAGAGTCAGCCACAGGAGCAAGTGCTGTGGGTCAGACCCAATGTCCTTTCTCAGAAAAGACACACTGATCTTTGGCTGATTTGTAACTAGTGAGTTAAGTGTGACTTTGCCGAGCAGCATTTCTGAATGTTTTGCTTATTTTGCGTGTGCTGTTTGGTAAGGATATCAAAGCGACGTTGGTAGAGAACACAGCGATGAGCAGCCTTGTGAGAGCAGAGGGGACTGTGCTGCAGCAGACAGTCACAAGCCAGGAGGCTTTAGCCAGCGTGCCCCAATGTTTCCTGGACAGCATCGCTTGGATTTGCCTGATAAGGATAGCCTTGCTACAACGGATGAGGCCAAGAGCCAAGATACAGTCTCAGTTCTCTGCAATACGTTTCAGTCCGCTTAATATGTTCATTTCTGTAATTTCAAAATAACCTGTAGCCAAACTGACGACATGTGTGGCCACAGATCCAACGCTGGCGCATGGAGAGGTAGATCCGTTGAAGTGACTGATGTGAATTGCAGCTGAGGATCTAACCCATTGCTTTCAACGCAGCCCCCTGAGGTGATGGCTGGGCTGGTGTACAGGATGTTTCGTGTGTTTGTATCTGTGTTGCAGTAGCACATATTGGATGACAAATGTTTTTTGTTTTCCTTTTGCTTTTTGTTAGAACAATACTTTGCGATCGGTTCAAATGTGATAAAGCTTTATAGTATATTTGGAGAACTGCAGAATACTGTACTGTGAAGAGTGTGGCTATACCCTCTCTTTTTCCTGCAAACAATATATTTCAGCAGAGGTGGACTTCCCTGGACTTAGACACTCTGTGAAAAAAAATATTCTGACAGTTTCTAATGGAAACATCATTGTAATTACTGTATAACTACCCTGTACAAAGACAGCTTTATTATATGTGTAAATGTAATTTTGCTATGTTGTTTTTATGTTTGAGGGACAATAGGCTTTGGTGTGGGTGAGACGTATAGCCTTATAAAAACAGAGATTGTAGCTCCCTGTCTGACGTTTTACTGAAAGATGTTCAGTTGCTCTATTTTTGCAGAAGATAAACATAAACCAGTTCCCTGAAAACTAATGATCTATTCCACTACACACACGTCAATGGCATAAATGGATCATACTATTGAAAATAAAGGCTTGATAATAAATTGCATTATTTTCCCAAGAGACTCCACATGTAAGATCTTTTGACACCCTAAGAAGAGAGTCCTGCAGCTATTAATGCCGGTTATAATGGATGAGTCCCTCTATTAAGTCTGTCTCAGCCTTAGATTAATTCTGAATACTGTAATTAGAGGAACATATTTTTCCATCGCTTCTCAAATCTGTACTCTTTGGAATTGAGTTCTTTGTCAAATAAGAGATGGAGCTGGCTCAGTGTACATACAGTTTGCCAGTGGTTTCACACAACAAACGAGCGTTTGCAAGATCAGAATGCCGTTTTCATTTAAAGGAAATATAGAGTATTGCATTATGTCACAGTTGTCTCTCTGTGTATCGTGTATACATGCATGTATAGCTTCTCATTCTGGACCATTTTGCTTTGACAAAGCTTTCATTGGTTCTTTGTATTTACAGATGTGACTCAAAAGTTTCAACTCAGCAAAGCAGTTGAACATAGGCAGGGTGTGAGGCTGTGTCGACCACGACTCAGCCACGTATATAGGCACATCGGCAGTCCCACTGATTTCTGTGGGACTAATCAAGTGCTTCAAATTACGTATCGAGTCATGCCTCTGGCTGAAACAGTCTTGCTGGAGAGTGATTTAGGTTGAAACCTGTTTCTGCACAGGTTTTAGGTGCAGGATACAGTGATGCGGTTTTGCTGAATTTAAAATCACAACTTGCTTTATATAGAGACAATTGCTCTTCTCTCTTTTCTTTTTTATAGAAAAACATATATTTTGCATATAGAAGGGAGATACTGATTCTCAGTATATCTAAAAATGCCAAATTTAACAAGATTTTTCATTTATTGTTGGAAGCATCCTAGGATTTGGGAATAAAAGCAGAATTATTCTTACAATGTTAATTAATGAATATTAAACTAATCAGCAATTTAAACCATTAGCCAAATAAAAGATATGAATTTCTGTTACAGTTTACCAGAAAAGTGTTTTTTCTGTGATATGCCTTTAAAAATGACTCCATAAATATGGGACCGCTATGTGTTCAACATAAAATTTTTATTCCACTCTACCTAAGGACTGAGTAAATGGATTTTTTTTTTAAATGAGAAACTTTATCTTCTGTATTTTAAGCAGAACAAATTTGAATTTTGTCTCTGATAATAAAATTTTGTATAGTAATGTGTAATTCATCACTGTCTTAATTTTCTGACATGGAGACATGGCTAAGATAAATAATACCCAGCCTTTTGATTATGTTGCCATTTCACTTGAGATAACAGTTTAATAATGCTGAATAGATACACATAGTAGTTTTACAATGAAAAACATGCAAGAAAAAGTATTTTTTGACATGAGGAATTTTTCAAAACATGTTAAAATGCTGGGACTAGTAGAAAGCAGAGATCCACAGAAAATACAAAATTTGAGCTTGGAAGGACTCTTAAGCGCTGAGACTGGAATAGAGAGCAAAGTCTGTCTTGTGCTTTTCTAATTATGTAAATTTTGAATAAACAAAAAAGATCTTTTCATTGGTAAAAGTGATTTCGACTGGAATGTAGTTCAAATGACTTTTTAATAGAGTCCTTGAATTCAGGCTATTATTTTCCTTTTTTGAAGAACAGTTTTCAGTAACAATGAGATGTGAAATATGTGCAATTATTTACCCATTGGATACAATCATGTTCCCACTGAAGTCAATTGGAGCTTTGACATTGACATCACTTGGAGTAAAAGCCAACCCTGTATTTTTCAAAATATACCTTTCAATGCCAGAATGTCTTTTTTCTTTAACAATAAAGATGTTTTCTTCTCTAATGCACATCTTAGTCTACTGAAAAGCTGAAGGAATTTTTAAGGTCCTGATTTTGCAAAGCACAACAGGCTGCATTGATGCTTTGAGCACAGGTACGCAGAGCTGGAGCCTAAATGGGTGTTTATAGTAGCCTGCCTTAAACTCTTCACTGTGTGGTACTGGGGCTAGAATTTTGACCATCCTATATGCATGTGTCAGCAGAGTGTGGACACATACCCCTCATACTATTTTTTCCTGGGTTCAGGGCTGGAGCAGGAGTTCAGGAGGCCCCATGAGGTGCTTTGGGAGCCAGTAGAGAGCTTTCGCGCAAAGAGGGGATGCTAGTACGTAGGATGAACTATGAAAGTCTGGGATGTACTGCCCCCAAAAGGGGCCTTGTCCCTCCCTTTTCTACTATATATACCTCTCCAGGAGCATTGAAACAGCTGAGACGAAGCGCACGGCCACCTTGGAAGCACCCCGGGAGAGGAGGCAGGATGTGAGGAGGGAGAAATGTCACTTCCCTCTGAAATCCCAGTGGCAGCGCATCTCCTAATCAGACATCAAAAAGAACATGCTTGTTTCTTCCCCAGTGCGGGCACTGCAATCAGCAGCACTTCAGTCAGTGGCTGAGCTGCTTTCAAGTTGAACATTTTCATACAAGACCAAATGAAGAGCTGTTTATTTGCTCTCAGCTCAGTGTCTTCAGTAAGAGCCGAACTTTAAAGGCAGCCATTTGCTTTGAAAGCTCCAAAGCTGAGCTGGAGGGAGTAGGAGGGAGAGAAGTTAGAGCCTTTGGTTTGTAAATTGACTTAGGAGTATTTGCTATCTTAATAACAGAAAAAAAGGTTTTGCTGACTAATTCCCTGCTTCCTCCTATTCCTAGCAAAAATCATCGAGCTTCCTTTAAGCTGCACCTTCAGCATAAAAGCCACCATGCAGAGTCCCACTGCTATCAGGGGCACTCTGACTCCTGCATACGGCAAGGACCAAGGCCTCGGGAGTGGAGATAAATGATTCAGTGAGTTGGTGATAATGCTGGCTTTTCTGAGAATCAAGCACATAAAGCTCGTGTTAGAGAAACAGTTTTGAGAATGATGGCCAAGTATATTATGGATGGGATGGGAAAATGAGCACAAAGATAGATGTCAGGAAAGTGTAATGAAGGGAAGGCCGGAATGATGTGAAATAATGAGGATGTGTTTGGGAAATTAAAGCCTCGTTATGTTGAAACTTAGGTTTTGAGTTAGCAGCCACATCTACTGTGGCCAAAATCTAATTAAAGTAAACAGAAAATGCTGAATGGGTAAAAGGAGGCACCCTACTAGTGGTTGTTGTTTGCATCTTGGGGCTGATGTCAAACTACAGAAACTCCTCTGTACTGAATCTAGTCCGTACTGTCCTGTATGTCTGTGCCAATTTGTCCTAAGCCGACCCATTAGAATTTGGACTAACGGTGCAAGCTGAATGAGAATTGCATTAGCAAGGCCATGGTGAGACTTGATCCTCAGGTACACTTCCCATGCATCACCTCCTTCCCTTTCTGTCAGTGTCCCGCTGCTCTTCTCAAGCCAGAGCAACTAGGAACAGCAGGTAGTGCCTGGGTATATTTTGTATGGTTTTGCCTTCTTATCGCCTTACCTCTCAGCAGTAATTAGAGGGCTGCAATGAAGAAACCAGGGCAGAAGGATCTAAGTTGCCTTGATCTTCCATGGTGCTAACATACTGCCCCTGGCTCACCAAAGTGCCTCACTATCTGCTAAACTGCGAGGGCCTAAGTAGCAGCATTAGGGCTCGAGCCCTAGTATAGCACTTTCGTTTTGCAATGTATTGAACACGATGTTAATTGCTCATTGTACTGCTGCAGCTTTACCTTTAGCAAACATCTTTTTGCTTCTTGAACTTACTCAGGAATCACTTTTGTCTGTTACACTTGCCATCATTTTTGACCTCCTCATTGCAGAAGGTTAAGAAAAAGAAAGAGGAGGAAGAGGGGGAGGATAATGAGATGCTATTACATGACATGTCTATTACAGTAATTCATTTCATGTGGCACATAACTGTTGCCAGTGATAAATGCATGTTCCTGGTACAATTATGAGATGTACCTTGAACTTTTCAACAATAAAACTGTCAAAAGGTTGCAATAAGCACAAGCACAAATGTGAAGCCATCCCTTAAAAAGATGAAATACCACACAAATATGATTTTAATAAATGGTATTATTTTCAGAGATGCACT
The DNA here is from genome assembly GCA_008921705.1 of Burhinus oedicnemus. Classification (NCBI taxonomy): domain Eukaryota; kingdom Metazoa; phylum Chordata; class Aves; order Charadriiformes; family Burhinidae; genus Burhinus; species Burhinus oedicnemus. The sequence goes on from VFFE01007795.1 coordinate 2,981,937, forward strand.
TTTAGATCTGTTAACTATTTATAGTTAATACAAATAGTGTATATTGTTTCCACTCTACAAGCATGGATGTAACACATTTTTTCCCATCCCACTCAGTTGCTTAGCTGATTAACACATTTTTAATACCTTTCTGTGGAGGTTAGAGTAATGGTGTCATAATACTAGTCTTTGCACAAAATCAGCACATATTTCCATATGGACAAGTGGAAATCTGAGCAGTTCTGTCCCTTTCAAAGTCCCTATAAGGTTTTGGGTAGTTGATATCAAAAGTAAGTTAACCCAAGCAGGTAAGTGACCCCAAGGCAGATGATAATTTACTCCAAATGAGAACATGTCAGCTTGGAAAGCGGAGGCACTTGGGGGAGGGGGAAGGGGGTCTTTCTTGATCATTTTCTGAAGATTTGTGCAGCTGTAAAGGACAAGCAGAGGAAAATCTCAAGAAGCTGGAACAAATTAACACAAAGCCAAGAAGCAAGCAAGAATTGAGAATGTGCCTCTGAGAAAAGTTTACAGAGGAGGCACTTTGGGCTAAATGCTGAATTAAAAGACTGAAAAAAATATGTGCAGAGGGTTAGTTCACATCAATAGGTTTAATTCAATGCCAAGCAGTTACAATAATCTCCAGTGGAACCAGTGTGATAGGAGAGAGCTCAAGTTTTTATATTAAACAGTCTTCACTGGCCAATGTCATAAGATTAATGAAACACATGCATTTTAAAACATTCTTCCTGTCGTTAGCAACATCTGTAAGACAAATTATTTCTGCTTGTCCTGGTTGCCCAAACCATGACACTGCTTAAGATAAACACTGAGTAATGGCTACCACTAAATCTGGTGGGTTTGAGAAGCATTAAAAGATGAAGACTTCCTAAGTGCCTTATAGTGACTGGTGGGCCGGGAGCCTTGGTCAGGATTTCACCCTGTGTGCTGTACAACTGCAGACTTTTCCCTTTAGTTTTAAGACAGTGTAAGCCATAAGATGTATCATGTATACCGAGTGCTTGTACCGTATTAAAATATATGAACTGCTGAAGGGAAGCTCTTGCTCGAACCAAGATTAGTTCACAGAATTCAGGAGCAGATAAATGGTTGACTCAGGAATTTTTTTTGTTCTGTTTAAATCTCCTTATCACTGAGGGTCTTTTTCAGTAACTCATAGTTCAGCCTGGGAAACAGATGAATAAAAAAACTAAAGACAAAACATCAGGATCATGGTTCATAAAAACTGACTCTGCATCTCTCTTTACATAATTCATACTTCTGTGGCCTTGCCCAATACCAAAATTTCAAAGGCATATATGAGCTTTGCATTTTACTATTTCTGTGTGCACCGTATGACACTAAAATAAAATGGGCAAATATTTAATTGATATAGCTGCATGGAATTTCTATGGAGGCTAAGTACTCAAAATTACACATATAATAAACAGGAAAATGAAGGTCATAGGTTTAAAATTAGGTGTGCAACTGCAGTTACAATTTTAAAAGCATTTCACTTGAGTTCAGTAGTTGTACTTTGTAATAGGATATAAAATGGTGCTCCACATTTTAAGTGTCTAAGTGATTTGTTTAGGCTATAAAAGGACAGAAGTCTACTACTTCCTTCCCACATACGGTAAACTTGCAGCTTCTGCTGACCAGATACAAACCTGACAGGGCATAAAGGTACAAAATCCTAATTGTGCCACTTTTGAAAAACTGAAGTAAATCATGAGATTTGCTAAAACTAAGGGATTAAGTGAAGTATGAAATGAGAACTGACGCTACAGACTTCAGCAGGTTAAGTGCAGGGATGTATAGACAAGTGGATAAACTCGAATAAACAGAGTTGACTCACTTTTAGCTGGGCAAGATAGAGTTTGTCTTCCTAGTAAGTAAGTGTACCCACCTTCCATTGTGCTAGCAACTTCTAATTTGTGTCAGAGTTGGTGACAGAAGAATTGTATCCACTGGTCTGAAGGCACAGCAGGACTAGGACTTCCATGTGTCCTGGTAGTAATGGTTCAATTAATGTACTATCCAGTCCTATTTTAACAGAGCTAGAGAGATTTGAACAGCTGAGACAAAGCAGTGCGATACACTGCTTCCAAAGAGCCTGGTTCCTACAATGTGTGTCAAACTTGCTAAGTTTAGTTGTCTACTAGATAGATGTCTGCATCTGAGCTTGTTATCAGGGAACCTTTAGTCACCATGGAGAAAGAAAACAATAAATCACATCATAAAATATGCAACTAATGCAGTAAGGTGGATAGAAAGGGTAAATATCATGAATTTCAGTAGTAGGATAATGTACGCAGGAAATTTTAAGGCATAAACTGAAGTGAGTGATGAGCTTCTTGGAAAAACTGACTCCATTTACTGTAAATAAAATTAGTAATTGAAGCCCAACCCAGGGAGCTGGTCAGAACATGAATGTAAAATAGTAACCATCAAACCGAGGGAGTCTCAATACGGCTTTTTTATTTTTTTTCACAGACTTCTGTCACGTGTTAGATCATAGAATCATAGAATGGTTTGAGCTGGAAGAGACCTTAAAGATCATCTAGTTCCAACCATCCTGCCAAGGGTAGCGACACTGTCCACTAGACCAGGTTACTCAAAGCCCCATCCAACCTGGCCTTGAACACCTCCAGGAATGGGGCATCCACAACTTCTCCGGGCAGCCTGTGCCAGTGTCTCACCACCCTCACAGTAAAGAATTTCTTCCTAATATCAAATCTAAATCCATGCTCTTTCAGTTTAAAACTGTTACCCCTTGTCCTATCACTACAGCCCCTGACAAAGAGTCCCTCCCCATCTTTTCTGTAGGCCCCCTTTAGGTACTGGAAGGCTGCTATAAGGTCTCCCCGGAGCCTTCTCTTCTCCAGGGTGAACAAACCCAACTCTCTCAGCCTGTCCTCATAAGAGAGGTGTTCCAGCCCTCTGATCATTTTTGTGGCCCTCATCTGGACTTGCTCCAACGGGTCCATGTCCTTCTTACGTTGAGGGCTCCAGAGCTGGACACAGTACTCCAGGTGGGGTCTCACGAGAGTGGAGTAGAGGGGCAGAATCAGCTCCATTGACATGCTGGCCACACTGCTTTTGATGCAGCCCAGAATACGGTTGACTTTCTGGGCTGCAAGCGCACATTGCCGGCTTATGTTGAGCTTCACATCAACCAACATCCCCAAGTCCTTCTCCTCAGGGCTCCTTTAAATCCATTCTCTGCCCAGCTTGTATTTGTATTTGGGATTGCCCTAACCCATGTGGAGGACCTTGCACTTGGCCTTGTTGAATGTCATGAGGTTGACATGGGCCCACCTCTCAAGCCTGTCTACGCCCCTCTAGATGGCATTCCTTCCCTCCAGCGTGTCAACTGCACCACAGAGCTTGGGAAGCAATATATCCTAGTCAAAATACGTTTGAGGATATACACTGTCTGTTCTGACAGATGACAATCCTCTGATAGCAAGTAATTGCTGCAAAGTTGATTAATTGATTCTTTCTTATATCCTCATTTAAAACCAGGGGTTTTTTCCACACCACATGTGGGATATTAGCTTTTGTTCCCTTAATTAGTATTTAGGGTTTGACTGTTTCCTGATGACATTACTGAAGAACAGACATGGAGTAGTGTTTTTGGCTAAAACTAGCGTAGCTCCTGAAATATTCCAAGGGCAGAGAGCAGATGCATTCTCTGAGTAAGGCTTAAGTTTGTTTTATTCATGAATAAGATAATTTCTTCCTGTCTCTTTGCTGCCATGGTAGGGGATATGTTGTCTGATATAGAAAATCCTTTATATTTTCTGGGTCTTTTCAGTTTGTATTGTCTTAGGTTATAAAAACAGAAGTAGTACCCGAGCACTATGTAGTGACAAACATAAGGTGGTGCAATGATTTTCTTCACGGTGAAGGCAATTGACAATATCTAATGAACAAGGTGGCTGTAAGCAAAGAAATCTAGTAGGTTGTAGGAATCTAAAATACTAATGAAAGTGCTCATAGCTTTGAGTAAAGGCATTGGACTGAAATGGGTTAACATACCACTTTGACCTGGGACAAGAAAAAAGCACCAGATAACTGAGTACTTAGTGAAGAAAGATATTGAGAAAGAGGTATGGAAGTGGAACAGTACAGTACAGCATCGATAATCTGGAAATTATGGCTAAAGATGAACTGTTTCCTTCGACCAGGCAAGAAGCAGCTTTAGGCTTCACAGCTCCCACACACATTTCAAACCACTAATGAAAACATAATATGCAAATGGCAGAATAGAAATGGAGGAATAGATTAAAACAATTATTACCTACCACTGGGCTTCAGAAAATTGAAGGAGGAAGAGACACAATGATTATGTATACTTAGGCAGCCAGAGTATTGCCGATTAATAAATCTAACTTTGATCATTAGGATGCTAAAGAAGAAGTGTTGGGGAAAAAAGGCATTTCTGGGCTTCTGGAGGATAATGAAAGCAACAGCATTAAGTAGTGTGAATTTACCAAGTACAGATCTTGCAAAACAAACTCGATGATTGCTTTTTTGATAGAATTGCAAAATTATTGGATGAATTCAGAGCAGTAGCTATCGTTTATTTGGATTTTAATAAAGCATTTGACAGCAGCTTTCAAATTTAATTCAAAATAGCCAGGGAACAAACATGTTCACATGGACTGAAGTTGGCTGAAGAACCGTTACAAAAGATAATGAGAAGTGGCAATCTGTAGACTTTGGTGAGATATCCAGTGGATGCCTGGGTTTGCTCACATTTTAATGTCTTCATTAATGATTTCTCAGAAAGGAAAGAAACAGCAGCCTGCTAGTGAAATTTACAGTGTGAGGGACTTGTTAACAATAGTAAGGATGGGGAAAATTTACAAGACGGACCTAAAGAATTGACTAATGGGCAGGAAATAAGATTCACCTCTAAATGCAGGCTAATTCTCCTGGGAAAAATCATTCACAAACTCAGTTACTCAGTAGAATGGAGAAACCTGAATAGTACTGGTGCAAAATAGTCTAGAGGAGTTAGCAGAGCAATGCAGGTGCAAGTTTGCAATGAGTTACAGTAGCAGAATGAGCTAGTACCATTACGGGATCACACTGTAATGCATAATGCCACTGAGCGAGGAGCTATAATCTTTGTCTACCAATTTTGGTTTGACTGCAATTGGATATGGTTTTTCATTCTCAGAAAGAACTTAAGAAATAGGAAAGAATTCAAGATGAGAAACAAAACAGGGTTTAGGGAGATGGTATTTGATTGCTCTAATTAGATGTCTCAACTTGTTAATAAAATTAAGTCCTTGGCAAAGAGATTATGAAAATAGAAACTGTGTATGTATTTATATGTACATTAAATAGGTACAACATAATTAAGAAAATCTTAAATGAAAGACCAATGACTAAGTTTATGAGTAACCTAAATGCAATAAAAGAGAGGAAGTTTCTATGATTATATCTGAAGACAAGAGGAGTCCTAATACCTATAAGAAGAGTATTTACAATGTCATCTTGAATTATTTTGATTACATATGTGTTTTACCTCAAACCAGGACAGATCCTTACATCAGCTATGGTAATATGCACCTTCAGAGGCAACAGGAAGGGGAAGGAAGAGGCGCCATAGCTTAGCTATCCTAAATTTCCTAGAATGGACAGGGCGAATCCTCCAGTAAGAATAATGGGATGAAGTTAAGAAACAGAACACCAGACCCAGGTGAGCGGTCTGCAAGTACCCTCTCAGTGTTTCCATTGACTCTTTGGTTTGGAAAACATTATAAAGACCAAATTGAAATCAACAGTGGGCCAGATTTACTGCCCTGTTGCGTCTTTAAATTTATCCAGCTGCTGTCAGTTTGTGTCTTTAAAGGATGTTTAAGGAACATCAAACACCTTCACTCACTAGCTAATAGGTGCGTAGATTGACATCTGCCGCTGGCAATGGATTGTACCTACCTGCCGATAACAGAGTTGCAAGCATTTTGTTATCTGAACTGGGAGCTGCAAGGAGCATAAGGAACGGGAAGGTTTGGGCTTATTGTCCCCCTACTAGGGCCTGGAATCAGCCCATGACCAATCTTAGCATAGTGATTGTCAGAAGGGATGGCTTTGGAGTGAGTAATTATTGATAAGAAAATATAAAGTATATAATTTAATTTTAATTTATTACCATCTTCAGCTTTTTTTGTGTGATTGAGGCTATACCTTGAAAAATTCTTACATGACTCTGATTTCTAATCCACAGACTCTCCCAGAAACAAATTATAGCAATGCTCAGAAACTCACCCTATTGGTAATTGAAAGCACTTTGGGCATCTTAAAAATGAAATTTTGATGCATAGATAAATCTAACGACACATTACAATATTGCCCTCTGAAAGTGTGCAAGATATTCCTGGCTTGCTGCATATTACATAACATAGCCATTAAATGCAGATTATCTTTCAAAGGAGAGGCAGAGATTAATGAGTCAAACGAAAATGATGAATTAAATGAGCCCGATCAGACACACTTACAAAATTAGCTAGCAAAGAGTTCTATAGAAACAAGAAATATTAGAGCTAGATTGCTCAAACACAATTTTAAGAAGAGTGGCAATGCATATAAACATACATTATCACATTATAGTATTTTATTTTTTTTTCTGTCAAATACATAATGCAAAGACATTGCAGGCATTACTCTGCAAACAGTACCTTGGGCAAGAAAAAGGGTGACTGCCTTCTAGATCAAGTACTGAGACTCACACTGCTGGATTCTGACCCTGCACGGGCTCTTTCTCCAGTGGGGGCTGGAGACTTCACCGAATCCAGAAAAGTCTTCCCTTGCAGTCAGGCCAGATCAGAGCTATAAATCAAAGCCGCTGATTTGCTCTGTGTCTTTAGGCAAATCATTTATCCTTAGCAGGACACAAGCCATTTAGCCTTTGCATAATAATACTTCCCCCCAAGGGATATTGGGAGGTCTGAGTATTGAAAGGTGGGAAGAAGTTTGGAGAGCCTTTGGTGGAAGTTGTTTCGTGAATATAAAGTTGTCTCGTTTTTACATGCTATAACGGGCAGGAAGGTGATGTCTTGCTACTTACCACTCTTAATGCTTGTTTCCCGCTCATATCTGCTAACAGATTGTGTTGCGTGTCGGTAAGGCTGTTACTGATGCAGTTGTTACCCAGCTATCACTAATACTGACCCTGGAACAGAATGTTAACACCTCCCCAACCTCTTTATGTTCATCCAAAGTGTTCTACAAGAGGACCGCTTTCAATGTAACAGGGACATAACTCATCTTTGGAGCATTTCATGGGATGCCCAGACTTTTGAGGCACATCTGCAGACATAGTGCAGCACTGTGGTCCCTCCAGTTCAGCTCACGGCCCAATCTGGAGCAGCCACCTTTCTACCTCCCCTCTGTAACCAGCTTGTCAGCTCTAGGGCTGCACTGTTCAAAGACGACTGAACTGCTCGTACTCCTTTCTCTTCCTCAGGTACAAACTGCTCTGTTCTCCCAGTCTCACCAATTAACACAGTTAAGTTAAGTGGCATTCTGAACTTATCTGTAGGTTGTTCTGTTTCAAAACTAAAGCAGGGGTTTTGTGTCTGAAATCTTAGGGATTTTCTCTAAATCTATCAGTAGGTTGAATAAAAGATACTTTTCTGCCTACCAGCTTTGTACAGCCTTCATGTGGACAATCCTGGCTGCAATAGCAGTACCTCTGCAAAAATTTACGAACTGTATATTCAGTGGAGACTGCCAAGATGCCTTGCTGACACTCCTTTAATTACCGTATCATCTGATAAATGACTGCATAGCTTAGTGAGATTCCTTTGGTGAGGGAGATCAAGACACTGGCTCCACTAGACTGGATACAACCTCTTCACTTAATTTATGTAAATCTCTGAAATCAGTCATATCCCCAGCATATGTTTCTGGAACTTCATCCATCACCGTCATGATGTCTTTATCAGTTGATGCTAATACTGCTTTTTCTAACTTGAAAGCTAAAAGAAGATGTGAAAACTGATGGATAGATGAATAGCTGTACTCTGGAGATTTCTTATTCTTGATGGGGTTTGGGCTGACAGGTACGTGGTGAGTGAATTCGACAACATCCTGACTATGTTTGTAATTACATTCTCCACCCTTATTTTTATAATAATTCAGTATTTAGCATCAATGTTCCAAAATATTGTTGTAAAAGGGCTGTGATCTATAACACTCTAACCAGAGCTTGAACTGAGAGTAATATATTTTCTGAAAATGGGCAATAGAAATCACTGGAGAAAATGAAATGAATTCAGATGCTTGATCACTGGCAGAGGCATTGGCCTTGAAGAATGTAACTCTAGCAAAAAAGGAACATACAAGATCTATGTGTGGCTGTGCTGACTGCGGCACTGTTTAATTAACTTGGATGGCCGTCCTTCCCAGATGCCTTCTAATGTGAGGGATTTTCATTGTACTTTACAAAGAAGATGGGGAGGGGCCTGAGCAATGTCTCTGGAAGAGTCAAAGCAGTCAAGGCAGGGAAAAAACACTGCTGCTGCGATTCACTTCTGCTGGCAGAGGGCTGGAAAAGGAGGTTTCAGCTCCCAGGTGGGCTGTGTCGGGGGACAGCTCGTGCCCAGTGTCCTCAGGGAGGCACAGGACAACCAGCCAAGCTGTGACTGCAGACGAAATCAAAAGCAGCTGCTTGAGGGCTGCCCTCTCTGTGGGCTCTGCCGCCTCTCTCCTCCCAGCAGCTCCCGCTGTCAGGCCGTGCCAGTGGCCGGTGAGCCCTTGTCCGGGTGTGCAGACAGCCAAACTGATGTCTTTTGTTGACGCAGGGCGTTGTGGGGAGGTGGGCTGGCTGCTGGCTCTGTCTGTGCCCTGGCTTCCCAAACTCGAGGCTGGACACCCCTAGAGTTTGCCAAGTAGCTCAATGAGTAAGGTGATCGAAGTTTATTTATGCTGTGGAAATAGCAGCTAACTTTTTCTTCTGGTCCAGCTTAGTATTTTTTGACACTTTTATCTGTTACTCACTGCTGATTCCAGGAGTTATTTGGTCCCTACAGCAGCCTGAGAGAGAGACCAGTGTAATTTTGGGACATCCCTACCAAATCTTTGCATGTTTTCCCTTGAGAAAGATGGAGACAAAGAAATACAATGGCAGAGCACCTCTTCCAGACTTCTGGTGCTCTGCCTCAAGCCAGAGTGTCTTGATGAAACAGCAACAATTTCAGTGGTTAGTGATCTCATGGGAAGAGCAGCGCTGCCTGATCAGAGAAACACTTCAAAGCACTATCAAAATTATGATAATTCCTTCATTTAAGAACTCTTTCTGGCTTCCTATCAAAGTGTATGCTTACACTGTAGCCACACAAGTGTTATTATAGATAGCTTTAAGCTAACTATGTAGCTTTCATAAGAAGACAAATAAGCTGGTACTTTTCTGCATGCTGCCTCTGAACCGAGAAACTTCAGATACTGCTCACAGGCAGTTCTCACGTGATGTTTACAATCTTTAGCTCATATTTCTAGTCTAATATAGTTTAACTTCATACTAGGGTCATTTTGAAGTTCTTAATTGAATCCTTCTTGTTCCAGAGACTCCAGGGAAAAGTCACAGCTAGAAATAACTCTCCTTGAGGCCTCACACGCAAACGTCATCATTTCAATGAATGCCACTCTGCTTCAGGGCAAATTCAAAGGTATGTTCTTCTTGGGGTTAATCTTCAAGGACATTCTCTCACCTTTTGTGAAATGCAAAAAAGCCCTGGTCCACATTTTCCTTTTGGAAGATGAACTAAACCCATTGAATATTTATAGCCGAAGCTAACTAACAGCTGGTGAAGGCCATGGGATCAAGTCCAAACTTTCCAAAGGACAGTAGATGCCATCAGGGCTGATGACTTATTGCCTCTTCAAATAATGGTGATACTGTGACTGCAGTCATTAAAATGTTCCCAGTGATTGGCATTACCAGACAGAACCAACTCACCAAAAGAATGTTATCTGTGTGCACAAATATTTTAGAATATTTAATGATGAGCAACACACACACAACAATCATCCTTTAAGCAAAAATGGCAAAGTTAAAGTTAATATAGTCATCTTTCTTACATTGTAAGCAGGCACATTTAGCAAAGGAAGATTGTCATCTTCTATCAAATAACTTTGATCAAGACTAATGACTTTTCTTCAAACTCCTGTTTTTCTTCAGATCTCCATACTTTCTGTTAAAAACTAAGGTTTTAATTATATTCTTCTTCCCTAGAGAAGGATTTTTATGAAAACAAATCTTGAGCCTTGCAGCACTTCAGCATTATACTCTTACTTCATATTATTAGTATAATTAAACAAGTTGATTTCACAGAGCCTATGGACATATTTTTATTATATATTGCAGGCTCTCCAAGAGTACATCCTATGGAGTTCTTTCCACAGGATCCTGTATTCTCTCTTCTTTCTTTGACTATATAACTCTGGGATTCTGAGAGAACAATTTTCAGAGGGATTGCTCTTTGCTTGCATTTTGCTGGGAAAAAAAAAAAGATTTTCAAAAGAACTCGGTAGGCATTGTCCTAATTCTTTTCCCATGAGGTTAATTGTAAATTTCTATTTATTCTTTGGGAGCAGAGTTATACAAAGCTACTACCACCTAAGTACATTTTTATGCATTAAACTTTGTGAATTTTGAGCAGCTTGCTCAATCGATATTTATTAAATGATCAGTCCTAACCATGAAGTGTAGTCAAAATAAGTGGTAGGCCTAAAATGCAACATTTTTGATTACTAGAGATTTAATCGATTGAAGAAAACAGCGAGGCAAAATAATGAGTGATTGAAATACTGCACATGAATCATTTTAATAGTCTAATTAAGCTAAAAGTAATAACACAGCCTTTGCCAAGCTTTTCTGCAACAGAATGCTACTGTGCTGAAACTCAGGAATCAAATTCCACATTCTCCATCACACGGTGCAGAAGAAAGCAAATGAGATAAATTACAGCCTGAAGTGCCAAACGAAGGCACTGGGAAGATAAATGTACCTACATATTGTCAAAATACAGCACTACACATTTTTTCCATCTGCATCAATGATATGTACCATAAGAGAGAGAAGGGTGCAAGCTGGCAGAATTAGATTTTAGGGATCAAATACTTTAAGGAGTGACAGAATTTGTGTTGCAGTGTGCCGTGTTTTGAGTGGTCTGTGTCCTAATGGAGAGAGCACAAGTGCAGGCAGCAGCAGTTGCAGTATATCCCACTACTGATAGGATAACGGAGAGGATGCAGAGTGTTTCTGAGGTTCAGATAGAAGTGTGAGAGCGTTGCAATTATTTATCATTCTGTTTTCCTAAAGAAATGAGTTACTTTGGCATACAAGTGGTAAAAAGCACTTGAACCAAAGGAAAGTGCAGGTTGGGTTCTGGCATCTTGGCTCACGAAAGGATTGCTGTCCACATCTTTTGTCCCTTCTATGCTGTAGAAAATTACTTATGGTAAAGCAAAACCTGCAATGCCATCCCTTCGGGAATTGCCAAAGAGTTGTTCAACTCACGCACATATACAAAGGACAAGAATGATAAGGTTCAGAATTACATCACATGAAGTGTATAGTGTTAGACTGTGACACAGTGAGTCACTGGCTAAGACTGCATTAGCAGCTCGTGTGTGTGTGTGTGCGCGCGCGTGTGTGTGTTAGAAGCAGCAGCTCTATAAAGAGAAACTGGACCTAACACCAGGCATTTTATTTCAGAGTAGCTCAGGTCTGCTCCCATGGACTAAATGCCTGTTAGCTGCTGGAGTGCATTTTCTGACTCCGTTTCCTCCAGAAGGAATCCAGTGCAAGCTTTCTGCTATGGATCCCTCATGTGAATCAAAGTACAATAAGGCTTGGGGGAATAACGGGAAGTTCTCTTCAAAGGTACGCTCCTGATCTTTGTCTTATGATGCACAAGTATAATTTCAAGGTTCTCATCATAGGCTGTTTGTATATACAACTACTTTGAAAAAGAAAATCCCTCAAAGGCACAAAAATATTAGCTGCTGTATTACAGTACAAACCCATTCTTTCACTCATCTTATTCATACTTACTAAAACAAGAGTCACACAAAGCTAGGACCGAAATCTATACATGGTAAGTAATCACATAAAAAACCCAAAACTGATAATGACATAAAATTTTAATGATTTTAATGTTATTTAAAGAGGAACTTTAATATCAAACTTTGAGGTCTAAAATTCGATTTTTTGTTATGACTATGCATTATGAAGTTGCTTACGGCACTTAGAGTTTAATACTATTCAAACAGGGACAATAAGAAAAGTATATTTGAATTAGTCATCTGGTCTTTTCATAATTAACGGAGAGAAACACGGTGTTGTTCATCTCATTGTAATGTGGATATCTAAATTAGGTCAGGTGGTCTTATATTGCATACATTGCCCATGCAAAAAGTTTTAGATAATCAGAAAGGTGCAGAACAGATGCATACAGGTAGGTGAGAGGAGCTAAGTATCAATCATAATATCTAATTTTTACAGGATATTAGTGAATCTTACCTTGATGCATCATAAATAGGTTTTATATAGTCTTTGGCTATAGTCATTTGGAAAGGCAACACAGCCAGGCACACACAGTCCAGGAGGTTTCTGCAGAGCCTTGGTGATAACTTTTTGACACGATGCAGGAGCCAATGAGGAGAGTTGAGCTACTGGACCTTGTGCTAACAAACAAAGAAGGACTGGTTGGGGGAGTGAAGGCTGGGGGAAGCTTTGGCTCCAGTGACCCTGAGATGGTGGAGTTCAGGATCCTGTGTGGAAGAAGAAGGGCAAGTAGGATTGCAACCCTGGACTTCAGGAGAGCTAACTTTGACCTCTTCAAAGACCTACTTGGAGGAATCACATGGGTTAGCGCTCTAGAAGGTAGGGGGGTCCAAGGGAGCTGGTTAATATTCAAGCACCACTTCCTCCAAGCTCAAGATCAGTATTTCCCTATGAGTAAGAAATCAAGCAAAGGAGGCAGGAAACCTGCATGGATGAGCAAGGAGTTTCTGGAAAAACTCAAGTGGAAGAAGGAAGTTTACAGAATGTGGAAAAAGGGACTAGCCACTTGGGAGGAATATAGGAATGTTGTCAGAGTATGGAGAGATGCAACGAGGAAGGCTAAGGCCCACTTGGAATCAAACCTGGCAAGGGATGTCAAGGACAACAAGAAGGGCTTCTTCAAGTACATCAGTAGCAAAAAGAAGACTAGGGAAAATGTGGGCCCATTGCTGAATGAGTTAGGTACCCTGGTGAGGAGGATACAGAGAAGGTGGAGTTACTGAATGCCTTCTTTGCTGCAGTCTTTACTGTTAAGGGTAGCCCTCAAGAATCCCAGACCCTGGATGTAAGAGGAAAGGAAGACTTTCTGGAGAAAGGAAGACTCTTCCTTGATCAAAGAGGATTGGGTTAGAGATCATTTAGGCAAACTCAACATCCACAAATCCATGGGCCATTATGGGATGCACCCACAAGTGCTGAGGGAGCTGGCAGATGTTATTGTTAAGCCACTCTCCATCATCCTTGAAAGGTCACGGAGAACAGGAGAGGTGCCTGAGAACTGGAAGAAAACCAATGTTACACCAGCCTTCAGAAAGGGCAAGAAGGAGGACCCAGGAAACTACAGGCCGGTCAGCCTACTTCCATCCTTGGAAAGATGATGGAACATTGTGGATGTCATCTCTAAGCATGTGGAGGAAAAGAAGGTTGTCAGGAGTGGTCAGCATGGATTCACCAAGGGGAAATCATGCTTGACCAATCTGATAGCCTTCTATGATGGCATGACTGGCTGGGTAGATGAGGGGAGAGCAGTAAATGTTGTTTACCTTGACTTTAGCAAGGCTTTTGACATTGTCTCCCGTAACATCCTTATAGGTAAGCTTAGGAAGTTAGTGGGTTAGATAAGGGGAGAGTGAGGTGGATTGGGAAATGGCTGAATGGCAGAGCTCAGAGGCTTGTGATCAGCAGCACAGAGTATGGTTGGAGGCCTGTAGCTAGTGGTGTTCCCCAGAGGTCAGTACTGGGTCCAATCCTGTTCAACATATTCACCAATGACCTGGATGAAGGGATAGAGTGTACCATCAGCAAACTTGCTGATGACACAAAACTGGGAGGGGTGGCTGACACACCGGAAGGCTGTGCTGCCATTCAGCGTGACCTGGACAGGCTGGAGAGTTGGGCCGAGAGAAACCTCATGAAGTTCAACACGGGCAAGTGTAGGGTACTGCTTACACTGGAGGGGAATAACCCCATGCACCAGTACAGGTTAGGAGCTGACCTGCTGGAAAGCAGCTCTTTTGAAAGGGACCTGGGAGTCCTGGTGGACAACAAGTTGACCATGAGCCAAAAACGTGCCCTTGTGGCCAAAAAGGCCAATTGTATCCTGGGGTGCACTAAAAAGAGTGTGGCCAGCAGGTCCAGGGAGGTTATCCTCCCCCTTTACTCTGCCCTGGGGAGGCCACATCTGGAGTACCCTGTCCTGTTCTGGGCTCCCCAGTTCAAGAAAGACAAGGAACTACTGGGGAGAGTCCAGCAGAGGGCTAAGAAGATGATTAAGGGAATGGAGCATCTCTCTTATGAGGAAAGGCTGAGACATCTGGCTCTGTTTAGCTTGGAGAAGAGAAGACTGAGAGGGGATCTCATCAGTGCTTATAAATATCTAAAGGGCGGGTGTCAAGAGGATGGGGCCAGACTCTTTTCAGTGGTGCCCAGCGAGAGGACAAGGGGCAATGGGCACAAACTGGAACATGGGAAATTCCATCTGAATATGAGGAAAAACTTCTTTACTTTGAGGTTGACAGAGCACTGGAACAGACTGCCCAGAGAAATTATGGAGTCTCCTTCTCTGGATATATTCAAAACCCACCTGGATGTGTTCCTGTCCAACCTATTCTAGGTGAACCTGCTTTAGCAGGGGAGTTGGACAAGATGATCTCTAGAGGTTCCTTCCAACCCCTACCATTCTGTGATTCTGTGATTACTTGACGCAAAGATAATGGACTTCATGCTTTTTATGTCTATGCCACAGCTTTTATATACCAGCTCTTTTGAAATCGGGTGGTATTAAACCAGTATGAAAACATTATAGAGGGCAGGGAAATCACATTTATGTTCAAACTACTGCAATATTGTTGATTTACCTAACTGACATTAATTTAATTACTCAAAACTTCTAATTATTCACAGGTTTCAAATGAAACCCTAAGCTCTATTTTCTCTCAGTTAAACACTTGAAATGAGACATACAAAATGTCAATGATTTTTTATTTTAACTGCTGGTCATTTCAAGTAGTAATGTAAGTAGTGCTCATCTTTCTTTTTATATAGTTAGAAATAAGATTGTCTCTGTTCCTGAATCTTCAAGAAACAGTAATATACATGCACAAAAATTACCTGAATTTTATTTGTTTACTGCACAGAAAAAGTGTGTGCACTTACCATGGCAACCTTACTTTCTTCAATAACACTTGGCACATCTGTGAGCCACTAATCTTAATGGAATATATTTACTCATTTAAGCTATGAATGCACTGAAAATTGCATCAAGCGTAGGATAGGACACTGCATCAAGGTGAGACACTCAGCTTCTGTCTCCATTTTTTTCCACTAATAGTCTGCCTGTTTCTTTCAAATAAACTGATGTTTCTAAGCCTCTGCTTCTTGCCCTGTCATTTCTCTGTCTCCCCTTGTCAGATGGTTGTTTTGCTGTGGTTAGGGACTTCAGCTCATCCTGATGCTCGCACAGCTCCTACCAGGATGGGATCCAGCTCTTGCGAGTGGCCTGCTGCTGATCTCGCACCATGCACAGCCACTGATGAGTAGAGGCAAGCCAAGAAACTGCTGTCAGAAATTATTGATGATCATCTCTTGTAAAGCTGCCTCTTTCTAGTCTTTATAGTAGTGAAAAATCAGTCCTGATTATGTGATGGAGATGAGACAGCAACTGTGTGAAGAACTGTGTAGTGCTCTGCGCATGTTTATGTATTTACGCGTTCGTTTGTCTGTGCTATTATATCTCCGAACCTGTGCCCCATGGTTAGGAGTCAGGAGAGCCCCATGCTGCTGGCAGCAGAGCACACAGACCCCAAGATAACATCCCAGTTCTTCCTCCCCTAATGTGCCTTTGCCTGTGACACTCAATGGTGTCCTTTCCTGAGCTGTGTCAGCTATTACAGGTGGCCCTCCAGAATTTGCTCTAGATTTGCTCCTTCAGTCTCTTTGGGCCAGAAGGTGGTCTTGCTCACCACCAGGAGCAATCTCCATGACTAATACTTCCCTGGATGGGGGCATAGACGAGGTGAGGTCCTGAACCCCTTCAGAGATTTTTCAGCAAAGGATTCAGGGGGAAATAAATGATGTCAAGGTCCGAAGTGACATTTCCATGACTGCCATTTTTTTTCCTACAGATGTTACCTCTGAGGGCAATGACTCAATTTCTGAAGCTGCTAGTATCTAAGGGCCTTGCAGAAAATCCCCACCTATTTTTCACAGCAGACAGACTCTGTGGCTGTTTTAAGATGCCTGTGTGGGAGATAACTCAGTCAACAGTTCAGCCTGGTTTCCAAGGAACCTTCATGTCTTGGATGACGCAGTACAGACATCTTCCACCTCTAGGCTATGTCCACACTGCTAAAAGGCATCTGTTCCGGGGAACAGTGCCTAGCTCCCAGGCCAGATCATGACGTATTTTTACATAATTTCACATTGTTCTGTAGGTTCACATCATCTTTGGGCTCTGAGTAGCATGCTTATGGCCCTAGGAAACAATTGCTTGCTTTCTTTGCGCATTTTCTTCAGTTCAAAGAAAATGTCTGGAATAATGCAAGGGCTGTGTTATAGGCTGCCAGGCTGCTCTCATTTTCTTTTCTGTCATGATGCCATTAATGCGTACTACATGCCCTAGGGCACAGCAGGGAGGTGCAGGATGGAGTTTGAGAGGTGCAAGGCCTTTTGGGATAGTTTTGATGGCTGAGGTAGCCAAAGCTGGTTGTTCGTGTTTGTGAAGTGTCGGTGCCATCCCAGCCTGGCTCCCATTCCTGAGTCGCTTTACTTCAAAAGAGAGCTGAAGAGTGACCTAAGGCACATAGATACAGCTTGTGTGAGATCAGGAGAGCAGGGCCTGGAGAGGAGCTGGGGACCTAAATTATCTGACAGCATAGGCTCATCCACAGTATAGGCTGCCTAAAACAGTTCTGTAATTTTTGGCCAGGCAAAAAATTCACAAAAAGGCTGATAATTATGTTAACAATTGAAATGGATGGTTCAGAAGTAAAACAGAAAGTTACAACTGTAATGACAAATGATATCATCAGAGTAAGATAAATGGGATGAGCTTTTGCTTTGTTTTTGAGCAGGATGGCACAGCAAGAAGGTAAGGTCTTTTCCATAGCATTAGAATTATGCAAAAACATTTTATAAAGACTCCATCCACTTATTTTGGAACAGAGTGCCATATTACAGGCAATATCCTGCAGGTTTTGGCAAGAGGTGCTTTTTAGTCTTTTTTTTTTTTTTTTAAATATAATACCATAGATTATATGCCCTGTAATTGTTTGCATTCTGAGAATATGGGATGTGTATGTACCATTGAACATGAAAGAGCCCACTGATGCATTTGCCCAGTTATAGTGCGTAAATTGCCTAGGGATGGGGGATAACTCTATTGTCTCTTTTCTGTAGGATGCAATTAAATCTTCTTTTCTGTACAGTGCAAGTCACAACAGCTTGTCAATCCTCACTGGAGACATTGGGAATTACTAGAATGTCAATATTTACTCCTTTTCTACCAATATATAGCCAAGCTAAAGTCTCTCTCCTTGTATATAAGTGTGTGCGTGTGTGTATGTCAAGCAAGAGTGTATAAGGGCTAATCAGCTATGGAGTTCAAAATTAATATAATTTCCAAAGAGAGCAAACACTGTAAATAAAACGTTCATGCAAGAGATGAATTCAATCTCATTGTAAATGGAAAAAAAAATACTGGATGTACAAATATATAGAATAAGACAGTAGCTCTCCCAAAGGATATGTGAAATGGAAAGAAAGCAATACAGATTAGTCAGTGTTTGTAATGGTATTAGTGTGAGTATGTATTTCTTTATGTGTTAATGAGAGGATAAGAAGGATGCTCTTTGAGATATGATCATGTTTTCCCTGTAGAATGAGGAATTATGACCGCAGCTCTTTAATTTGATATCCTCAGGAGGTGTGAATTTAAGCCCTCTTGCATCACAAAATCTTAGCATGAGTGGTGCTACAGTGGTAACAGCAAAGAGGAAGAGATGAGGCAGTGAGAGGAGGGCTATGGGTTTAATTTTAATCAAATAATACATGTTGTATTAGACAAGATAGACCCGACTGGAAAGTGCAATGTAATTTTCAAAACCTTTCCGTATGCTTTTGACACAAACTTTAACATTTAATGAAAAGATTATGCTTGCTAACAGAGTCCTAGTGCATGGATTCAGTATACCTTTAGACAGGGTAGCATTCTCTATTAAAAATTTTCATGTTAAAAAGAAATTTAAACACCCTGTTTGTTTCTGGCCTATTATTTGCATATATTTTTTAAAATGCACGATCAAACAGATATTTTTTCAAATTTTCACTGCCTAGTCTTGAAACAGTATCAGAGATCTCTTCAGCAATTTCTTTGCAAATATGTGTTTTAGAGTCTTTGTACATATTGCTTGATCCAGAATCCACTAAATTAATTGTCAAGAGTTCCAGTGATTTTGCTGGACTTTGGATTACATCCTGAATGATCTTGGAAGAGTGCTGTAGTATGAATGCCTCAAACCATATTCTGTACACCTTATCTAGCCTGCGGATATACAGCAGGATCATATAGACTTACCATGGCAAGTGCATGGCGAACAGTAGATTGGAGCAGTAACACAAATAAATCAATGGGAAATTATCAGCTGAATGGTACACCTTGTCCCCAGAGAGTGGAAAATTTAAAAGATGTTTAAAAAAGTAAGTGACTTCTTAAAAATACTATGGAAAGTGTGTGTGTGTATATATATACATATATATGACTCTCATGATATGTGATTTGTGCTTACATAACTCCCAAGCCTGCACAAATCCTGCGCACGTCAGACTGAGAGGAACCTATAATTTTAGACAAATTCTTTTTCTGACAAAAGTACATTTCACTGAAACAACATATTTCTAAATAGTGTCTGACTGCTTTCCTGCGGAAGCTGGGAAGCACAGATCGGTGACACAAGCAGGGGAAGGGTAATATTTCATAGTCCTACCATTTAAAATGATAGAAAAGTTCTAAAGGAAGAAGTTTTAACCCTAAAATGGTAATGGATAATGACTTTGGCTTTGGGCATAAAAGTATGGCACAGTATATAGCCACTGCACAGCAACTCCTTGGGTAGGTCCTTGTAAGCCCCCCTGTCGGTATGATGATATTCGCCCTCTTCCACGTTCCCCTGACAGCATCCATGCAGGAAATTCCCACTGAGTAACCAGTATGTTGTGAGTTAACAGCTTTCCTGTCCACAATAATGTTCATCTTTCTTGGCCTGCGGTGTGTCTACAAGGATGAGAGCTACCTGAAGCAGTTTAGGAACCTGGGGCTGTCTCTGCCCATGCCAGTGCTGTCTTTCTTTCTTCCAACCATGGCAGCCTTGCAATTCTGTTAGGCATGCCAGCTCCCTCCTTCCCCCCTGGACTAGCTCAATTGCCCTAATCTTTCAACCACATAAGTGACAGCACAAGCTCTGGTGGGCAGAAACCAGGGAGCCAGAAAGCCGTGAGTGCTGTCTTGCCCTTCCTCAGTCAAGTGGAAAGCCAGGAGCCCTGATCGGCTCCATGTCTGACTAGCGCACAGCTGACTCTTATGCAGTCTCTTTGCCAGAAATTGCTCTTGCCTGAAGCACCACCTGACTTGCCAAACCCCATTTTGACTGTTTTCTGGATCTTGTCTTTTCCTCTGCAGCAAGATTTTTTGGCAAGGGCTGCAATAGGGTTCAGAAATTGTAGTCCCCAGGGGCAAGTAGTAATACAGAGGGCAGAAAGGGGGAGAGCAAAAGTGTCTGTAGATGACAGGAGGTGAGATGGGGTGTGGGTCAGCTTGCAAACCTCTCCCACCCTTGCTGCTTAGCTATTCTCATCTTCAGATTAGCCT
Organism: Burhinus oedicnemus; assembly: GCA_008921705.1. Taxonomy (NCBI): domain Eukaryota; kingdom Metazoa; phylum Chordata; class Aves; order Charadriiformes; family Burhinidae; genus Burhinus; species Burhinus oedicnemus. The sequence goes on from VFFE01007795.1 coordinate 3,002,087, forward strand.
TCACTTACGTCTCAGACTTGAGCATTTTTCCAGACTGACCTGACTCGGGGATGAGGACTAAGGAATAAGGATGGGGCCACGAAGAGCAAGATGGGGCCAGGATTTGGCTCTGGAAACACTTTGCCAAAGTGACTGTAAATGAAGCTCTTCAATGGTCACTGTGATATAGAAATTGAGAAAAAGTGGAAAAGAGAGAGAATTAATTCATCGTACAGTGGAGCAGAAAACTCACATCTGTCCTTTATACAAGCCAGTACACCCCATTTATTAATGCTGTTCTCCGCGCTGCCGGGTCTAGGCAATTAACTTCCCCTGACTGGGTTCCCTAGTGTGAGGAAGGATAGACAGTATGTTTATCATGGAAACACATTGATTTCTTTTTTAAAATTCTTAAGTAAATTGCATAATTTTCAATATGTTAGAGACTGGAAGATAAGTGCCTGGTCGCTTGCAATAATTAAGGGATGAAGTTAATACTTCAAATTCTGGGGCTGAAACACTCCTTAAAATGTAAACAAGTCAAAGGCAATTCTGGGTAAATCAAGATTTGGTTTCTTTAGCCTGAAAATAAAGGTCTAGTGTCAAAACTCCAGGCACTTCTGTACCCCAGAAAAATGCCTAAAAACTTAGCCCTTCACATGTGCAAGCATTAAGAGCATCAGATTTTCTGAGACAGACAACGTGCAGCGTGCATCCAAGATAAAAATCCATTAGCCCTAAGGCACCTATTTGTAAAAAAGATATTTAGGTCATTTCAGTGCCCATTCTTTGTGTTTTGATGTGGAAAAATATGTAACACTAGCTTTTATGTAAAGCCCTTGCCTTCAACTTGTTAACTCGCTTTCCTCCCTCCTCAAGTCTCTCAGTTGTATCTCACGTCTGCTATAGTCTAAGCTGAAAGGAAAGAAAGGGTTTAAAATTAAGGACTGACAAAACTTTCAAAGCAAACGGCTGTACTCAGTACACAGAAAACTGGATGATTAAGATGCGTTGTCACCTCCAACATTTTAGAAAGGTTTGGCCTGTTTACTCTGAGCCTCCTTCTCCAAATTTTATTTACCCTGATGTTTTCCACTTTGAACAGATGGTGAATCAACCTTCCGGGTGTAAGGCTGGCTGGGCTTTTTGAAAAGGATTTAAAATAATAAATAAAAGGATGGATAAAAGTGCATCATCACGGAGAGGCTGTGTGAGCAAATACAAAGCACGGAGCATGGCTAAGATTAAACGTAGAGAAGTGGAAGCTGCATCTGTCAGGAGCAAGGAAACGGCCAAGGTAAAACATGGCACGTTCTTGCGTACAGAGGCCGGGACTCTGCCAACCATCCCGACACCGCGCTGTGCCTACCCTGCAGGTTCCCACTGGAAGCGGGATTCAGAGGCTTGCCAGCAGCAGTAAGATGGCAGGGGACTTCTGCCAAGCTGGGGGATCAGGAACGGCTCTGCAGGGCTGATCTATGCAGGAACAGACAACTTGCAGTGTGCTTGTCCAACCCTTTTTGGCTTTAATCAAATTTGGGTGGCCTTTCTTAAGAACTTCTCTGGAGCTTGCAACATCAAGCTCAGGAAATCTGAATCCCAAATGACATTTGAATGAGCTTCACATGAAAGAGGTAATTTAGGATCAAAGCCAGGAGGAAGTGTTGCTCTAGAGGTTGAGAGTAGCAGCCCAAAGAGTAACGTCAGGCTGATGGAAACCGCAACAACAGTAAAAAGATGGAGGCAATAGCAACAAAATCAGAAAACAAGTGGAGACTCATAAAACAAATATGAGGCCAACAAATGAGAAGGCCTGAATATAAAACATCAGGAAGAAATAACTTCTGAGGAAAATGTCATGAAGATGTTAAATAAAACAGAGGAAAATGAACAGGAGGCAAGACCTGGCTAAACCAAGTGCAGAATAGAAGCAGAAAACTCAGGCATGGAAATGACCATATCTAGAAATAAAGAAAAATTCAATTAGTGCGAGTGAGCTAAAACTGGGTGTATATTTAAGAAGCTCATTAACAGTGGGTGGAAGCCCCAGCAGTTCCTGGGACCAGAGATACCCTGCAGGGTCCAGGCACTGCGGTGCTCCCAGCCACGGCCCTCCCTGCACCCGGGAGATGTGCTGATCCGGTGTGTTTTCCAGGCAGCTCCTGCCGGCTAAGCTCTGTGAAATCTGGCTGGAGTTTAAAGCCATAGTGCTGTTAGCCATCCACTGGGGAGGATGTTTCCACTGGCAGAGAACCGCTGGCTGTGATTCAAGCAGTCAGTGAATGAAAAATAAGTACAGCCAGACATTTGATAACAAAAATACTGTCAGAGAAAATCTCCGGCTCATTTAGAGCTGTCTGTTGTTGTGCTCAAGGTGTCTGTATGCTTCAGGAGCTGGGCAGAAAGCAGAAAACAAGCCACACTGCTTCACTAAGTGTAAACACACCATGGATTTTGATCTGTTTCAACAAACTGCTTTTTTGGGAAAATTTTCAATGATCCACAGGAAGTGCTGGTGAAAAAACCAAACCGGATGCTGTCAAACACAGGACACTTCAAAGGTTAAATATCTGTTCTGCTTAACTCTGGAAGTGATGTGACTTGGGATTGTCCCTTCTCAGGTGGGTGCCATTACCATCAGGTCAAGAATTAACACTCATGCAGAAGATTTCTGGTGGATCCAACTCTGGCAGTTTAAGAAGCTGCAGCCTGCAGTTGCCTGCTCTGTCTCTCTGCCAAAGGTTGCTGGCAAGAAGGAGTGCAAAGCAAACGTGTGCTTATGCTTCATTTCACAGCCCACCATATTCACGTAACCCCCCCGATAAAGGCAGGTTTGTATTAAGATGTCAAGCTATGAACTCCAGTGGCCAAGGTATGGGTTCACTTTAATCAAGCCTGATTTGTAATCCCCGGTGAAGTGTCGAGTTAAGCAGTGATTAAGATGGTCTTAAACCACCTCAGCTATTAGCTTCATTGCAAGTGAGGCAGAGCTTTCACATAGTTCTTGACCCAGTGCATATTTTAAATAATTTAAATCCATATAAAATGGAATAGCACCAACAGAAGATATTGAATATTCTTTGCAAATACTCACCCTGAAAGAAACTCACACAAGGATCTCAGTATGCAAACTACACTCACAGGGCACTCACATAAATGCATGGCAGCCTTGTACAAATCTCGGCACAAGACCAGTAAAACCAAGAACCTAAACCCAAATTTTTCACAACTGCATTGTATCTTAATGGTTATCTGCTGTACCAGTATTATTAACAATTTACAAAAATAATAATAATAAAAAAATATTTCTCGGGGTCTTCCTGATTTAGGGCAGGAAAATGTTCAAAATGACAGAAAAATCCCCAGGATGTAAATGCATTAATGTTTCAGGACGGGGCTAGTATTTCATTATAGATAGCCATCCTACTGATAATCAAACTGATTTTGTAGTGGATCTGTTTTGCTCTTCATTCTTAAAGATGGATATTGCAGAAAAACTTTCTATCTTCTGGTTAATGTTACTTTCCCTCCATTGTTTTTTGCGCTTTGCTTCTTCTATTCATTTCACGCTTCTCTTTTTTTCCCTGTCAGTCCCTTTCTTCTCTCCAGTAATTTTTCTTCCTTCTGTTCTCCTTTCAGCAGCACTTCTTTCTTCTTTGCAGTGACTCCCTTTTCATCACAAGAGAAATCTGGAAGAAAAATAGTCGAGGAGTATTTTCTCTGCCTCACTAGAGGAAAGTCGCTGACATAGTGGGCCCTCTCTCAAAGGGACAAGGTTGGGCTCCTGAGGTGCACACACTGACTATACCAGCTCTGCTTTTCTTTTGCTGTTACATGCTGTTACCTTACATGCTTTTTCCGCACAGCCTTGGTGTTAAGATTCATCTTCCCCTTTCCTGTATATCTTCTATAACACCTTTTTTGTCTCTTTGTATAGTCATATATAAATCGTCTGTTCTTCAGATTTTCCCCCTGCATCACTCTCTGGATTTTCTTCCAGGTGGGATACAAGGGACCTCCTCCAGCCAGGAGCTTTCACCTCTGGTCTTGTATCTGGTGGTAAAGATGCACAGAGAAGACAGACAACAGCATAATTGCCCAATTCAAGCATGGATGAATCCACAAATGGATTCTTTAAATAAACAAAAAATAAACTAAACAATAGTTAAATTAGAGCAAATCCAAATAGAAATACAGAAGATTCAGAATATGGAACTGGGACGCAGGAGGAAGAGAAATGCAATCACGATGTCTTAGAGAATAAATGACAAATAATAGGCTTCCTTGTACTTGTCCACACAAATGTATCTGAACAGGAGGAAGAAATTGTGGTAAAGACCTAAAATTGGTGCAACAACTACAGAATACTTTGTGAGATTCCCCAAGTCAAAAAACTTCTAATGGTTTGTATTGTTTTATTTTGTTTTGTTTTGTTTTTTTTTCTTTTGTCTAAACTTGTTTAATTTTTCTTTGTATTAATAGCACCTGGAAGGAAAAATTAAAACTACCATGGCAAAAGTACAGAAGCTCAAATCAGTTTAAGTTTTTTTTCTTTTTCTGGCTTTAAATATTTCAGCATTAATTTGAACTGTATGCAGTACTGTAGCTGCCCGTGGCAAATACGTGTTCCTGCAATCACAGGACTGTGAAACACAGATCAATATCACGGAGGGGCTATAATCAACATGCAGATTAATGAACAGGATTGTATCCACCAGGGAACAGTAGAACAAAGACTAGTTGTGCAATTTAATTGCTGAGTTGCTACTAAACCTCAGCTTTCTATCAATCTGTCTCCATTATAAGTATTGATGCATAGCAGACATTAAGAAGAAAACAATAACATGGTAGTTCAGAACTGCTGGGGTTCAAGTGAATTGGGGATCGGATCTTCATGAAAAAAGAAATCAGGATTATTTTGTACCTGTGAGCCTGTGAAAACATACAAGAGATTATTCCTGATTCTCTCTTTGAGTAGGATCTTTTGGTAATCCTTTTGCTAAGTAGTACTGGTAAAGCCAACTAATAGTTAAACAAAACCTTCCTGGAACAATTTTAAGTCTATCTGTGTCAATGTGCTTTTGAATGAAAGTTCCAACTTTTCATTAATTCAATTAAGTGAAGTGCTGTAGAAAATTAGTGGTGGAAATGACCTCTAGGTGTGTACTATTTAGCTTAGCTACCTGTAATGAAAGCTTGTTAGCTCCATCAGACTGTCTTTTTAATGCTTTCTTTGGAGCTTTTTATAGACATATGGTTCAGCGGTTCCTGAAGAGGCTGTTCTTCACTTTCATTGGCTCCACTTGTGGGACACTTTCTCACAATGCTCATCCTTAAATTTCCTGCTGTTTCATATAATTTCTGCTCTTCCCTACCATTCTTCATATCCTTTATTTTTTTGAATCTTGTTCCTTCATAGTTATGCCCATGCACGTGGATACCTTACTAAAAACTCTCTCTCTCTTTTTTCTTCTGTTTTGTTTTTTGTTTTGTTTTTGTTTTTTTTTTGACAAAGTTGAGTACCTTGCTTTCTCCTATTGGCGTTACAGCACTGTCAGCTAATTCCTTTCCAACCCTGTACCATTTTTTTTCTCTTCAGCTAATCCCTGTAGAAGCATGATTGTTAATTACACCTCTCTAATTCTTTCCTAGCACGTGGAGGAAAGCTAAAACCCCAGGACGTGATCCCTTAGCTTATTCAACAGAAAATAACACTGACTTTCTGATGGCCATTATTGCTTATTACAAACTCATCTCCAGTTGTCTGTTTACATAGCACTTTCTCAGCTCTCAAATAGTTTATTCTTTTATTATTTTTTTAACTCATTGCTTTCCAATCCTCTTTTGTGTTGACTGTATCTTTATTAATCATTACCAGATAAAAACAGATGCTAGCTGGCCCGATTTAACTGAATTTAGGCACCTGTAAGACAGCTGCATGTGAGAAATACATTCAAGTTGATTACAACTTTACATTTTTCCTAACTGTCGTTCCCCAAGTTCTATATGACCCAACATTTGAAAACCACATGTGGAATTACTGCTAGCTCATCTTGTCTGCTCTGTTCTTTTGACTTCATAGATAGCTGATCAGACACAGCTTTTGCTCATTGTTCATTATATCATGCTGTAAAACACCCACATCTCATTTTTCTAAAATTTATATTGAAAGTACAGGTCAATATAAAACTTTTATTGAATCTTCAAAAAGAGTCATCTGCCATCTTTCCTTCTTTTCTATTGGGTGTATGAAGTCATATTTAAAGTTGATGTAAGATGACACTGTTTCCTCCTCCCCTAGGGATTCTAAGTGGCTTTTTTTCTGGCACTAGCTCTGCGTCAAGAAACGTCAATATGCCTATTCCTTTGCTAACAGGCTGAGGATTATCCTAGAGAGGATTGCCTGAGAAGACCCAGCTTTTAGTTTCCCTTTCAAGGTCACTTGGGTCACCTGAGAGTCTCTCCTACCTCTCTTCAATCAGAGGCTTGCATACAATGAGTGGAAATTCCCCAGCACTCTTCAGATCATCTTTTGACCTTCTTGTGACAACTCCTGTCCTGGCACCCGCAAGGCAACAAGCCGTCCTGCTCCCTCTAACTGGGTCACAGATGGCCCAAGCCACATTCTTCACTTACTCGCTGAAGGAACATCCATGAGATAAATTAGAACAGATGTACGGCAACTTTTTCTTTTGGCATTTACACCACCCTCTGGTCTAATTAATCCTGACATTGTGACCATCATAATATGAACTGCATCAAAGGAATGAAATAGCAGATTGTCCTCTCGATGGCAAATATGCTTATTTTCTCTTCCAGTGAGATAGGATTTTTCCCTTCCTGTGAGACAAGCTCTTATTTTCTCCTGCTATCTCTAAACTTACAAGAATGAGACAAAAGCCCTTACACTGAGGTTTGTTTAAATTCCCATGAAGGGAAAGCAGATATGTTTAAGAAAAAACAGTCTACTTTCACACATCTCTTCTGATACACAATTCCGTATCAGAATTCTCATTTGTTTTTCTGGTAATAAGGTACTGTGCTAACAATTTTGGGTACCTGTTAATAATATATGTGGCAGTTATACATATTTTATACTAAAGGGTATCTTAAAAGCTACATCTTTATAGGTAATAACCTGCTTAGAAAAACACTTTCTTGAATTATTTATACTTATTTGGAACAAAAATATCAACTATCTTTTTATAAGGTCAGGTACCAAACAAGAGCTATTAATAATATAGTTACATATCTTGGGACTAAGGTGGCTTAATATTTATTTTTTAATCACAGGAAAGATAGTTTGCTGCAATATAACTAACCAAGCAAGACTTGTCTATAAAGCACTCTAATGTGACTTCATAGGTTAATAGAGAATTTACTAAAAGGAAAAAGTCTGAGAATGCTTTCACATGCAGAGATAAGAGGAAAGGAAAAAATAGTTTTGCAAAAACTCATCTCTTTCTGTGAAAACTTTAAAAACAACAAGTACTGACAAAAATGTTATTTTGAAAAATTTGCAAAACTATTAACATTTTGGGTCAATGGTGCTAATGAACATCATCAGACTGAAAAAGAAATCTGTCACAAATATAACCCCTTAGTGAGAATCACACGGCCGGAAGTCCTGCCTAAATGGACGATATCAAATGTAATAGCCCCGATTCTTCATTGCCTTAGACTTTTTGCCATTGCCTGTAAAGACAATGTAAATTTCTATGGGTAGTTTATGGTATTTTCACACAGTCTGTGCCAAGTATTCTTGATTACTTTTCATATTATCCCACAAGAAGAGTCTGGTCTCCAACAACCTTCAGGCCATTTGCTGGATCAAAATCTCCAGGGTCTTTGCTTTTGGTCATATCTGGAATGGACACTACAACAAGTTGCATCACTGGAAAAGTTGTATGGAACCATGTGGGAACAGCTTTGTGTGACTCCAGGCCTGTCCTTTCCCTACTGACCTTGGCTCTGCCTTTTGAGGAACCCTAGAGACAGGAGCAGCCACAGAGACCACTGACAATTTCTGTGTGAAAGAGGGAAAGATACGTTCATGGGAATACTGGCATTTAGTGGCTTTTGTAAAGAACAGGAAATAGCAGTGAGCTGTTTCTGTTTCCTCCCGGAGTGATTCCCAAATCCACAAATAGCTTTAAATATCAATTCATGAATGCCTCCTGAGAAAATGCTCCCATGAAAACATACAAAAAGAAATTCTCCATTAGCTTCCTTTTCAATGCCAAAGCTACCTCCCTTCTGGCATAAATTTAGTGTTACTTCATTTATGTCCCTGGAGATAATTTACATGGACAATAAAAAATTATGAAAGTCATATTAGAGAATTTATTTATATTCAGAAAATAAAACTCACAGCTTCTTAATTTCCCTGCCTGAGTATTTTCTTTGTCCTTTTCACTTTCTGTAATTGTGTCCTACATTTATGCCTTAGAAAGCTGGAAGATCTGATGCACGTTGCCATGTACTAGGATTCTCCTTTCTTTGAACATTTTTGCAACAAAAGCTTCTTCTGTGAGTATTTGCGTGCATTGCTTTGGGAGGGTCACAAACATCTGTGAACCCAGTATTCAAGAGAAGAGTGAAATGAAGAATGTTGAATGAATTTTTGAACATACTTTTCTCCATGTTACTGCCCATCCGTGTACATGAGATACTGCCAGTTCTCAAACAGTTGTGTTTGCATTTGTGCACTGTGTTTTTCGAGTGCACATGAGTGCACATACTAGGCTGAATGCATGCTTGGGTAGTTAATACTATATTTCTTCCATAACCACTTGGTTTATATTATGTCAAACTGATAGCAAGAAACAATTGCTTCTGCTGTTCTTCGTTGTTATTGTAAAAAAATAGAGAGGAATATTCACATAGATGGATCTTCAGTGTTATTTCCTTTTGTGTTTGATTTTGTTCTGGGCTGGGGTGGGTGCAACCTTTTAAAAAAAGACAGGTATTAATGGAACTACTGTTGCAGAGAAATCAGTAGTCTGTGAAGCAAACTGCTGCCTCCCAGTCAGAGGAGGAAGAAAGCCTCAAATGCTCTGGTCTTTTGGCTGCAATCTTGCTACAAATCTGGGTGGAAATAGATTGTTGCTGTCATTCATATAAAAGCTGTGACAAAACTTGGAGATAGGACTTTGATTACACTATAAGGGTAAGTTGGACCAGATCTAACCCTTACTAATACTCATCAGATCTTTCCAATCTGCCTCCTCTGAGTGCTGCACAATGGTTTCTGATCTCTTTTCAGTCAATAATTTAAAGCTTCGCCAAGAATTTTCTGGCTGTTGTTAGTGACTGTGGAAATACCAGCAGAAGTTTTTGTTGGACATCTTTAGGAACAGAGAAGAGAAGGGAAAGTGCTGACATTTTAATATCAGCTGATGCTTTTCAAAAATTCATTGTGGTGAACCAAGCAGTTTAATTTGCGCAAAGCTCTGGAAAAAATTAACACCCTGGAAAAAAAAAAAGCTAACTAGGACTTTTCATTTTCATGTTTTCTTCTTTGTGTAGATCTTTTTCAATTTTAATGACAATCTCCATCATGTTTTGTTAAAATAATGTCCCTGAGAGCCTAACTGGCTAACTGTGCACCCGATATCATGTGTTCAGGCAACTCTTCCACTGGATGGAATCACTTTTGCTTGAGGGCAGTACCAGTGCCCTGGCCCAGCAAAACGCAAGAATTCACCTTCCCATTTCTTCTGTGCTTTTTCTGCTGTGCTGTTTTTCTAGCCCTCCAAGTACATTAAATGAATATTCTGTTTGTTCTCTTCACTTTACACACTTCAGGGTGGATGGAAAACTTAGAACTAGTTTTTGGTAGCCTACTGGTTTGTAAGAATAGCTTGTTAAAATATGTTGGCAAAGGAAAACCACCAGACATTAACACTAAATAGTTTCTACTTCAAATCAGAAAACACTTTACACTTTAAAATGTCCATTTTTTCATAGCAGCTAAGGTTTTTTTACTCCAGGATTGTGCAGTTCCAAAATAATAATATTCTCCAGGTATTAGTCAGTGAGTGACCTGTTAAACTGTAAGTGAAACATATTGAAAGATAAAAAAAGCAGGCTGTAAAGAAAATATCAATCTTGCAGGCTAGCAGGTATGAAACCTCTTTGCCCTTGCTATAAGTGAGTGTTTGAAATGAAGACTATTGACCACTTAAGAAATTTCAGATCAATTCACCTTAGACAAGAATCAGTTTTTAATAGTTCATCCTAATAATGAGTAAGGAACCTCTGTAAGGTCTAGGAATATGACGATGCTGAGTTCAGTCTGAGAAAATTATGTTTGGCTGAAAGAGGTAAGTAATTGCTGAATTCTAATAGAACTTTATAATGTCTTTAACTTAGCATTGCATGATATTCTGATTAAAAATTGTCACTTTGCATTGTCACTCAAGCATATATTAAAAAGATTAAGAACTCACTAACTAGCAAATCCCAAAAAACAACTGTCAAAGGAAATCATAGACTGAAGTGTTTTCTAAGGGTACTGACGGTATTCAGATGAGGCTGGATGCTGTTCAGTATTATTGTCAATGATCTTAAAATATATTTATGATCAGAGTTGATAAAATGCATGGATGAGACACTTTATAGACAGATAGTGATGAGGATTAAATGCCTCCCCAGGGCAATTTGGTTTACCTGGTAAATTTGGCTTATTCATGTGGGATGTATTTCAGTGTAGCCGAATACTGAGCCAAAAATCTCACAACTGCGAATGCAGAGCACCTGCACAGATCAGGAGACTGCTTTTTGGAAAGCCATGACTCAGAAACCATGGAGGTATTCCGGAGGAGAACTAATTTGACGTGAAATTTCAGATGATGCAGTGCAAAACTGGAGAATGGCCTGAGATGCGTAAAGTGAGAAGCTGTGTGATTCATAACCTGGACAGCCTCTATAGGTTTCCTGGCCCATGTACAAGATTTTGGCACCACTGTATTACTGAAAATGCTTGTCTCACTGTCAGTTAACCTGGAATGTGAAGTGCCATCTCTGACAGTGGTTTGTATGTAGTCACATAGTCAAATTCACATCTGCAAATTGTGGTAAAATCCTGAAATTGGACATTCCCCATCTCATCATCCACCAGGCGTTATTTGGTAGGTGTCCTCGGAGCTGGATTAGGCCTAGCATAAGCGATAGAGATGAGACAGTGCAGTTAGCAGCCTATTTAAGCCAGTAGCTTGAGTATTCAGCTGTGCAGCAGGAAACCTGTTTGGAAGCTGAGACCAAGTCTCTCACTTCCAAGGACAAGATTTCCTTTGCAGTTTTATTGGATGACACTGGTGCAGTTGCATGAAACAGTTAAATGCAGTTTTGGCCTGAGAGAGGAGAGGAAGAGGGTGAACCTGCCTTTAAAACTTACAGGCTAGGACAGTTGGTTGGAATGCAATAAGCCAGGTGCAGACCCTTGCTCTAAATCAGGAGCAACAGAGATTTGGAAATATGTCCTTCACCTTCCAGGTTAGTGCCCTTGTCATTGACTTATTGGTTATATGAAGTAGCTTTTTGTTCCTTTATGACTCCATTTGTAGTTAAATCATGCACGTAAGAGCACAGCGAGCCCTTCTTTGCCACACATTTGCTGTTCAGGTGCTGCCTGTTTCCAGGTGGTTTACACTCAGTATGTATACACTGCATTTAGGAAAAGCAATGAGGGTAGTACATGAGCCGTAGCTTAACCACAGTCTTAACGTGTGCATGACTAACAGAGCAGTTGTGGCTTTCAAGCTGTGTCCTTTCCCACTGAGATGGGCATTAACCCATTGTCCCGATTTTTCTGGCCCCTTTCTGAGAAGCACGAGCCATACCTTTTTTAATGATATAATGACTCGGCAATTGAGAGGCTTCTTTGTTCCATTCCTGTACCCCTTGATATTCTTTTCTGTGCAGATGTGAGACTGTCCAGGAGAAAAACTTTTACCATGTGTGCATAAAAAACTGACCTGATGTGACCCTATGGGAAATAGTGATAAATTAAAGTAGTGCACTTCTTCCTTTCTTATTTTGCTCGAGTTTAATCATCTTCATTTTTAGCTGTTAGTTCTGCAAGTAATAGAAACAACATCTTGTGTTCCTACAGATTTATGTCTCAAATTCAAATTCTCCAGTGTCTAGCTGCGTGTTAGCCGTAATGGAAGCTTTTCCTTATAGTTAGAGCGTGGCTAACAGCTCTTCCAGTAGGGATTCTTTGGTGTCTAATGGGAGCTGAGTGCATGTCTTTCCCTCTTTGGGGAGAATCCACACAGTCTTTCTCCTCTAGTTGCTTATTTTCTGGCAGCTTGCGCATACTTAGTAATTTCTGAGACAGTATTTCTGAGATAATAAATCTACTTCTGTGGCAAACATGGTGGCAATTTATCAAGAGGCTCAAGCACAAGCAGGTAGAGACAGACAGACAAGACAGACACAACACAATTCCTTTCTTTTGAAAACCAAATGAAATAACACAAGCTCAATTTTCAAATGTTAATTTGTTTATCTTCGGCCCTTAAGTGTTGTTTCTTGGTGTACATTTTCCTGCAGATTATAAAGGTGTTTGGAACTTATTTTCTTGCTGTCAAGGCACTTCCATGCTATAATCAAGTTCCAGCTCCTGTTTCTTTTGACAGACTCAACAAATTGTATGCTCTAAATCTGTCAGTGCAAGGTATTTTTATTCCAGACCTGAGATCAACTCTACAGTTCTTTTCTAAACATTTTCCGCATCTTTTGGTGTCCTTTACAGAAAACATTTACCAGACATATATGCACTATTCTAATATCAGTCTTCCCTTCTTTTGTAGGTTTGTGTTTAACTTTGACCATGAATAAAGAATGTTTAAAAAAAATAAAAAGAATTCTGAATATTTAGTAGCTTTTGCAGAATTTTTCAGGCTTCTAGCATAGCCATAGCTCTGATAAATAAGATACAATTGCTGGTTTCAGCAGCCACTGGAGGTTTCAAGTGCCTGATGCCTCATAGAGCACTGTGTTTATTGTAAATGGTTTAAAATGGACAAAATGTAATAATTTAGCAGACAGTTAAAAAAATTGAATTTAGAAAAATGGAATAAGTGCTCTGCTCTTCACTTTATATAACAGCAACCCAACCCTCTTATTATATTAGAGGGAAACATGACAAATCTGAGCTCTAGAGGTAGAACATGTTGCAAGCTCATTATGTGACTGTGATGTACCAATGTCTCCCACCTGCTGCATGATGCTGTTGTATATTATTTTTTTGCACAAATACTTTTCTGAGTCCGGGAAATACTGCATCATATCTTTGGACACATCTTTTATAATACTCCAGAAGGATGTCCTCATTACAGTATAATGTACATCTTGTTAACATGTGCATTTTGTAGCTGTTTATAATCTCTTTATCTACGTCTAGGGATTAACTCTGTAGCTTTCCCTGTCAGTTCTTCTGCTTGTAGTAGGTTTTTTTATAGTAGCACATCAAATTTCAAACTTATTTTAGATTTGTCTGTTTTCCTCTTGTTGATGAATGACTGCTACAGGATGTAAGCCTAATTTAAGTTGATCCTTTGAGCAGTTGTTAAGACCAGCTGACCTCCAAATGTCCATTCAAACCTGTGATTCTTTGTAGAAAAAAAGAAAAACAAACATGAAACATGCTGGAAAATAATTTATTATTTAAAGTTTTTGTGTAAATTGGAAAATTTCTGACAGAAAAGAGATAGCAGAAGGTTTCTCCTCTTGCGACTCTGGGTCTCAGTTGTTGTTTTGGGATTTGTTTTACCTTCTGTAGAGAGGTCCAGATGTAGTTACATGAGGTAAAGGAAGCAAGGACTCTCCCTGCTGTAAAACAACGAGTGTTTCATTAATGCAGGAGAATATCGGTGTAAGCTGGTGGGCATCTCCTCTGTAAAGCCTTTGAAGCACAGCAGCTCAGGGCATAGAGACTGAATTGTGAAGAGAAACATTCTCAGCCTTCTTGTGGACAAATTCTGACCCTCTTTCAAAGTAGAAAGAAACATTTTAAGTAGAAATTGTTAAATTCTTCCTTAAGAAGCTACTGTTTTAATTTAAAACATTGAAAATCTCAACATTTATTTATTGCTATTGTTATTATTTAGTCCTATTTTTCTTTAGATAAGAAAATAAATATTATGGAATCTGTCTCAGCCAAGGTAAATCTGTGTTCTTGTTGCTTCAACAGACTCATTTTGATTTACACCTGAACAGTATCTAACAAACTGAGAAGAGAGCACTCTTCCTTTCCTTTGAAAAGCATGTTTATGTAGTTGTGAATCATGATTTTTTAAAGAAAGAAATTACGCGCTCTAACAACTCTGATACCAGAGCTGGACTTTAGTGCAATGTCATGTATCTCTTCTCAGTTATGTCTGCTGACATTGACTTTTATGGCTCTGATTTAAGGCAGCACTTTCATTAACAATTCTATAATTTGATCTTTGGCTGGAATTTATGTAATTAAAAAAATGTAAGTACATTTTTAAAGGAGAAGATTTATTTTAGGGCTGTCTGATTTATTTATTCACACATAATTATTACACATTTATTGCATTTATGGTTTCTTTCTTTGAATGGCTCACACTGAAATTGAAGGACACTTTCTGACACTTCATGGTACAAACCTGCACAAGCGAGAGTTTATCTCACAAGAGAAAATTATTTCCTCTTTTAAAAGTATTTCTGGCAAGCATAGAACTAGTGTATCAACTCAGTTCAGGAAAAAGGACTGCTGCTGTTGTGACCCTATATTTATCACATCCAAGATAGTCTCTCGCGTCTTCTGACAGTGGGAAGCCAGCAAAAGTTATATTGCCTAGAAACTGATTCAGGGCCATAGTTAGTGACTTAGGGGTTTTCAAAAAGCATTTAAACACCAAACAAAATTTTAATTGAATTTGAATCACAAATTCCAGCATAAGTATTTCTGGACATAGATGGGCAATGAGGGATGTTTTGAAGGCTTAAGCAGTTCTGATCCTTCTGCAGGGCCTTATGGAAACAGGTTTCAGTAATCAAGCCTTGACTGAAGCAGATGAGATCTGGCCCTAAGTGTTTACGAATATTCAGCCAAGAAGCATTCTGCACCAAACCTGACTGCTTTATCTTGGATTTTGTGAACACACTGACCCTCAGCAGGATCTTGAGAGCACAGCATCTTCTCATGGATCATAATTCTTAACCACTCAGTGTTGGCACAAGCTGTTTTCATGAGTGGCACAGATCATTCTAACTGTTCGTTACTTATGGCACATGATTAGTCATCTCAGTGCAGTTAGTTTTCACTCACTCCCTGGCTGATAGTTTTTTAAATAGAAGGTATAAATACAGAAGGATCAATAGGCAGCAATGAATAACTCTCTGCTTTTATTTAATGTTTGAAAACATTTCCATGAAAACCTGAAAATTATGATTGGTCATATACCAGAGGTTTTTTAATGATCTGCGTGGCACTCAGATCACATTTTCCAATGAAGTGAAGTCAACCCACTTGGGTATGAATATACCTGAGACTACATTTCCATTATTTGTCTCCATTAGACCTTGAAGTATTTGTTTCTGAAAGGAAACAAAGAAAACCAAAGGAAAATCTAGTACCTTATAATCTGAAGGCAGACTAGACAGTGAAACTTAAAGGAAGGGCCGGGGGAGGAGGAAAATATTCTAGTGATATTGTCTTCTAAGTTGCATTCTCAGTTGCCCTTTCTGGGATTTTTTTCTTTCTTTTCCATCCGCTTTCCAACTGAAAGAGCTCAGAGACCAAACCATGCGCAAAGGCCAGCAATGCAATAGCAGGCATTGACAGTAACTTTAACAAGAATGAAACATTTCTTCTGGATTGTTCAATTTATTCACCTGTTCTTGAGGTTATATTCTGGGGTTTTTTGGTAACAATGACTGCTTTCTTTTCAGCATATTTTGCCTATTGTGATGGTGCCATGTATTACAACGCTTTATAGAGACTGAATTGCTATTAAGTTAGCAATGTATTTCAGGTTTGAAGGACTTGAGGGCCACTTTTGCACCAGAAGCAGCTCTTAGAGTGATTGTGCCTGTCTCAAGCATTTTATACATTACAACAGGTTTGTTGACATAGCTAAGGTGGTGCAGTTCTGGTGGCAAATGCCTTTTCTGTAGAGGCAGCCTGTGCAAGGAAAGGGAAGTGTTGTGCTATAATTTATATCATTTCTTCCAATAAAATAAACTATACTGGCAAAAGCATTTTTTTCCCCTTTCAAACACGACTGTATAAAGCAGTGGCTCAGTGCTCTAATAATCCTCAGCAAGTTATTGTACCGGCACAGAATGACTATCAGTGCGCTAGAGCTGGCTGAGAATTAAATATACTGCCCATAGAAACCTGAGTTCCCAGGAGCATGGACTGCTTTTACTGACACTTTTGGTAAGAAAGATTTCTCTTCTGTGACTGAGACTTCCATCCTAGGCAAACTCTTTTTTGCATGGGCTGATGGTAACAGAGTCAACTGTGATGCGTGACAGCAGGATTTATATTCCTATTCTGGGGGATATAACCCAGTGTTTCAGCTTAGACTTTTTCCCGCCCTAAGTGAATGTGCTGTTTCAGGTATTCTGAGGTCCATAAATCTCACTGTTTTGTGACAGTTATGGACACTATAATTGTGATGTGAAACAGAAAACTATTGAAATCATAAAAATTTCTGCAGTTTGGAAGAACTCTTCCCAATCACCTCTACTGGTTGCTAGTATTTCTTCTGGGTTGCTTTTCTCCATATAAATGGTGTGAAAAGGAACAGGGGAGTATTTCATTATCTCCATATATCCCTTCATCTCATAAAGCTGTAAGGTACAGATCTTTTTCCCTCATGGTCATACAACTCCTACAGAGCTGGGTTTGGGGATGCTTCTGTCCCACGGTGCAGCAGGAGATGAAGAAAGAATCTTTAAATCTCCTCTTTGGACCAAATGAGTTGGTAGCAATTCGAAATATTATCACACAATGAAAGCTAGGAAAGAAAAAAAAAGAAAAGTAAGGATACTGTATTTAGAAAAAAACAGCATGACTTTTTGCTAACTGTTGTGTAAACTGTTGCAACAAGAGTTGCAGCAATATTTGTTATTAAAGATCATACATTTCTCTGTGAAGAAATTTCTGTAAGTGCAATACAAACAAAAAATAGATAATTCATTGGACTATGTAGTCTACCTCAGCTCTGGAAAAAAAAGAATTAGTATTCTTTCCTTGGTTGATCTACTGTGTTGCATATTCAGAACACATATTCAACCCATCAGTTATTCCCAGGTAATTATTGGTTACCAGACATCTACTTTCCAGTGGTCATAGGAGTGAAAATGGATTTCCTTTACACCATTTCCCTTCATTACACAATTTTCATACCACTCTTATTTTTGTTCTTTTCATGATCTTTTTGACAGGAAAGATTTTGTCTTATGCAAAATATTCAGTGTGAGCCAGCCTGAACCAAGTTTAAAGAAAGACTGTTGTATTTTCTACACCATTTGCTCAGCTCTAGTTTCTGCTCTTTGATGTAATTCTAGGCAGAGAGCAGAAAATCCCCCTATTTTGACCTTTTCATCTGAATTGCTGTTAACTTGCAACTCTTCTCTTTACTTTGTCAGCCACCTTTGAGCAACTGATCAGATTCTCTATCAAGGCATAAGATGTTTACAGCTCTGTACTGCACAGAACCTTATTAACCACATCTCTACTCTAATTAGTCAACCATGAGTTATCTGTACTGATGTCGTTTCTAGTGCTGCTATTTAGAAGCCCAACAAATGAAGAGAATAAGCACAATCTTTGCTTCAGAAAATGTGAAGACCAGGATCATGCCAACCTACCACAGACATATACAGAGTGGTGATTTGGGGAATAAGGTAATGGCAACAAGGTCAGAGTAAAACATTCTTACATAAATCAGTATATTCAGGGGTGGAAATTATCACAGCAGTATATTAAAGTACTAAATAATATAACGATGTAATACATGGTATATATATAACACACTATATAGTAATCACAAATAACGATCTGCCTTTCATCATTATATTCTAATTAATCTCTTCTGTTATCCATCCTTTTGCCTTCTTCCTCTACTTCACCTTTTCCTCTTGTTTTCATTTTGTCCATTTGCACTATAGGAATAATTCAAATGTCTCATAAATACTCTTGTTCTGAAGTGATTTCCGCAGATACAGAAGCTTTGACGTTATGACTTAAATTATACATACACCTGATTAATATTTCTTGAGAGATACCAGTCTGAAAACTTTAAAGTTACAAACATCAAAGTTTTCATACATGCTCAAACACTGCCAGATCAATGAACGATTGTTGGAACTTATTAGTCTCGGCAATTTCTGTTTTTGTATGATAATTACTGATGAACTTCAGAAGACTTCCTTATTTCTTCCTTGGGTTACGGTCTTATCAGAATTGGCAAGCGAGAAAGAATGGTGAGCTTTGTTCCTGGGGAAGCTCCACAGCAGACTTGGAGGTTCAGAAGGAGAAATGCTGTCCTGAGGTTTGAAAAGTGTATCAGAATTGACCAGGAATCTTTTCTTGATCCTTCAGAAACTCCAGATGTGTCAGAATTGAGTGCAAGAAATCATGGACAAGCTGCCTCAAACTAAATTGACATGTTGTCAGCCTTCAGGAACCTTAATAATGGTGGGACGTGTCTCATGTTTGAGACTACATGAGGTGGGAAGAGGCTGTGGTGGTCTTCATCTCTGAGACAGTTTTCAAGGTTTCGACTCGTATAAAAGCAGAATTCCTACATGATATTTTACATATATAAGCTTCACAGAGAGAAGGTTCACAGGTCTTGGTTTTACATCTTTTTCTAAGGCCCAGTTTAAGCCAATAACTTCAGCAAATGTGAAGGGAGATCATGTAATCTGCACGGTGTTATCTTCGGGGGAAGAAAGTCTGAAAGAAACTGAAGTCTGATTGTAGTAGAGATCTGATTCAACTTCTCACATAGACGTCACAGTTATGCTCAGACCCCTATTTAAAGATCTACCCTAGAGACACTGCTGTTAAAGACACCAATGCTTGTCCTGCCTATCCCTGGCAGCATTGAAATCACTATGAATCTCATTAGCTCTGTATTTTCACTGCATCTTCTACAGATTTTAAATTCTATCCACCTACAAAACTACTGCCTCTAGTTTTCTACTAGGATTTGATCCTAGTCTAAAGCTTGCTTGAGTGGGTCTTCACTGCTGTCTGGAGAGTGCAGTATAGTTGCCATTCATTCAACTTTAATTTGCAAAACTGTTTTGCATCAATCCTCTATCCTTCAGCTGGAGATGGAGATAACACTTTCCTTTGGATCCTTATTCTGAGTGGTATTGCTAAGTTGCAGTGTTTCTTAAACAGGTGCTTTGTCTAACCTGAGCAGTTCATTTTGGTGGAGCCACTGAAATGCATTCTGGTTACTGGTGACATCCGTGAACTGTTTTGGCTGAGCTGAAAAACATGACCTCAATCTGAAGTTCTTATACAGTACTCTTTTTCTTCCATTTTTACTAGAGTTTTAAAGAATTCCATAGCTTTGTTATGATAATAAGTGTATCTGAAATTATTCAAAGCTATGGAGTATAAATATGTATTAATATTATTTCTGTTATTCTGACTGTGGTATTAATTATTAATAATATTTCATTGAAACTCATAGATGTAAAATACAAGGCACGTTGACAGAAGTAATTGCTAGTTTCAGTAATATTTCTGGTAATAGGTTTCCTTTAATGTATCAAGTGGCAAAGAAGTCCTGAGCTATGGCACTGTACCAGGATGTGTGGAACATTTACAAACAGAGCTGGTCCCAGGGCAGGACAGTTCCAACCCAGAATGGATTCAGGGGAACTGAGTCCCGGGGGCCAGGGGAGTGTGCCTGGGACAAGGTGCAAACCTGCTGCCAAAGTCCATGAGCCATCCTTTCCAGAAACTGAGAGCAGGGAAAGCAGTGGTTGCTGCCGAGTCTTTCACGACAGAGTTTTCCAAACTGTGGTTTTAAGGAGGATGACTAGAAAAGGGCAGAGAACGAGGCCTAACAGTAACCCACAGGGAGACCCCAGTAAACCATCAGAAAAGGTGATGTGGTTTTCTGCCTCTCAAATCTGTAAAATGGATGAAGCTTGGGAACATCTTTAAAGTTCTCTTTCTGTGTTCCTCTTTGACCAAAAAAAATCTTTTTGTTCACCACACAAAACAGATCAACTTCTGGTGGTACCTCACCCAGAATAACTGACTATGAAATCTTTTGGAGATTCAGATTAATCTCCCATCGGGCAAAGAAGGGAACTTAGCCCAGGTTCCTCTGTATCTCAGTAGATGGTCTAACTTCTGTGTTATGGTGTAAAGCACACACCAGTAACAGTCTGTTGACCGTTGTTTTCCTGATAAAAAGGAGTTGGATTATGAGTAGCTTGAGACATACCTTTTAAGAAATACTGATAGAGATGAATACCCAGTGCTAAAATCATGAGATGAATCCAGTGTGGTTTCTGACAAGCTGAAAAACACTCTCTACAGCATACCATTCCTTTTTGATCCAATAACTAAACAGGATGATGTCAGTTCTGCTGTATGCTGGTTTACATGAGCTTTGTCATTGTGTTACAAGATGTGCTCTTGAGGGTCTCTGTTAGGCACCAAAATCAGAAATTTTTCATGTGCAAAAGGTCATAGTAATGTGGGCAAAGATAGGGGGGCAGTGGCATCCCAATAAGAGTGATCTGAAGATTCAGTTAAAATATCTTTCAGAAGTGGTGGTGTCCTTCTGAAGAAGGACATGGAGAGGCTATGTAGTTACAGCTGCTCAGGGCTGAGGTTCTAGGGACCGTTCCTTGCTTTCATAGTCTTTAACAGTTTTAGGTTCCTGAAATACAGGAATACGTAGATACAAAATAAATGTTCATTTAAGAATCAGAATCTTTTACCTTCTCTGTGCAAACAAAGAATAAGTAATTTTCTGTCACAAATACATCTGATTATTACTGTAGCACTCAAGGAAACCTTTAGTACTCATTAGGATTTCATTATTGTCTTAAAGAGATGAAACTGATAGTAGAATATCTTTGTGTCTGAGGACATTATAACCAAGTTTTGCTGTTGGCTACGGGCTACTGTATGTAATAGAGGAAGCGAAGACAGTGCGATCTTTTAACAATAGCTAAAACACACTTTTGACATTCTTCTTGTTTAATATCTTTTATTAGCTACTCATTATTCACTGTTGGAATACATTATTCTGTGTTTGTAATATTCATTTTCCAGGAGACACACATTTTAATCATCAAAGCTCTTCTTTAAAATCAAGTGCAGTAGCAAAAGCTTGGTGAAATTTAGGTACAAACTGACATGTTAATATTTGCTTAAGCAGGGAAAAAACATTAAAAAGTTTTTGTGACTGAAGAACAAAAGGCTGTTAAAAAAACGTAAGGGAAAACAATCTGAACCATCAACCACCCAGCTCAGACCGCTAAGTTTTACACTAAAGAAGAATACAGAGGCAAGGAGCAGTGCATACAACTTATGAAACATCTGATGTTTGCTATTACATTTTTTTGGACTGTAAGAGAATAATCACTAGCTCGTAAATACCAATTACAAGGCAGAATGAATATATTGAGAAGGCATTGATTTTTTATTTTCTGTTTGGTTCATGAGTAATAGACTATTTCATATGGAAAATCTATCACAAAGAGCCATACAATGGAAACATACAATCTATGTATGACTAAAGGTGTGCAAATGCATAATTAAAATTCCTAATAAATAAATCCTCTCTGATTTATAACAGTAAGAAAATAGCAAATTTGCAAGTTAATATATATAGGCACAGGTAATTGCATGTAATTGCAAAATCATATTTTCTTTCAACCCTTTTACTGCAGTATCTGTATTTTTCCTCAAACTTCACTCTTTGTATTTTATCATTTCCTTCTCAGTTGATTTTTGTGTATTGTTTCTTTCATATTTCAAACAGTCTATTAGTCATCAACAGCAACAAAAGAAATCAATGTTTTATCTAGCCTGTTCTGTACCTGATTTTTGAGAGTATTATTTCCTGTGTTTCTGCTGCCAAAAGAAAAAAAACAAAAACAAACTGCAGAACAACTTGTGGATGTCATGTGACACAATGAGCTACTTCTGTCTGGCCATAATCAATGGTCAGAACATTAATCCTTTTTTCCCAGGGTATTTAGAAAGTGTTTGACTCTAGAATAAATAAATCCAGCTGAAATCAAGCCAGCTACAATACAGAAATTTGTTTGGGAGCTGATATGTTGGAGGTTTGTTTGTTCTTTAGATAGGAAATAGTGTTTTCTGACAAAATTAAACATTTCACATGACAGTGTTTCTCCTTGTTTATATAGTTTGATCATTTCCTCAAACAAGCAAGCAAACAAAATGTAAGTCAGTCAGAGGCTCACTTGATGCATCTTTTTTCTATAAGGAGAAGGAGGTGTGCTTTGGAAGCTGATGCCCAGATGACCTGAGAGTCTTGTTCAGAAACGTGGATGTCATATGAAGTTACAACATCATTTTGCACCTGAATATTATTTTTGATATTTTACCAAGAAGTAAAATGCATCCACCCACAATCTCGGAAAGTACACAAAAAATATTTCCTGTGTTTGACAGGTTTTTCTGCAAGGTGTATCCTGACTCCTGGTTGTCTTTATCTACGGTCATTTTACTTTTGAAAAGTCCAATAGAAAAGTTTAAACCTGATTCAGGAAATGCAATTTCCAGTCACAGGACCAGCACAATAATTTGTGAAAAGTTTCTAAAACTAAGTAAAGTGTTTCTGGTGGGAACTTCATGGTTAGCTCTCTACACTCAGTGCCATTGTGTCCACTGCCAAGGTTCACAAGGGGGACAATTTTATGAAGTATTTCTAGCCTGGTTTAAAGAATCAGTCTGACTTACTCCCTGGTGGAAGGATGAGAACAAACTTCCAGGTTTTAAAAGGAAGTCAACCACTTCAAAATCTTGATAAGGACAGAAACCCTGCCAGAACATGCAGGTATCGCTGCTTTGTAAACCAGCTTCATGCAGACCTCATTTTTGGGTTTTGTAACTTAACCTTGTAAATTAATTTGTGATATAGTTCCCATTGTCCTTTTACACAGATGAGAGCTGTACTCTTCCAATGTACATGCTGTGAGCTGGCAAATGCTGGGAAGTGACACACTGCTTGTCATTTCACAAGCTTTTTTTTTTTTTTTTAATTTTCTCTGAGTACTGCGATTTTATACAGCTTCTGGAATGACTGACTACCTTCCCTGGGATATGCTCAGTCAGCATGGATGGTAAGTGGATGCTAAGTGAATTTATGAAATCAGACAGTATTTTTACTGCTCAGTGTTTTGTATATACTTAATTCTGTTTAATGGCCACTTTTTATTAGAATCTCTACTGCAAGTGTGTCTGTGTATTGAGATTTCTTCAGTAAAATACTCTAACGTATCTTCTGCAACTTGTAGAAGGTTGTTAATTTCTACCACAGTGACACACTTATTTCCTAGTTAGCATGTGCATTATTCCTGTCATCCTTTAAGGTTTATTGCAAAATATTCCAATAGCTCTTTTAGACTCTGTAGGATGCAAAGATATAGCAAAATCTGAAGAGAATTAATAGTAATTTGTGAGGAATATCATGTGGAAATTGTGAAATCAATGTCATCACTGGCTAATTGGGCTGTATGTGTACAGCATATTCTTTCCATTTCCATTTGGTTCATATACATTAGCCATTTTTCAATAACACTGAAAGTACAACATCCTTGACTTTAGCTTATTCTGTGACAATCTCAGTGTTTAAAGCTGTACATTCTTTGATCACAGTGTTTTTGACTTGTGAAGTACTAAATGACCAAGGATGTCCTACCTGATAGCCTGAACAATAAAAACATTCAAACTAATAATCTGTGGTCTCAAGGTGAAAAGGATGGAAGCTCAGGTACCCAAAAAGTATTCCTGAACTTCCATCTGACACAGCTAAGAGTCATTGATCATTGGGGCATTTGCTGTCATTCATCTGTCTCTTTGAACATGCCAGGGAGGGTGGCTGCCTTCTTGATTTTTGGTTGGTGGGGGGGATTGTTGTTTTTGGTTTTTTTTTTTTTCATTTGGCTCAAGTAGCAGCACTCTGTAAAGTGCATCCGAAATATCTTTCCTTAAATATTTATTTGCCCTTTTTAAGTATGACCAAAGTGGAGCTATCTAAAATCAATGTGACCTCAGGGTTTTTGAAATAATACTGACCTATTTTGCTTTGAAGCAATTTCAAAATAAGCTTCCTCCCACCTTTACTCTATGCAAATTTCTGGGACTGGTTGTAGACTCACTTAAACTTTTACTTCCAAACTTCCTTTCTGTAATGAATTAATTAGCTTTTAGAAATGCAAAACACTTCCCTTCAAAACCAGAAAAAACTGCAGGTATTTCATATCCCTGCTGATATACTGCAGTACTAATATTCAGTACTACAACCATTTTTGGCAGTCATTTCTGCAAAGAGGAATAAAGCATTGCTAAATCTTTTCCTCATTTTTATATGTATCGTCACCTGATTTTGGCAATGGGACACTGTAGGAATGCTAATTAACGCATTTCTGTGGAACTACCTTCAGTGAAATGAATGCCTTTCTGCTAGGTATGTGTACAAGATCATCACATTTCTACTGGATTGGGAATAGATTACTTTTCTGTGAGCACGGGGTAGCTGATGCAGAGATTAAAAAAGGGTGCGCTCTAACTCTCACCTGCTGAGTATATACGGCCTTTGAACAGTATTGCCAGTCACTAGGATTATCCAGTTTTTTTAGATCTCATCTTTAAAAATATTTTAAGACAAATAAAATTTGGGGATTAAAAAAATGCATTTCTGCAACCACACAAGTTATTTGTCAAAAATCCCTTAGTTATGCTCATAGAAAAAAATGATTATTCAGACCAACATCTGAAAACCTGAACACCCAGGACCTTACTCTGAATTAGCTATGCAACAGGTTCAATGTTGAGCTTACTCGCTTCTGAAAAATGGGCCTAGAATTCATGATTGTAACCATGGTTTAAGCATAAGTTTTTATTAGGGAAAGTATTGAGCTAAGGGTATGACTTTTTCCTGTTAAACTTAGATACTTACACTCTTATAACCACATACAATGTATTCAGTCAGACTGTTATAAACATTTTATAGCAATACAGTTTGTCTCTGTGATATAAGAGCAGCTATCCACGGTAGAATAGATCTATAACTATATATATATATATTTTTAATAGAAACATATTGGTAGACAGTGATGCAACTCTATAGTACAGGCAAACTTTTAGGTCTTTAAGTCTGAATGAAATCTGGATTAGATAAATAAATAGGTCATTTTCATTTTAAAACTGTGGCCAAAATTCTGGTCTAATATATGTGTGAGAAACACTCATTAGTTTCAAAGTGGGTTTCAAACTTCTAGCTGAGATTAGAATTTTGCCCCCTTGAATTGCCCAGTCACTATTTTTGAGGTAAAAGCAGAGGAAATTCCTGTCCTCTTTGTCTTCTTAACATACACTTCATAAGCATTTTATTAATATGCTTATTTCACTGATAAAAATACACTTATATGTTTTTGCACCCTATTCAAATCTTAGGAATATGTAACAAACCCTGTAAATGAAGTGAAGGAGCTAGATTACTAAAGTATTGCAGGAGGTAGAATATCTAAAATATGAACGTATCTATTTTACTTTCAGGTGGCCCTAGAAAAATTATATATCCATCAATAAACTGCCCTATGATATAAGGACAAAAATGTTTTTGCCAGAAAAATCAAGAAAAAATTGTTGTTGGCAGGAAACTACTTGTAAAGTAAGGTGTCACGTAATTATATAGAAAGAGGAATTAGTGTACCCTTACCACACAAAATGCCCACTGCACCCCAAAGCTAATGACTCCGAAAAGAATCAGAATTATTGATTTGTGACAGAATTTGTCAGAAGATTACCCTAGAGCTTTTGGATGGAGGATTTTGAACAAGTTCTCCAAGCAGATCTTAAGTCTGCTTCTCTTGAGAGATGTTCCTTTCAGAGTTCATCTTTGATCCACTTTATCTGTTCAAAATTACAAACTTTCATGTGGGTGATAAAAAAAGTGTTACCACAAAGTAAAAAGCCCTCATATTTTTGGAACTAGAGACTGACCTACAAAAGTAGAGTCTTTGAGATGGGAAAAGCTATGCACATCTCAGGGAAAATATATTCAACACAAAAACCCTCCAGCTTTTCAATTGCAGAGCTGGGTGTAGCGTAGATTTCAATTTTTGCTTTTCAGAAAGAGAACAATCTGTATTTCCCAGCTGAAGGACCCACAGTCATGTAACTAAAACTGTCAAAATTTATAAAACAACTGTACTCTGTTAGTCTTGCTCTGACAATTAGGGAGGTGAGACTTGCAGAGTTCAGATGCTCAGCACAAGCGAGAGCACTAAATAAGAATAAGTCTCTGAGGAAGCAGAGAAGATGAAAGCTGTTCAGGGCCTCTGGGACCTCTTGAATCCATCCGGATTAAAAATGCTCTTCTAAAACAGAAATAACCAAACACCAGCATTAAGTTACTGGTCAAAACATCTGCTTGTCTTATTCTAAACCAGACATTCCATGAAAGAGGGTGAAGAGATCTCATCTCCAGGGCTGAGGGCATGCCACTAGACAAGGAATATTTTCAGGCCCTGCAATCTCAAACTGGCAGACTGACTGAAAAGTGGCATTGGATTTTCACTTTTTTTTCCTATCTGAATTTGTATGTCGCTCAATTTTAGCTAAAGTAGTTCCAAGTCTCAGCCCCAATTCTAAACTTAGATCCCAAAGTAGAACAAGTTAATATGATCCTATTTTATTTAATTAGTCTAGCACAATCATTTAACAATCCCCCTTTTGCTAAGAAATAATGAATAATAAATAAAGGTTGAGCCACTGGAGAAGGAAAAATCTTGACTGTAGTGGTACTAATGGATTTACTCTGTTCTCCCCCAAGCACTCAAAGAAAAAGGCAAAACGTTTAACTCTGTTCTTAAAAATGTCAATAAATTATTTGGTAATAAAAATGTATCAAATCACAGATTCGTTATCAGACATTTTTAGCCAATCAGTAAGGACAGGTAGAGTACATGACTAGAGAGTAACAAATGCATGCCGTCATATAGAAGAAATGGGAAGAGATGGGAAGAACTGTAAACACAATGGTAAATGGAAAAATGCCACTGAGGTTTGTTTACCAAAGAGAGGATGTGCCGGATTTTCTTGACAGATTTCTTTTGATGAAAGCTGTTTTTCTAGACAAAGAAAATGCAGTAGATGACATCTTTTTTGGATTTTAGGAAAACACTCGACATCATGGCACATGGGAAATTATGAGTTAAAAGGGTGAAGTTGCGGGTTACTAGGAGAACCGTAATGCATTAAATGGACTGACTGAAAGAAGATAAGAACAAGTTGCATTGACAGAAAAACTGTCAGCTTTGTAGGAAATTACCAGTGGAGTAATTCAAAAGTTCTTTGTGGAATTGAGTTTTAATTTTTTCAGAAATGCCCTTGCCACCAGAAGTGTCAGTGTACTGATGAAATTTGTTGATGGTGCGAAGTTCAGAGACATCTTTGCTACAGAGGAGGGAGATGTGACATATGAAGAACTTCATGACTCTGAGAGATAGGTTAATAGAAATGAAATGATACACAGATATAAAGAGAGCAAGGGGTTTTTGGTAAGGGGGTAATAAGAAAACTTGTGCAGTAAGCAGAGAGCATGTGATTTGGAAAGAAAGCTTGGAGGGGAAGGTGCAAAGGGAAGTGGATGATCTCAAGATAACTATGAATTAGTAACCTATGCCAGTTCAGGCATTGTCCTATCTGGGAAACATGTACGAGAAATAAATTCAGACTGGGACAAATACAGAGAAGAGCTGTTGGGATGATCAGAAGAATGGAGCAACCTTTGCTAGGGAGACTAAAAGATCCTGCAGAAGATGTTTCTGTTACTACTTCAGGATGAAGGCAAGGAACAGGGAAGAGGAAAAGCTGTTTAAAACTGGTAGTGAATGGTTTGAAAGAGAGATAAGTTAGCAGTGAAAATAGCCTAAATATTCTGGCATTCAGAGCAATGACTTTGTGGACTGTCTTCCAGCCCAGGATTGACAGTAATCATTTTGAATAATGTTCTTCATTAAACTCAAAGGGATTTCTCGCTGAGTTCCTGATGTAGGGTGGACGCCAAATCAGTGGCTGAGAATCCCTCCCAGCGCTGTGATGTTAGATAAAGGTTCTACTAAAAGGGACAAGAAAATTATAGCTACAATTATAAAATTGTATTTCTTTTCCTTGATCAATGTGTTTCCATAGAAAACGTCAATGCTTTGGCAAAAAAAACCACACCAAAACCAAACCAAAAACCCAGTCAAACCAACTCCTTCCTCCCCCCAAGCAAACAATGCCAACACCTAAGTTCTGGAAAATTGATTTTGTCCTCAGGCTGGGCTCTCTGCTCTATTTCCCACAGGCACCGCAGTCCGTCTTGCTGGTGAACTGCATTGTGCCTGAGGAGAACTGTGGCTGGTGGAGAACTGGGACATGCAGGGATGTCTGGGAGAGCTGTTCTGCTTTTAGAACTTTTTATTTTGTTAGAAGTAATGCATTTCCATGGAAACAAAGCTATTTGAGGAAATTCAATTAGTCAAAAATCCCATTTACAATAACAATATAGTTTTGATGAAAATGTTCTTTACATAGTAGTAATTAACAATGCAGTAATGTGAATAATTCCTACATGTCTAAACTAACTATAAGAAAAACACAGGCTTTGGAGATGGCTAAAATTTCCTATGGCTTTCATAATTTGCTTTCTTAGAACTGAGCAAACATCACACTGATAATATCAGGAACCTCATCAAAGCTTGATCTTGCTGTCACCGGCTCCAGTGGGAACAAGACTAGACCCCAGGTGAACTTCCGAGATCACTGTTAGCTAGCTTCAATTAATTAAATATCTTTTACCATCCAGCAGTAGCTGCTGTTAGCAATCTCATTTCATTTTCTGAATTGAAATTACAGTAATGCTGAAGCATTTAACTTTGCCTCTGTTATACGACACTATTTTTGACATCTAATAGGAATACTCTTCTGGCATTTACTGTCCTTCCTTTATTACAAGTCTGCCTGCCTTTCATTACATTTTCATTATTCTTATGGTGACTATATTTCATATTTATCACAGTGGTTAAGATTATATCAGTCATAATCAGCAATCATATACATTACTGAAATGTTTATTGATCTGTAAGCAACAGGTAGAGTAAATTTAAAAAATGTTGTTTCCCAAACGACATGAATTAATTCAGACATTTTGGAACTAGGCAAAATACCATTACTGTGGTAAGGATGTTAATTTATCATGCAATAAATCTTTTGCTTAACTGGTCAATATTGATTATGCACAATAACTATGACTGCAGTTGTAGGCAGTGGAACAGTAGAAAAAATATCGTCTTTCTTAAAGCACTGTTTTCATTGTTATTTGAAAACAACACTGTTAAATGACAGTATTCTTGCTACTAATGAGTTCCAATAATAAAAAGTTAAGAGTATAAATCAATAAACAACCTGATGTACTAAAACCCCAAACCTCTTACAGGTGTCTTTGTTCAAACTGTTGGTTGTTTCAGATTTTAATGTTTGTCTTCTGTGTTTAAGATTTATAAGAGATTAAATACAGTTTTTTACCCATTCTAAAATTGGTGTTGACAAATATGCATAGTCCATACAAATAGATTGGGTTTCATTTCAAAACTGCACTGAGAAATTGTTTCCAGCTCTAGCTGAAAGAGTATTAAAAAATAGTCAAGGTCAATTCTTCTTGGCCAGTGTTCCATTAAGAGTCACGCAATTATCCTGCTGCCTTGCTTTTTTAGGAAACCCTAATTATCCAAGGTCCCTAGAGCACACATAACCAGCCTATTAAGGCATATTTTAGTTTTGTGTAAACTCT
This sequence comes from Burhinus oedicnemus, assembly GCA_008921705.1. NCBI lineage: Eukaryota > Metazoa > Chordata > Aves > Charadriiformes > Burhinidae > Burhinus > Burhinus oedicnemus. The sequence goes on from VFFE01007795.1 coordinate 3,032,128, forward strand.
ATCCCATTAAACCACTGTTATTTTAACTGGACAGCTATATAGATGCCCAAACCTTCTGTGTTTGTGAGGAAGGAGAGGGCTGAAGCTGCGACTGACCTCGTGTGAATTTGGGCCTCTTCCTTGACTTGGTCTCTCTCATTTCACCACCTAGTCTTGCCTGTCTCAACAGCTGAGATTCCCAACAAAGCTGAGACCTGAGCTTCCTTGCCACTAGCTGCTTTGCAAGGGATGCTCACTGCTCTGGATCCTCAGCCCCATAGCCCTAAATGGTGAGGGAGTTCTTTGCTCTAAAATTGTATTGAATCAGAGATAAGGCTGAGGAGAAGGTACGCTTCTCAGTGCTTCGAGTGCTATTTCAGGACTTCAGAGACCTAGTGTAAGTCTCTGAGCACCAACATATACGGTCAAGGGACACCCCTGGAAGTACCTCTTCTGCCTCACTGTTCCCCTGGCTGATGACAGAATTACTTGCAACAACTCACCGCTGCTCACAAAGCGATATGAAAATGAGTTTCCATCCTGAAGTGTTCAAGGAGAAGAGCAAACAGCTCACTCCATCTGTGGAGATACAGCTGAGGTGAAGGCCAGGCAGAGAAAAAGTGAACAATATTCCAAAGGAGCCCATAGAGTAGTGAGACAATTTCTGCTTAAACCTCACATACATAAGGTGGCTGGAGTGGTAGCATGCAAGTCAGGTGTCATCCACTGGTCTTTGCTGCTTAATGAGGACATGGTCTCCCAGTTCTTCATATGTCACTTGATGCTTTCATTCAAAAGGATAAAGTGAAGCAATTGATGTTGGATATGGGTTCACCCATGGTGCAAGGCTGCACTATTGCTCTGTACTTTCTGATTTTCATTGAGGTGTGCGTTGATGTGCTGTTGGAGTGTTAAACACTGTTATTCACTATATAAACAGACATTGTGCAGAGTGTAAAACTGCTTGATTTGACAGGTGAAATGAAGTTTTCATGTTGTGATCATCCCTTATTTTGGCAAAACTGTGAGCAGAGAGAAGGTGTCTTGGGGAAAAGAGTGGAGCCCACGGAAGCTGTTTGGGACTTCCTTATCTCATTGTTCTATGTCACCTGCTTCATTCTTTTTCTGGCCTTTTGACACAGTGACTGAGCAAATTGGTCCAGAACCTTTTCCTGGGCCCTGAGTGCCAGTGACAGTATCATACTGACAAACTCTCTTTCCCTAAAGCAGGAGAATCTCAACCAAACTGTTTACTGGGAACAGTTTGAGGCCAGTAATATCCCTTGTCTGGGAAAGTACTGTTTTCTGGAAAGTGCTTGTGAAAGCTGTGCTGAGAAGTGTCCTTAACAGCAAAATGATACTGGCATTTGCAGGGCAATGCTTGAAGCTGTGTCCTGGCCAGCTGGCTCACTAGAATTGATGTGTCCAGAACGGGTGAAGAGGAATTAGGAAGATATTGTGGAAGGAGCTGAGAAATCAATAGGTTATGATATTACCAGTGAGTTAGGGAATAGGTTAAGTTTTTTGTATTCTACCTTGGGAGTAACCTGCTTACGACTTTTAGCTTAGACCATTAACCCTCTCGGACTCTTACAAACCACAACATTTCTGAAAATAATGTAAATTATAATGTAGATTTTCAAGTACTTAAAAAATCAGTTGTCAGACAATCAGATAATATCACTTGCAGTATTTCAACTCCTGCAATCTGTCTTTGTACCATAAAAAGTTCCCTGTTATTTCTTCTCAGAGGCTTTTTCCCATGCATCAAGTTTAGCCTTCCTACCATATTTTTACTTTTGTTCCTGGATGGGGTGTAACTCTAACAAAAGCTCACAGTCTTGTTATATTTATGAATTGTCCTAGTTCTTAGATGTGTGTTCAAATCCTAACCCTTGTCCTTTTATTTCCTCTTTTCCTACAAGATGCTAAACTGGGCCTTGGTCATGCTGGATTCCTGAAAAGTTTTCCTCATACTGCCATGAGAAGCAAATATTGCAAGCAAGAAATAGCAACAGGGAGGGTAGGTGGCTAAAGGAAGGAAAAATCTCTGGCAAAAAATATTTACAATACATAAGATAATCCAGCTGTCATGGTTGTGATATTATTGCCCTATAAATATACCTAAGATCTCAGCTTTCGATCTTCATGTACAAATATAATTATTTTAGGTACTGACTTCAATGCAAGTATTTTTCTTCTTGAAGAAAAGTAACTTTTTATCTGAGAGATGAATCATTCTAGAGGTGTCATTTTACATTTGAAACTAGATGGCCAAGTATTAGAATTTTATGACGCCACTACAAGAACTGGACATGAAATATTTCTTTGCAGAATTGAGGCAATAGGATCTGAAATATTCCTGTTATAATATTTAATAGAAAACGATTACTTTTTAAAAAAAAGTTTAAATGAGATATGAATGCTTATAGTAGCCAGAAAAATCTGCGATTTAATAAAAAGAAATCCCTTTTAAAAGATATACCATCAGAGTAACTAAGTTGAGATGCCCAGATCCATGGTGGTGGTTCACCCTACTTTTGTAAAAAACCTCATATTTGATGTTTACATCTTGAGTCATGTTTTCATTTCAAAGCCCATACTCACATGAGACTTGAGGCAGTCAGGACTGCAGTTTGGTTTGTCTGAGACTGAGATTTTTTGCTTTAGTGTGCTCATACTAAAGGCTCGGAAGGAGCCCCTAGCATGGTTTTGTCTTTAGCAGAGGTACCTCCATTTATTTTTGACCACAGAGACCCTTCAATTACTTCCATTTTCCCTTTATTCCCAAAGGCTCTTCAAAGTAGAGCAATGAGTTGTGTGTCCTGGAAGGCTATTGATTGAAGGTCTCATGAATTATCTCTTTCTCTATAGGAATGAAATAGGCGTTACTGAGATTTTATTTGGTTTGCAAAGTGATGTGAAGGGTTCACTTTTTTCCCCACTTGGGAATGAGACAACATTTCAGTCTGAGATGCAAAGAATAACTTTATAAAAACATATCCTTTTCATTTTTTGGAACATGTTAAACGCTAATTATACTAAAGCAAGCTACTTCCCCTGGGTATTAAAGTAAGACATCTAAAACAAACTGTCAAGTACATGTATATATAATTTAATGAACTTGCTTTGATTTTTTCAACAGAGCAGAAGCAAGCTAACTGTCCCTTTGATGCTGTAAATGATGACAGTGAAGAAATCAGAGACTGGGTATAGCTGTGAACATGGGCCATAAAAGGCTGCAGCCACTGCCAGGAGCTTACTTCAGGTACTACTTTTTTTGCTTTTACAATTTACATAATCAAAAGAGATTAAAAATGAGATGACAAGATAATCTCTCATTTTACACAGCTAATTGAGAGCTCAAACACTCGTATCAAATACTTTGGCAGAATAAAATAAAGATGAAAGGTAAATGATGAAAATATTCAGACCAGATAAAAGAAATTCTATCTATTTCCTGGGGTTATAAACACCCTATATAAAATCAGTAGTCTCCACTGGATTTCACAGAACCTGTACTTCTTTAGTACCAACTTTCCTCCCCTGTCACCTTTCCAGTTTCCTGCGAAATAATCTTCTAATAAGACATCATCAAGAAAAAGTCAAGGAGTTAACTACTGTGTCCATGGAAACAGTAGGAGTTGATGGAGCCATGTATACAGCGAGACTCCATCGGCTTTAACCCTCTTACCTGCAAGGCTTTTTCTTTAAGCTTGAGGCAAACCCGGAAGGTTATAGAGCATAAACAATACAGAATTTGAAGAATTTTAAAAAGGTACAGCATCAACAGCCTGGAGAACCGAGAGCATCTTCGTTCTACCATAGACCTCCTAACTTCTGTGAGCATCAACAAGTCCCTTCAATGTCTGTTTTCCCCTTATACTGTTTTTCTGTTGAGACTGCTTAGACTGCCACTTGGGGAAAGGACTGTGTTCTACACTGTATTTATTACAATGCAGAGCACTTTGAGACTCTGATCTTTAATGCCAGCAGGTGCTACTACAGTACTAAATCTAAATAATAAAAATTATGCAAGTACCAACATGTATTCTTACTAGCTTTGGAAAAACTGAAAACTGTTTTGCTCTTGCTTTATTAAGGTACAGTCTATGATACTTCTTTCTTCTAAGGCCCTGCCCAGCAGAGCAGGGGTAATGATTCACTGTTTCCCGGTCTTTTCCTTCGTTACGTATTTTTAAAGATAAAATACCAAATTGATGAAGGGCTGAGGGCTGAACAGCAGTATGAATTATTCTCATTTAATTTTTCTAATAAATTACTGAGTTTCAGTAATATCATTCGTCTACCACAAGACGCCCAAAGACCTGGATGTCATTTTCTGCTGAGGCCATAGATCCATGAGAGAGCATATTAGCTTGAGCAGAGCACCCTGCTAAAGTGGGCATTCAGCTTTCGGGATACACCTGGCTTATGCTTGCACAGGTTAGTGTGTGTGTAGAGCAAGCTCACCTGCAGCTGAGCAAATTAAGCAGGCAAACAAACTAAGAACTAAGTCCTTTTCTCAGCATTCCACCCCTTTTTGTACTGCCTCTGTTGCTGGCTGGTTATAGGTGCAGTACCTGTGAGTAAACCTCTCAAATGGAGTTTTTCAAAATATAAGGCATGAAATGCTTTTCAGAAGACAAAGCAACTTGCACTGAAATGTTTGGTAGTTTGAAAGGGTTTCCATTTAAACACAAAATCAGTCTTTCTGAAAAAAAAAATTAAAAAAAAAATCGAAGCACTCCACCTGTTCCAAAACCCAAGCCAACAACAAAACCTTCCCTAATCTATACAAAGCAGATTTTGGAAGTTGTGATGTGAGCCAGACTAGAAGTTCTCATTTATTTCCTTGATGAAATTTAGTTACTTTTTATTATTGTTCCGTGTGCTACTAGTATAAATTCAATATATGATACAATTTTTAATTAGCAGGAAATGAAATACAAGTGGCATTAACAAACAAAACTCTAAAACCAACTCTAAAAAATCTGTGCAGCATTTTTGTCTGATATGGTCCTCAGAATAAACTCACATCAAACATGTTTTCGTTTCTGCGAATCTACTGCTTTATTTGGTACCTAAATTGATGTGACTCTTTCTGAAAAAGCCTTCTACTGCCTTTTTTTTGTGCTTATCTCTCATATAATTTACCCTGCCTTAAAACTAGTATGCTTTAATTGCTGACTTACTTACACCTGTGAGCTGCAGAACGACACCTCTCCATATCTTTTTTTTCAGTCCAGGAAAGAAATCATGATCTATTAGAAATAGGTTAAAAAAACCCCAAATAAACAAACAAACCCCCTCAAGTTTTAAAAACTTTATTATCATTGAAAATAGTGGTTGTAAAAGGAATACAGAAGGAAAAGGGTTATATAATAAAGAAGAAATAATTTAGACTAAAAGAACAGACACAAAGAGCTTTTCCCACTGCATTTCTACAGTGTCTGTTTTAAAGAAGGTCACCAGAAAAGCGCTTGCAGACTGTAATGTAAAAGTTACTGTCTTAAGAAATGCAACCTGAGATCACTAGTTGTGTTAAATCCTAATAAGTGATCAGAGCGCTAAAGAAAACCACAACCAGCATGGTTTTCTGTTTTGTCAACTGTATTTGTGGCTCACATTTCATTTATTTCACAGATTGAGAAGTGCTAGCAAAAAGAAAAAAATAATGGGTATTAATTGCTAGCATTTCAGAGGAAATACTGCAAAACATTAAGCAGAGAGATCGCTGTAAGCTGAGAGAACACTGTTCACCGCTCACTGCCAGATCCAAGACCCCTATGGATGTTACTCAGCTGAATGTAAATATGTAATTTGTGCACAGCCTAATGAGATCCTCTCTACTTTTGTATCGAGAACGTGTAGTTGAACATGAGGTCTTTTTTTATTTCAGCTTTTCCCATATTTGGAGTTTGAGGCCTCATCTCATGTGGAGAGAGCCCCGGGAAGGCATTGTGTCTCTTTGGCTGTGCTGAGTGAGTAAGAGTTGCTCACCTGGACCTGCTTCATCCTGTGCATCCCAAATGGCACAACTTGGGAGAACCAGCTAAGGATGACCTAAACCAAGCGTATTTTTCGAATGTCCAGCCCAACAAGCTGATACACACCTATGCAGCCCTGACATACCTCTCGTTTTGGGGATAGTTTGTGAGAGCGACAGTGAGTAACAACCCCAGGCCCTTCCATGGTCTTCCAGATCAGAAGAACCATTCTGTGCCATCCCAGGAATGGAAGCCAACAGCAAAATGAATGGGTCCGTCCACCCCAGGTAGGAGGCAGTGTGATTAGTAAAGTCATGGCTAAAATAAGGAGTTTTTTTAATACTTCTCTCTTTTTTTCTCTCTTATTTGATTTCTTCCCTCATCCTCTTCACCATTATTAAAATTTATTCAACTATTTATTTATTCAAAATATCCCTTTGGCCTAGAGTGTCCTATTCCAGACCTCATTTGATTAAAGGTTTTGTCTTAACCTACTATGCGTTTCTCATGAAAGTCTATGCATTTCTCCTGAATTGATAAAGTATTGTATTCTTTCTTTTTTTTTTTTTTCTTTTTCTTCAGACACAGATGTGAAAAAAGACAGGGTAAAGAAAAAGGGAGGGATATGATTGTCCTCCATGTTCCACAGCTAATTGTCGTGCTTTGGAAAATTAAAGTTTTGATATGGAAATTTAGCCTTACACTTCTAAATAAAACCATGGCAGGAGATTAATCTATACAAGTCCAGCAATATGATTAACTAATCCAGTCTTTGTGTCTGTGGTGGGTATTTTAGCCTAAACATTTGTAATGTAATCTATCATGATAATCAGTAAAATGTGGATACTTTGCATAATACTTTAATAAGTATATTTGTGCACAGAATAAATCTTTAATTGCTGGTTTGAGGAGGCCAATTTTGCAGTTCTCTGTCAGCCTTATTATGATGAATCAAGTTAATTTATACATGTAGCTTACTTCTGTGTCTGAATTAATCTTGCATTTCCAGTGGCTTTTATTGGAGGAAATCACAGGGCAGATCTATGAGATTGCAGTGTCTGCCCCCCAGAAGACGGTGAAACCATGGACTGCCACAACTGTCTTCCAGGTGGGTATGGGGCAGAGTGAGAAGTGGCCACAGTGGCAAGCTGAGCCCGAAGTATGTGTGGTGGGTCAGAACATCCAAAAAATTACTCTTCGTAAGTGCTTTCTGCAGAATATGTTTGTTGTGTGTCACATGGAAGACAGCAATGGAAACACCATCTCAATTCCCTACGTGAGCATCTTTTTTTGGTGATCAGGGCTTTTCTAGGTAAGGTGAGGTATGTTAAAATTGACTTCTCTGCTGTAGTGAATCAAAATCACAGATTATAATTCTGGGCTCAATCTGGCAAGCTCTGATACAGTGTTGTATACTCTTCTGCAGAAAAAGTATATTCCTGGAATGGCTCCATTACAGCCACTCGTAACCATTCCTGTGAGTAAAATTAAGCATATGTGTAAGTATCGGTGGCATCAGGATCTGTGTTTGAGATGGCTGGTGAAGCTCAATATAGCCATGAGAACTGATTTAAGAATGTAAATTTTCTTTGCTAATGAATAATTCTCCTGACAAAAGAGAAAGATAGAGGTCATTTAATACGCATACCTGCACCTTTTTTCATGAGTTGTTCTTCATTCTGTTATACCCAATACTAATTTTTCTCTGTACTGCCTGAAAACAGAGCAATTAATTTATGGTGATTTCAATTTCTGTTTCCCACACTGACTAGACTTAAAACACAGTATCAGGTCAGTATATAGTAGGGAAATTGTGATTTTCTTTGAGCCTCTGTAGTATTCAGGCAGCTGGTGTAGGTTCATTAGGAAAATTAGAAAGAAAAAAAGAAGCAAACCACAAACAGAAAACAAACTGGCAAAACGAAACCACACAATATTTCTCCTTCTCTTTTTGAGTGAGATAGCTGCTCTCCATTTTCCAGTCTACTAACTCTTTCAATTCCATTGCAGTAACTGCAATTTTGTAAGTTTTAACAATAAATGTCTGAAATACTATAGGATAAAATCACTAAGAGAGACAGGGGCTATATAACCTCTAACAGTTTCTCCAGTATATAAACACCTGGTCAGAAGGTAAAAGTGTACGTCTCAGCAGCAACTGCTTACCTCAAATATAATGCAACTCTGAGGAGACAAAAAAGATCCTTTTGAAATAAAAGAAATTGAATAATTCACTGACTTCATTACATCTCCCCAGGGAGGTAGAAAGCCCTGAAAGAGAGAACAGTTAAAGGGACATTCATGGTCCCCACACTGAGAAAATGAATCGCTTTGTGGCGAGAGGTCAGGCATAGCTTGTATGGAGGACACAGCATAGAGATTCTGCTTGGGTGCAGAGGCTCCTGAAGTAACCAGAAGGTCTGAAGAAGTTTGCTGCAGAGAGAGAGGACCATTCATTCAAGGCAGATGATGAGAGGAGAGATAGGCTCATCTTCATCATGGTCTAGTGGACAGGTCCAGTGTGTGGATGCAGAGATGATGACCTGAGAAGTCCCTGCATAGGTAGAGCACAGAGGAATGCAAATACAGTCCCAGGCCTGGGCTGAAGCTCTGTATACAGCTACAAAGCATACAGTCACAGCAAGGCCCTCACAATTATGAGCTTGATTGCTAGCTGAAATCAAAGGAGCTAAGATCCATGGGTGCACCACAGCAAACAGCAGGAACTTTACCTCTGGCTGTATGAACATAGAATTAAGTTGTTATGGCAGACCTGACTCTAAAATTGATAATAATTCTACTGAGGCTCAAATATAGCAAAAGCAGAACTATTATTTTTTGTTTGCAAGAATGCCTTTGTCATTAAGATGTTAAAATTTGGTGGAGTTTAAAAAGTAATGAGTTTAAAGCAGTATCCTTTTGAAAAACGATTAAAATCATTCCATAGTAAACCCTGCAGTTTCCCTTCTCTTTGCCTGTAATGGCATCACCACTACCCACTCTTAACCTCTCTGTCATTTACAAAGTTCCACAACATGGCTATAGACGTTTGCTCTGAGGCTGAATTTATGTCAGATAAGTTCTGAGCCCAGAAACAATTTGGGCTATGACTTGTGAAATAGAGGTACCCCAGGGTCTTTAATCTTTCTGTGAAAAAGCTTTTATAAGTTTTCTGAAATGTCATGTAGGAAACCCATGTATACAGGGACCAGATTATGACCCAGTTTTCACCAGTGCAAATCCAGTGTGATTACACTGAATTCAGTGAGGATGCTGAGGATTTAAAATGGTGTCAGCTGGGATCAGAATTTAGCTTCTTGTCTCCTGTGCTAACTTCAGATCTAAACATTCCAGTAGAAACACTGAAAGTGTAATTCTGTGGCCTTGCCCATGCCCCCCCCCAACTCAGGCATTAGGAAAGTAAATTTTGCTTTTTCATGCATTGCTATTTCATAGTGGCTTTTTCCCTCCTAAGATAAGCGATAGTAGGGAATACAATTTTCTGTTGGCAATTTGGTCTTTAATAAGCTCTTTAACATTCCAGCTATTCAAAGCTCCATGAAGCAAACTTACTGCTGGTTGCATTTTACTCTAAAAGGTAATGATGATTATCAGCTAGGTAGAGTGCTGTAAGATAATTCAGGTAAACTGAAATGGCTAATGTAGATTACAGTGAATTAATTATTTAGAGATGTTCAGCAAAGGATTGTTAAAACTGTACTGTAAAATCTCTGGGGCAGGGACCAGACTTTTATTCTGTGCACAGAAACCAGAACAACAGGACCTGTGACTGTGACAGGTAGGCACACAAAATACAAATTAAAAAAATATAATATCACCCAAGCAAATCAACAATGGATGATTCTGATCTCAGCATATTGAAACTGTGTTGTCCTTAACAGGGTTATTCCTTGTTTACTGCAGTCTAACTGTGGCCTACTATACTTATTCCCCTACCCAGCATTTTAATTTTATAACAGCAATAATGAGTATGGCACAGGGCATTTTCAGTGGATCTTTATTGTGCTCTGTCACAGCTTCAGTGCTGCTGTGGGAGATGCAGCAGCATTTCTTTAAAGTACCAGCCCCAGCTCCTTGTTGACTCAAAGCAGTTCACTCGGTACAGAGGGAAGCATCCGACAATGTGTCCTACCCCATGGACATCATATGCTCAGCAGCATTCAAGTGGTTAAATGATCAAGTATGTTTAATAGCTTCTGCCTGCACCTCAGGCCATCAGATTCTTCCCAGCTGGCCATTAATCCCCAGGAAATGCCCTACAGATAGATCGTTATTACTTATATACACAATTAGGGATTTACAGTGTGCTGCTGTCCGCTGACAAATGACAGGGAAGGAGGAAAGAATTCAGAGGCCTTTGAGTTAAATTTATGTTAGCTGTAGTAGTGACTCGGGATCCCATGTACAAAGGCATGTAATTGTCTGCCCAGCACTTTGTGAACATGTTGCGGGAGCCTCCTACAATGCTCTCTTTGGTTTCTGCTTTTTTCCCCGTTGCTTCAGAGTCTTTCCCATTGTTTTCCAGATGTCATTTGCTGTGGGGATGGCTAGACAAGCCATAGCTCCTTTCTCCCCAGGACCCTCTAAGTTACCAGTGCATTGGACTAGACTTGCCCAAGTGTTCCCCATTGCTGATACTGGCAGAGACCCATCGTGCTGCTGAAGGTGCAGCTGCATTGCCAGCACCTCAGCACAAACTGCACTCTTTGGTCCTGGGACATCTCTCTCCCAGATTTTCTTTTTCTATATGGGAATAATAACTTCCCTCCATGAAAGGTTTGGCCCCGTGCTTTTCCACCTGCAAGTCACAAATGAAGAGCTCTAATGCAGACTGTCTTCTCTCTCTTTTGAGACACTGTCTTGCACAGAAATTTGCTGTGAAACTTTCTCCGCAGAACGAGGTGAGATGAATGAGTGATAAAGGACAGTGATAAAGGCAGCTTTTGGCATAGCAAGCTGTAAAGGTGTGCTGGGGACTGGCTTGGTAGGAGCACCTTCTGATTGTTCTCACCCAAACTCCATGATATTTTTTCCAAAACAACATTCAAAGCTTGGGGTTTTAGTTCTCATGATAGGGCTTTAGGTCACCTGGTGAAAAGAAGGTGCTGAGTCCCAAGGTTGCAGACAGTCATGGTATGCCTGGAGGGATGTCTTTTTTGGGTGTGTGCATGGCCCCAGTAGATGGCCAGGCATCTGCCAGAGGTGAATGATGTCTTGCTGGCCACTTGGTACCTGGCACAGGAAACAGGGCAAAGTGCAGCATTTCATCTACATGTGCCTAAACTTCAGGAGCTGTAATGGCAGAGGACGCCCCTGGAGGGTGTCTCCCCCATTCTGCCAATTGCACAGGAGGTGGGAAGTTAGAAGATCCTCGGGGAAATTTTTCAGTGCTTGTTCCTTCATTTGCTTCTCTGGACCAGAAAGGATTCCAGGTGTCTTCTTCCCTGGCTGCATTACACAAGAGGGAATTCAGTCCCAGGATGGAAAAGCTTAAAAAAACACCACAGAAAAATGAAAGCTTCTCATCTCTAGGTAACTTTATTTTGTGTGGTTACCATTCTGTTCATCTTTGAGGTTGATTTGACCTCAGTAAGGGCTATTCATATAGGAGCACATCCAGGGTGCAACGTTCCTGGACTTCAAGCTGTTTGGAGAAGGTACTGTTTCCTTAGCCTCTGTAAAATGCTGTGCATATCTAAGATGTCAGAACAAATAAATAATACTGCTTTGGCATTTGATTGAAATGGGTTATATTTACTGGGAAGACGTAAAGCACTTCAGCTCTCCCACATTTGATAAGAGAGAAAAGGGATAAGAATTTTTTTTTTTTTGTTAAATGTGTTTAAAAGTCTTTAGACAAAAGGGGAGAACTCCTAAATTATTTACAAGTACTGCAGGATCTACCAGTCTCAAATGAGTGAATACAATTAAGTTGCGGTTTAAATTCTCAATGAAAGGAGTGACTATAGACACAATTATTTATACCACTTGTTTCTTACGTAGACTTTTTCTCTGAGAGCAAAGACACATTGAACTATTGGAACAAATATATAGAAGATTTAGATACCTTTAAAACCGCAATTCAAAGTCTTCTGCTTGAATGTTGCTTTACCATGAAGACACTTGGATGCTTTAGTCTTTGACATGAAGGTTCTAATGGACTTTTACCTGTACCTGGCAGGACTTCAAGGTCTCCTGTGCACGGAGGACTCAGTTTGTGTTTGTTTTCCAGATATACCTCCAAGATACATGAAATGCAACTGCTGCTTTCCTTCAAAACAAGACCTTTTTATACAGATCAACTGCGTTTTATACAATATTAAGTGGATTCTCTAACATCAAAGAGGTTCTGGAAGAGGTGGGGTAGGGCCTTCTCCTCTTAAAGGGACATAACCTTCACCAGGGAGTGGGCTAACCAGCATCTTTGGATGTCACTGACTGCTCAGAGATGGCCACTTTCTTCTAGTCTCTCCACTTTGCAGGGAGTGGGGGTTATGTAAATCACTGAACCAGAAGGCGAAACTCTTGAAGTACCCTGAGGAATAGGACTCTCATATGGGAGCTGGGAGAACCTAGCCTCAGTCCCTAATCCAAGAACACTTTATGCGGTTTACAACAAATAATCCATAGAAAAAAATCATTAGAGTAGAGGCACAAGTCCTCCCAAAGGATACCACTTACCACAGCTTACCCAGTGAATCTCTGAGGTCAGCACAATGTGAAAGAGCTGATGGGGAATTTTCAAGCGACCAGTGCCTCCCTTAGGAAGAACTGGCAAGGTGTTGGCACGGTGTTTAAGATGTTCTCCTCAGAGATTTTGAAATTCTTCAGGCAGAAAAAGGAACAACCAGGCGCAGGGCTGTCATGTTCTTAGTGAGAACACTGACAACTGCTCAATGCAAAGTGAGCTTTGCTTCCTTCTGCACTGCGTTTTGCACAATATTAAATTTTTGAAAGGAAGAACTTTGTCCTCCAGTCTCAAGTGAGAGGTCAGGGCAGTGAGTATTGGTTCAGGGAGTTGGCCCTGGGTATGGCTGAGTAAAGGACATGTATTTCATGGACAGGAGGAGTGTTTTGTGTTTTATGGGTTAGGTAGCTCTCAAAATGCTGTTCAGCCTGCTATCGTCAGGGACCCAGTTCTGAGGTGACTAATTCTTCACATTCATGAAGCTGGATGGAGGAGGCCTTACTCATTAAGATGGAGTCTAAAATGAGGATCATGTATGCCAAAATAAGGGAATAGCCATAGTCCGGGTGGTTGCACCCATTTGTGGATGTGAGGCTGAGAGAAAAAATGCAGCCTACCGCTTCTGCTATACGTTTCATTGGATGAACAGTGTTTTGCATATTGGTAAGTAGATTTGTTTTCTACTAACAAAAATGCTAGCATTAGTTAACAGTTATGTTTCATTAGAGAGGGAAAATGTCCAAAACCAGAACAAAACAAATTTGAATTTTCCCATGAAATAAGATTGCAAAAATTTTTGGCTTGTCACAATAAATTTCAGAAATATTGAAACTGTTTCATTCAGAAACTAACCATGCACCACTTCTGTGTTTTTAATGTTCTTTTACATAAAAACAGTTTAATTTCCCCAAAGTCATTTTGAAGCAAAAAGTGAAACATTTCATTTAACAAGCGTAGACATTATTGAAAGGCTTTACTTTGATTTTTCCTTAAACAAAAAGCTGTCAGAATTGACATTTTTTCAAAACATGTGAATTTCAAGAAAGGTTGTGTGTTTTTTCTCCACTGAAAATCCATATTGACAAGGGAATTTAAATGGAACCTAATGCTCGGGGGTTTTGTGTGAAGTACTGAGTCTTTTTGAAACTGCCATTGAATTTGGATACATAAGAAATAATTCATAAAGAACTGGTTTGCAGGCTTCTGCTGAAATTACTTGACTTCCATAACATTCACTTTAAGAAAATTTGGAACAAAAAAGTCCTGAAAGCACCAGAAACAAAAAGACGTAATGTTTCCAATCTGTAGAATAACAGCAATTTTCTTAAGTACACTTTTTAGAGAAGTCTCCTTTTTTAACCTTGTGCACCAAAACCTGTACTTTGGGTGAATAGCTTTGCACATACTGGCCCAGCCGAGCCAGCTGCAGGGATAAGCAACCAAGGAAGTCTACACAGTAGAGTCCGCACAGAGCCCTAAAAGAATAAGCCCTACCTAAGCCTTCCTGCCAGGGGAACATGACTGTAGGTTTGAGTGCTTGCTGTTAGCCTCTGTGTGTAGATAACTGTCACATCGTTTCCTACTGTTATTAGGCCCATTGTACTTTTTTTTTTTTTTTCTGTAAGTCAAATCAGTCATTAGCATGGAAAGGAAAAGCTGGTAGTGTGTGATTCCTCATGATCATGTCTGAATGATTTTTAGTGTGCGAAGCTCCACCAGACACTCGTATGTGACACTGCATTAAAACACCAAGAGAACACAAATCTTGAGTAGACAGGAGTTGTCCTGTACTTGAGATTTCTGCTGAAAAATTGAAACATGAGACCTAAATGAGAGTTTCTCAGTGTGCATTCATGGCAGCTGTTCTGACAGAAGAGGCTGAGATCTCCAGAGGTTCTACAGTGATGTATTTAGTTGTCAATAATTAATGTTTTAAAGGTTTCCTAAGAATAATTCACATATACAAAGTGCAGACATACAGGTCAATAGTGTATATTTGAAAGAGTTCATAAGCATGCAAGATCTATTAGAGTTTAAAGGATCAATAATTCTCTTAGGAACCCATACATATGCATCGACAAGACAGGGAGGGCTGTTATTATAGTCTATCAAATCAATAGTCCACATTTAAGAACTGTGTGAAAGGTAGTTTTCAATGTGTATCAGATCAGGCGTTACCATGTTGTTAGAGATTCAGGGATCGATAAGTGGGTTGTAGCCAACTCCGAGGTGATAATAATCCAGGGAAGGGCTCACGTCTGATCTTTTGGGTTCTTCCAAACATTTTGGGACCAACTGTGAGATGCTATGACTAGCTTTAGGGCATCAGCACTGCTATTTTAACTGCACTGATGCTATTTTTGTTTGACGGTCCCAAGCGGGTTCTGAGCACTACCCTTTTCTCATTCACATCAGCACTGCATGTTTTCCAAGCTCTCGAATGCCAGGCGATGTTTAATGTGCGATTAATAAATGAATTCAGAACTGGCAACTTTTTCTTGTCAACAAAGTATGTTTTATCTTCAAAACAAACAAACAAACAAAAAATGCAAAACAAAACAGCCTTCCAGCAAAGCTCCAGACAAATGAAATATTTTTTAAAATGGATTGATGTAGCTGAGAAACCTGCTGAATTATCCTGGTTTCAATGGATTTCAGCTACAGAACTAGTATCTGTGAATGTCAGATAGAGGTCCAGCCCTGATAGATATAATTACCAGTATCTTCCCATGAGAAATCTGATTATTCTAGGCAATGCTCCCCAAGAACGTTATTATCTTGATTTGATCTATTTAAGAAATGATTTAATCTATTTAAGAAAGAGGTTATGATGAGGCAAGTAGAGGAGGGTATTGCTCCTTTTGTTGAACCCTGATGTGTTTCTAATTCATTTGCAGAATACCAGACACCGTGGAAATGCAT
Source organism: Burhinus oedicnemus (assembly GCA_008921705.1). Lineage (NCBI taxonomy): Eukaryota > Metazoa > Chordata > Aves > Charadriiformes > Burhinidae > Burhinus > Burhinus oedicnemus. Next base: position 3,047,728 of record VFFE01007795.1, read on the forward strand.
ATAATGATGCAATTACTGAAAATTCAATCATAATGATGCCAACTGACTCTCCCACGAGGGCTTCTCTCTGGGGACTGAACCCAGGGGAAGGAAAACTCTATGTTCCTTCTGTTCTGCTTGACATTAACAGGGCACATGATTAGAGGGCTTGAAATGTGTTCCCTGGCCTGTCTCAAAATGTGAATTAAGCATGTAGGAGACTAAAAAGTGGATGTTGTCCAAGGAGCAATCAGTGGGGAAAGGGGAAAGAGAGAAAGTGGGGAGGAATCTGTGGCTGGGTAATGACTAACCTTTTCCCGCTCCTGCTTTGGAGGCAGTGATAGACATTTGTTCACATCTTCCCAAGATGATGGTATCTAACTTGCGTCCTGAGGTGCCAAGCGTGCACGCTTATATTTAAAACAATACATAGCAGTATATTGTGTCCTCAGAAAGACAGTCAATGTATACGCTATATTACCTGTGTTGACAAGTCCAGACTGGCCACAGTAAACCTGCTTGGCTTTTGAATCTGTCACCTAGAATGGAAGCCATGGACTCCATACTGGTCAAGAGGACTTCCTTTTTACCTTTCACTTTCATGAAGAAACTGCCTAATTTTTTGTTGTACTGATAAATACAGTCACCTATAAACAGTCAGGTTCATCCTCATCCCAGCAAATAAGTCTTAGAATTATGGATGTCTATCTTGGAGTGCCAGAACAGTGCCACAGTGTTGAGTGATTTCTTCTGCGTAGGAAGGTTTTCAGTCTTACTGCAATCAGAATCAAGTTCTGGATGACTCGGTACTGGAATTTGTTAACTGTAACTTCCAAAATACAAAGGAAATCAGAACAGAACCTGACTTTTGAAAACAGCAGTAGGTCCTCAAATGAGATAAAAGTACTAAATAAAATGAAACATGCTAAAAGGAGATTCCACGTCTTAAAATTCAAGCACTATTCAGATGATAGAAATGAATACATTAAGTATAAAACAATAGGAACTTTTCTAAAATATTTTCCTCTTGTCTGAGTCTTCTTCTACTGCATTTACAATGTATGTTTACACGGTATTTTCTGACATCTTGAAATAACAGTGGAAACAAATATAATTCAATATTGCAGTCTCACATGTTATTTTATTTACCTGAAATAAACAGCAATCTTCATTTCTTAATGGCAATTCACCAGAAAAGGTACATAAAACCTTGCCAGCTGATAAACTGAACAGATCATAAAAGAATATTAGTATCATAAAACTTTAAAAAGCATAAATGAGGAGATAATATGAGGGGTGGGATTTACTAGTTGAAAGGTGGGGGTAGAATCTAATAAGAGTGGTCTACTTTGCTTCTTATTAAGTTACTGGTAAAAATGCAAAGATGATAATTTTAATAAAGGAGATGTTGGCTGCAGTCAACCTTTTTTGTCTCAGAGGTGAAATCTTAAATAGTCAAATGAGTGTGAGAATAATATGGCCCCCATTAAAGTGATTTTAAATTTAAGCATAATTTTTGCTAATACCACTGAGCAATGGGAATAATTAGAATGGTTTCAGTAACGCTGAAGATTTGAATAATTAAAGACACAAGATTAATTTGAGAAGAGGCATCATTAACCTAAATCAAATATTAGATTTCTTGTAAAGGAGAGGGGGGTTAGCCGTAACCACATTTTTCAGATAGGGAATCTCATTAAATACCATGGTTTGTGTTTCACTCTGCACCCACAGGATTTACTTGCATGAATATTAAATCCATGTGTATTGAATATAAGCTTTTAAATCCCATGATATGGCCCAACATTTTTGTACTATGTAAAGAATTAATTGAATAATCTTGTTTTCATTTTGGATGATAATAGTTACCTAAAGGTCACTTTCAATCACATTTTTTCCAGTAAAAGAATAGTAAAAAATTCAAACCTGATCTGGTCAAAGCCTCTTTTCTGCCTGGAAATATTCCTCTCTAGGCTCCATCTATTAATGTCACAGCGGCTTTTTTTTGAATCAACTAAAAAGCATTTTCATGAACACCAAAGCAAAGAGTAGATACAGGACAGAATGTGTATGTGCTGTACTGGGAACTGCAGTTATCCAACAAGGGAGTGAATTCCTCAAAGGAATAATGAGTAGAGCACTTTTGTTACTTGGTTGTTAACAAACATAGTGTATTTGTGTTGATTAAAATGCAGAAGCAGATAATTAAACAAAAAACTCATGATAAAAAAGCAAAGTTTTTCTCCATTTATAGGAAAACAGTCCTTCATAAATATTGATTTGGGCTGTATTTTTTTCCCACAATGTAGTCGTTTTCTATAAATATCAGTATCTGATAATGAGCACTTCCACTACTCATTATTTCTCTACTTGCAGAATTTAATGAATAGAAATGCATTCATTATATGGAAATCTCTCTACCTGTTATGCCTTTGATGAGGCCAGCCCCTGATTTGAAATTTTGTCTGCCATTAATGATATGCAAAGAACTCTGTCTTATCTTTAATGATATGCCTGAAGAATTTATCAATGGACTTTATTAGATGTTAATTCATCTTCCATGCATTACTTAGGCAGCTGCATCTCACTTTTGTATTACTTTTTGGAATATTGTTTCTCTGGGTTTTTATTTCCTCTGCCTTTCCCAAAAAAGGGTTTTCTATGGTGGAAACATAACCTATTTCGAAAACGGGTTTGAATTCATTGACTCAAAAAAAAATCCTTTCCTTGTCTTGGAAGTTCCTGAGAAGTATTGGCTGCTTGTGATGAATTTCCCAAGCCTGTGGGCCAGCTCACTTGAATTTTGATGGAATAAGCAGGCATGTTTAGTCACTGTTCCATTAGAAAGTCAGCTTCTTTCACCTTGACTGCCACAAAGTGAGAGCTTACTTTGAACCAGGTTTGTCTGATCAAGTGCGAACCCTGTATTGAGATAGCGCTTACTGCTACACTCAAAGTTGGGTATTTTTGATTCCTAAGGGTCTCTGCCTCCACTGCGGCTGTTTTAGTGGCTGCAGTTCTTCCACTTCTGTAGTCTCAGCAGTCTGAACACCAACAGCTTAGTGAAGCTGGAGGTCTATGTCACTGTTGATTGACTTGTAAACACAATGCTTACAGCATTTTTGCCTTACAGCAAGCAAGTCTTCACAGTTCTCTACACAGTCCTTCTGTTGGACTTCGTAAATTGGCCCTGCTTTTCTAATACCTAGAGGATGAGCCTTCAACAAGTCCAGGTAGAAAGAGCAGAAGATGATTGTCCATTTAGATACCATATGCATTTTTCCTGATGATATACTCCTATTGCTTTCTCTTACTTCTCTTCTCAAGTAAAGCTACATGAAAGTTGTTCTCTCTGGACTTTCACTGTCATCAGCCTGGCAAGCTGTGTTAGAAGGGCAGCTTATTCCAAATATAAAAAAGACTCCTCCAAAGAAGATCAGAAGAATCCATTTAATTTAAAACTGTTCAAAACTCTATTTCCTGTTCATGGGTTATTGGATGAAAAATACTGGCCTGAAACTGTAGCTAGGATGTTCAGATTAGATATTAGAAAAGGTCTGGTGTGCTCCAAGAGTAGTGAAATCTTGGAATGTGCAGGTAAATGAAATCTCCACCTGTGGAGTTTTTTGGAAAGGACTTAAACATCTGTTGGGAATTGATCCTGTCTTGGGAAGGGAGCACTAGGTTTGTTTTCTATGAGTAGGAGGGCAAATGCACATTAAATTACTGTATTGTAGTGGTTACTGGATCAGGCAGCTAACATCCAGCACCCCTCATCTGGAAATGCCTCTTCAGAGCAGGTCCTTTTCCATATCATCTGCCTGCATGTGTAGGAGTGACCCTGGGATGGTCATATCATCTCCCCACATGGAGTGACCCTGGGGAAACACTGTGCCTTTTCCTTCTCCCCTAAGAAAGTGAAACTCCCACTTTCCTAAGAAAGGAAAATGGCTATATGGATTACCCTTGCACATACAAGCTGGCTGACAAGTCTCTGTCCCTGCAGGCCATTTCTGTGGTCTAGCTGGTGAGGAACCATGTCCACAGCTGACTCTCCACCCTTCCTCCCTCTTTGCTCTTCCATCATGATCCTTGCCCCCGACACAAATCTATGTTTTACCCCCAAAACAAAGGTTCAGCTGTTTTTGGTAGGCTCTGACTGGATGCTTTGCCTCACCCTGTCCAGCTCTCCCTCTCATTCACTTTCAGCACGAGCATTTGGATCAATTAGTACTGATGTTAGCTTCCCTGGAGCGACAGGCAGAGCAAGTGCTTAGCACGTTCCCCTGGGCATTCATATTTTTAGCCCCTCCTCAGTCACCTTCACTGTCACCGGCAACCACAGCCACAGCCCCGGCATCTGAAACAGCCGCAGCAGCAACTTTTCAGAAGAGACTACATCAGCTAAGGCTGTCTCTTCTCTTCCTGGTGCTTTTTGTCCCTGTCAATGACTGAAGAGCAGGCTGATCAAGCGCTGCAGAGGGTTTTTTTTTTGCTGAGGCATTTTTTCTTTTTTGTGTGGAAGCTGACACAGTCTCAGAGATTGTTTCTTTCAAAAATATTCAGGACAACTCTCAGCTTCAAAACAGGTCTGTAGAGTGAAGCCCTTTAAAATTCCCCATATATATATGCTAGTTTTGATTTGCTTGGCCTATGTGCCCATGGCTTGGCCTTTTCCTCATGCAGCTACTGATAGTTGTGAAAAATATGACCTTGCCACCAATTTTGAAAATGTTGTATTTCTAGAATCAGAAATAAATTGACATGAATAAGCATTGCTCCATTGCAATTAAAACTGAAGGAGGATCTGGGCTATGTTTCTGGCTTTAAGACTTCACTTTCCTGCAAAATTCATCATGCTCTAAACCTGTGGAGCGGGGTTTCATTTCTGTCTTACTGCTCCTTCTTCAAGGGTCCAACAGTTACATTTCTCCAGGAATGAGATCGCATCCTTTTCCAGTTAATTCCTTGGGCAGCTAATCATCTAGGGCATCTAAATTATTTATAGTGGCCTGGTCCCAGATCCTGCAGACTTCAGATGTAAATTAGAGCCGAGCTTCAGCACTGCTTTTACATCTCTCACTCGCAGGTGTGCATGGGAAGATTCACCACATGATGAAGCCAGCTCTGGTGGTGGCAGTGGTGTCTGGCCTGTGTGGCACCCAGCCTTAGGGCAGCTGCTCTGCTTCAGTCAGCTGGCTACATGGGCATGGGATCACACACCCTCTCCCCCTGGATGACCCAGTGCTCCCCATGTCAGATGGGAGAACTCAGCACCATGCTGTGACTTGGGCTGGATGTGCCCGATGGCCTCACCTGCAAGCTCAGAAAGCTGGGAAATTCTAGGAAGCAGAAATTCTGCATCGATACATTTTACTCTAGATAACATTCTGTTATAGCCTGTGAGTCCAGCTGCAAGTAGAGTAGGGAAATCAGTAATTAATTGCACTACTGTTGTGTCTTCCTTACAATTGCACACCAGCATGAAGCACCTTCACAGGACCAAGACCCTGGTCCAAGACCTAACAAGTTAACCTGTTAAGGGTCCCTTTCATTGAAAAATTTTTCATGTTCATCATGCATTTGAAAAAATTCACCTCACAGTAAACAAAGCTAAGCTTAAAAAATTCTTTTATTCCTACATAAATATAAGGGGTAAGTAAGACCAAATGTACAATGCTATTTAGTTATGGATTTATTTTCTGGGTTTTTTTAAATTTATTTTGGGTTTCTACAGAGTGTAAAAAGAGGGCAAAAATTTTATGCCACTGGCATAAAATACAAAACCCTTCCCAGAATGTAATGTTGTGCGTTCCCTGGAAGTTTGCTTTCTCATCAAAACTCAACCTGCTCAATAAATGTAGCAGACATTCTAGAAATCGTGACTGTTTCTGACTGTGGGATTAAGTATGTTTCAGGGCTTAGTGTCACCAAGGCCTCTCATCAAGCTGCCTCGTCAAGCTTTTGGGTATATATGTCGTTTAGGGTCAAGTTTTTAAATATGTATTGGGACCTACACATACATAGACATGTAGTGTCTGTCCTTCCCTGCTCTGTTAACTAGGTGCTTCAGGAAGGATCTTCAAAAGTATGTTCACAACTGGTTCAGGAGATAAGGTCTAGAACTACAAGTTCTAGACCTCCAGCTCCTACCAGGCTTAAATTAGGCTTGTAATTACCTCTGTGGGACTTTCTTTAACATCTTTCAAGTATGGGATTTGAGCACTTCAGTAATTTCTGCTGCACCTTTATATCTGTTTACGCCTTTACACGTCTTTCCATTAGGGTTTTATGTATAGTAAAATCTTGAAGATGATGGACATTATTTCACTTAATCGAAGAGGCAGCCAGCCTCTTCGATTATGACTATACTAGTAGATTAAACAAAGTCTGGGACAGTTCCCAGGCATTGAAGCGTGACTATGTATTCTCTGTCCCCAGCCTGCTTTGGGCCCGTACTGGCTAAAGCATTCCCAAACACCTCCTGAGAGCTCCTGGAGCTGTTTCTGGTAGGCTGTTGCACGTTGCCACTTTGATCTAAGTCTAAGTGAACCTGCAGGCATAGATGCAGACCATTTGATTCAGGTTGGCCTTGATGGCAGGGGAAATTTCATTTACTGGTGAAAAACTATAACCCTATTTACCAATGCTCACCATTTCAGAAAAGCCCTACACCAATATGTTGTGCATACGTGTCGCACACTTCTGGCAATATTAAAGCATAAACTGTATGTATTATTCTCCACATATAGTAAAAATGCCGTAAAATTTCACAATCCCACAGAGGCTTAAGTTTTCATGTCCCATAAAGCTTATTACTATTAAGCATGGTGAGACCATCTAATTTCCTTGTCTTCTGTTGTTCTGGGTCGCTAACACAGTAAAGTAAGTATCTTCATGCATTAAGAGCATGCTTTGCACAATGAGAGCTCATTTTTCAGTAAGTTCAGATGGCAGGATATGTTCATCACCAAATCAAAGCTCCAGAGATCAGTTCAAAGAAAATGCGCCTTCAGGATGTTTTTTATTTTTTTTCCCAATAGGCAGGCTTGGCAGACAGTTCAAAGGGTTTAACAACAACCCAAACAATAATTATTATTAACAACAACAACAACAACAATAATAATAATGCTTTTTATAATACCCCAAATAATTGTCTGAGAAAGGCATATGCCTTAATTGCAAAAGTACTGCTGGCGCAGAGGGAAAAAAAATGAGCTCATAGTAAATGGCACTTTGGAGATGACATTGTCTCTCTTTTTCAATCTATTTTAAAGCATTTTGGTGACTTTGTTGCTATTTTGTTTGCTCAGCTTCCCATTTGCCAGATGCTAAAGGCAAATTGGCTGAGGCTGTATCTCTCTTAGTAAGTAATATAGACCCGTAGACTAGATATTTACAGCAGAACAGTTTGGTGTTGAGGGCGTGATGTCTACATTGTGCATGTTTTGAGGAAGTAGGAAGGAAGGAGTGGGGTAACACTCTGGACCAACCCTAGTCTGGTCCTATGAAGTGGAAGGCCATTAACTATTAGGTACCTCCTTGAGCGTATCTTCCAGTTTAGCAAGAGCCAGGCTGCATGCTCTGAGACTGTTCGGCCATGTGAACTCAGCAGAGTAAGGAGGGATGCTCAGGAGTTTTGCTTTACAAGTCTCTCCTTATTCTGAAGTGCTAAGGAAGGTGCACCCTGTTACCCTGTTGCTGTGAGATTAATACAAATTGAGCACTTCCCAAATGCTACATATTATCGTATAGAAAAATGATGCAAGCAAACACTCTAGGTGCAAATTCCATTCATGCTTCCTTATATTACTGTTTCTTTCAAAGCCACTTGTGATTGCTGCTGGCACACAAATGAAATGAGTCAAAGTAGTCTAAAATAAAGCAAATCAAATATCCTTATTAGAAATGAAATTGGAAATGTCCAAGTTGAATGAGGCTCTTGGTAGTGAACTAAGTGCTAACATTACAATTTTAGATTAATTTTTCTGTTTGTTGACAGCTGGGGAGTAGCAACCAAAGGAGGAATAGCGTTTTTGTGCAAATCAGCTATGCTGATCTGTGCTTATAGCGGAGAGTTGGGCTTGTGAATGTACCACGTTTTCAGGGTATGTGTTTGCTACCCAAAATGGTGAATCTCTGTGAGTTAAGAGCACATGTCCCTTTTCAGTGGACAGATTGTTATGTACAATTATAGGTTAGGTGCTGGCTGGAGATGTACACAGCAGTAAACAGAGTTCCCATATGGCTTATTTTGCTCAGGTTAGCTGTTGTGATGGAAAAACACCTTGGGGTTACAAGCAGCTTGTCTAGGGCTGGGATTTTGTCCCAGTATTACTAAATACGCCCAAATGTTTACCTTTCCTTCATGTAGTTTGGTAGACCGTGGGCTTTACAGGTGTCGTGGTTATAAGCTCAGTGATGTCTCTGCTGCACTTTCCTTTCTGGCACATGAGTACTACTGAGAAAGAAAACAGAGAAGGATGCTCAGAGAGAAAAAAGAAAAATAGGATACAACCCAAATCAAACTGGAATTACTTCTTCCATTTCATCTTCTTCTTTAACCCTCAAGAGTGGAAATTCTGAGAATATTCATTTTTGGAAACACTTCAGCAAGCATTTCTGGCATGAAATAACTCCCCAGAATCTGAAACTGCCCAGTGAAATTGAGCCTTGTCAAACTGGAGACTGCTAATAGCTGTCTTTTTTCTATAGTCAACCCTGCTGAAGCAGAAATTAGGTCCCTGGGGAAGTTTTGTGTCAGAAATATAAGCTCCTGCAGACCTTTAGGCACCTCTAGCAGCAGCAATATGCAGGTTTTGAGATTAAAATTTTGACAATAGGTGCTCAAGTCAGGTAGATACCTGAGTAACATCTGTCTCTTGGTGAAGAAAAGCCAGCGTAAGAGAAATTTATTTTTAATGAAGAAAATATTCCTGATCTGTGTGAACACAGGACTCAGATCCAGACACAGAGAGATTCAGAAAAGATATGTCATTACCTGGACTTGACCCACATCTTTGTTTCTCCCATCACCTCTCTAGTTAAAATCACATTCCGGATTATGGCACATAAACAAAACAGGTAATCATGGTAAAACTTAGTATTTCAAAAAGACAGAGAGTAAAAATCTTTCCAGACCTGAGATTAAACAGGTGTTGCATCTGACATCGCATCCTCTAGTTGGAAAAGAAATAGAGACATCAGCTGTTTTCTCAGTGCTGCTGTTTCTGATGCAGGGTTTGACACCGAGAGATGAAGTGGCTGACAAAGCACTGTCAAAGCCAGCACTTCAGATGGTGTAAACTGGCATAATTTCATTGCCAACTGCAGAGGTGCTACCTCAGACAAATGCAGAAAATGTTTTCCAATTTGCAAACAAAATTAAAGACTTTCTGTGTTTTAATGGCTTCCAGTTCCCAGGTTGGGGGCTGCCCTGAACATTTATTTGACTAATCTTTGGCTGCCTGTATAAACCCCGAGAAAGTAGCCAGAACTGAAAAATGACATGGCACTCCTTGTCTATTAGCTGTACATGGTGTCACTTTGACTCATGTTCCCAGAGCAATCTCAGCCAGGGAGAAGTAAAAGGGAGCTCACTGGATGTGTAGCAAAGCAGGGCAATCTCTGCCCTGCTCAAAAGACCTGCTCAGCAAGTGGCAGGGCATCAGAGGATGCGAGTATTACCTGTGGTTTACTTTGGTGAGGTGTTCTACCCCAGCCAGGATTTGGGGGTGCTCATCTCTTACAGGGCTATTAGGGACAGTCTTAGAATTTCTATTGCTGTCAGGTATGAGGGATCTACCTCCCCATGGAGAACTGAGATATTTTCTGAGCACTTCAAGCATTCCAGATGCCTGAAACACCACAAGGAGGTCTCCAAGCATGTTCAAAAGCCTCTATGACAAAAAGAGAGGTGATCTGTTGTGACCAAAAGGGGAAAAGCGAAGAGGATCTAAACAACATTTTTGCCTAAATTCACAAAGCCTTGTTGGCTATATCCATCCCAGCCTCCTGGTGATTTCATAAGAAAAATAAAGGTGAGCATAGAAATCTCATTTATGCTTTCTATTTTTGGACACTAACAGCATGGATGCCCTTCTGTCAGCTGCTGTAGTTGCACATAACTTGAGCCTCTATGTACTATGATAACATGCAATTCAAAACAAGAGTTATCTTCAATTTTAAACATGCATGAGAGTGTGAGGTGAACACCAGGGAACAACCTGAAAGTACGTTTTTCGTGAATGCTATCATCTTCCTTGGAAAGCCATTAATGCCCTAGAAAAATGAACCTTGTCTCAGAAAAATATAGGTAATGTAATCATAGGATTACAGGGTAATTCAGGCTGGAAGGGATCTGAGGAGGTTTGTAGTCACATCTCCTGTTCAAAGCAGGGTCAGCTACGAGGTCAGAGCAGGTTCCTCGGGCTTTATCCAGTTAGGTCTTGAAAAACATCAGTGGATGAAGACTGCACCGCATCTGTGGGCAGCCTGCTCCACTGCTTGGCTGTGCACATTGCCTCAAATATCTTTAGTGTTGCTTCTTACTCTCATCAATGGTCTTTAACCTCCACTTCAGAGGAGGAGGGAGGGATATCAGGTGCGAAGCAACTTTTGAAAGATAAACAAAGGTTTGCCTATTCTGCTTAGAATAGTTTGATTAAGTACTGCAGGAGCGACATTTTCCCCCATTGAATGAGGAGCATTTTTAGGAGAAACATATTAAAATTTTCCTGATAGAGTAAACATCACTGTGTTGCATGTTTATATTATCTCTGATTTAAAGACAATTCTCCAGCATGCATGCGTTTGCACTGATTCATAATACAGCATTTAAAGAATCCTGCCAGCGTCTGATGCACCTACTGCTCTAATTTAACAAACTTACTCTCACTAAATTGCATTTCTTTATAGAAAAGGCGAATGGGGTGTGTAGCAATTTAAAAAAGGTTCTTGCTATGAAGTCAGGGACTGTTGCCTTGGTGAAATCACATATTTTAAAACCTGAAACATTGGAAAATTGTTTTATCAGGAAAGGTAATTGATTCAGCTGGTAGTGAATAAGGCTGGAACCTGATGGCACTACAAGGATAATTCAAATAAAATACTGAAGTCAAGGTAAGATTAACTTTATCTTTTAAGATTCCTCATGTTCTGGAAAACAACAACTGTGCCTTGCTTTCATTCTGATGGCAAAGCAACAATGATGTTACTGACATTTTCATATATTTGATCAAAACTGGTATCTTTTAAAGTTTAAAAAATTCAAATGTTTTCCAAACCAGTCTTCTTCCTCTGAAATCACTCATGACTCTGAACAATTTCCAGAAAGCAGTTGGAGGAAACGGTGCTTTAGGCTGCCCTGTGGATGCTGAAGGATGGGGCAAAACTTCGGCATCGAAAAGAAAGGAACAGGATCTTCACATAAGGTGATTTCTTGCCTCCCAAACACTCTTTTCACTTTTAGTCCCTCTTGCATTTTCAAAGTGTTTTATCTTTTTCCTAAGGTAAACTTTCAAAAAATAAGGCAAAGAAGCAGAAAAAATATCCCAGCAACAGCTGAACCAATGAAACCACCAAACCTGTCCTGGAAAACACCCCAAGAAAACAAAGAAGTAAAAAGAACCAAGTGGTGTGCCACAGTTGGGAGGCCCTTTCATGACTCGCCAGCTTTTCAGCAGCATCCAAGCTGTGTTTAGGCAGATCTTGCTGGCAAGCTGGAGCAGTGCAAGCTCTTTTTGAGTCAGCTGCACTCCAGCCCCATTGAAACAAGTGGGACTCCTGCCACCCGCTTCCTTCTGCCCTTAATTTTGACATGAGACAACTTGTATGGTTTTCCCCACCTCCATTCTCTTTTATATGCAAAACAGCTGAATCCCTTTCTTCTTTTCAGTACAAAGGGAGCTGCAAACAACAAGCAAGAATAACTACTTAGGACTAAACCAAAAACAAAGGATATCTGGTCTGTTAAATATAACTGCCAGCACTTCCACTTTTGGCGGGAGACTTCCGATGTCAGGGTTAGTCTTTCACACTGTGGGTAAGCAGGTTAATTTTTATTACATATTTTCAGAAGTTTTGGAGCCCACAGTGCTGAACTCTTGTAGAGATAGACCTACCTGATACTGTCATTGAATGTAACAAAGTCTGCATCAGACCTACTGCTGTGATTTTTCCTACCAATGTTGCCAGGTCTAAAAATGTGGTGAAAATTGTATGTATGTAATACAGACATAGACATGCACTCTCATATCTACTGTACTGCAATAAATTTCCATCTTTTTAAATCACAGGAAAAGCACGGAAGAAACTGAAGTGTCTGAGCATTAGAGATTGAATGGGGGGGCAGGGAGGAGCTTTCATCACCCTTCAGTACAAACTTTGCCATAATACTCTAGAAGGCAGTGCTGCCAGAGTAAATTAACTGCCAGAGTAAATTAACATAAAGTCTATAAAACTCACTTATTTACTTCCTGACACGTGAATAATGAAGCCTGAAGAAATGTCAGTCAGTCAAATGGCATTTGAAGATAAGTACACCTCCATTGGTTCCAGTCTGTTTGTTGAAAACTAGTATTATTTGTGTCCTACAAGGTAAGCAGTTTTAACTGACCCTGGGTTTTGTCTGTCCTTTAGAATATTCATTCTAAAAGGTAAACGCTTTTGATAAATTGTTCAATTAGGGGAGCTGATATGCCAGTCTCATTGTTTGAGAAATTTAACAATCAACAGAAGTAACAATACTCATCAAGTAATATTGTGACAGAGTGCGTAGAAGGACAAAAGAAAAATTATAAGTTGTATCAGCTTTATTTTCAGTGAAAACCAAAATTTTTTATCTCCTGAAGTACATAGTGCCCGTGGTTTGTGGTAATTGATTCTGTCAAGACTTTTTAGGTGAATAAGACCTTTTTATTTTTAAAAATAATATATCAATCTGCTTTTCATAATACATTGTTATTTTAATACCAGAATTTAGAGTAATTTTTCCTTTAAAGGTTGTCATGGTTTAACCCCAGCTGGCAACTAGAACCACACAGCCGTTTGCTCGCTCCCTTGCGTTGGGATGGGGGAGAGAATCAGAAGAGTAAAAATGAGAAAACCCGTGGGCTGAGATAAAGACGGTTTAATAAGTAAAGCAAAAGCTGCGTACACAAGCAAAGCAAAACAAGAAATTCATTCACTACTTCCCATCAGCACGCAGGTGTTCAGCCATCTCCAGCAAAGTAGGGCTCTGTCGTTTGTAACGGTTACTTGGGAAGACAAAAAGCTGTAACTCTGAATGTTCCTGCCCTTCCCTCTTCTTCCTCCAGCTTTACATGCTGAGCATGACATCTTATGGTATGGAACATCCCTTTGGCCAGTTGAGGTCAGCTGTCCCTGCTACGTCCCCTCCCAAATTCTTGGGTGCCCCCCCACCTTCTGGTTGGCAGGCCATATGAGAAGCTGAAAAGTCCTTGACTGCTTGGCAACAACTAAAACAATATGTTATCAACATTATTCTCATACTAAATCCAAAACACAGCAGCTATGAGAAAGAAAAATAACTCTAGCCCAGCTCAAACCAGGACAAAGGTCTACTATAGTTCTGCATAATTCCAAATTGTAATTAATCCCATTTTTATATTTTACAATATTTAAATGAGTGGAGCTTAAGCAAGCTCAATGTTTATTTCTGGGTTTACTTGGGGAGAAAAATGGTGGGTTCTGTGTTGTAATACAAGAGTGGCGGTAGAAATGTCTAGAATGTATTTCATAGCTCTTAATGAGAATAACCAAACTGCATAGTTGCGCAGATGCTGAAACAATGTTGTTCATGTTTGGGGTTTTTTTGGGGAGGAGGAACATTTGAGAAATGTTTCGTTATGGATACACTTCCACTAATCAGGTGTCTCCTTTCCTTGCCCCTAACTCTTATATAGGAAAGAACTTCCTGAGTTCCAATAAAATAAATGAAAATAATCCAATTTACACTAACAGTGTGTTTTGTAGTACTCTTGAAAAATAAACCATTTCCCCATGGCAAAATTCTTCATTATTCTGATATAAAGATTCACTAGAGCCTTGGTTTTTCATCATAGAAAAAGGAGGAGGAGGAAAGCACTAAATAAAAAAGTAGAATTAACTGTGCTTCTTGCAACGTAGGATTTTTTCCAGATTAACTGATGATTCAGGATCCCATGTTATCATCCTTCTCAGTCAGAATGGAATAGGAGATGGAGGAAAAAGGGGTTGCTGCAGGTGTGGAGGAAATACTTAGAGAAGATTGTATATAAAATTCCCTTAAACTAGTCAAAAATCATTTACTGTAGTCCAGCTGTTCATTTACTTATTTTTCTTTTAAATTTGGCATGAAAATGAGTATATTATTTTTGCAGAGGCTTTTTCTTTTTTCTCTCTTGTTGTTGAGATGAGAATTATCAGATGCAGCTGGGGGATTGCTGTACTTGGGAAGCTGAGACCAGCAAACTTGGGAAAGAAGGAAACAGGATATGGGATGCCAAGAAAAATACATTTCTGTGGCACTAATATGTAGATTCTCAATACATTTTGTTCACTTTAGGAGGGAAAGAAAAGCAAATCAAAATGCTAAGCAAAACCAGCTGTTTCTGTATCAGAAAACTGTATTTTATTTACCTCAAATTGCCTGTGAGGATTTCATCTGAGTAAGAAGTTATGCACCTTCAACCATGACCTATTGGATAGTGGTGCTGTATATGCCTGTATAACTGTCTCTTCCATTCCAGTGGCGGCTTATTTTCAATAAAATGCAAAATGTTCCTCATGGTCAGGTCTCTTTACTATGTAATTGTTAAGGCCGTGATTCAGGAAACCATTCCTCTCCAGGAAGACATGCACATACTTATCTCCAAGCATTTGTAGATGGCAAGATACGGGAGTAAAGATAGAAAGGTTATGTATCAGTTCTTGCAACAATTTTCCCTTTGAACAAAGTTAACAATTTAAAATCATTGAAGCTAAGATAGGAAAGATATTATATTGGTACTGACAAAAATCAGCATTCAAATTAATTGGTCTTCATCTTGCTCCTCTTTATACATCTACAAAGAAGACCCTAAAATCTGAGGTACAATTCTTGTCTCTCTTTATAATAACTAAAGGAATATAGACTGAGGTGATCTGTCTGGTTTAGATATCTAGCTTAGGATAAGACGAGCCATGATACTCTAAAAGCAAAGAACAGGTGTGATACCTGTCCAAAATGATGAATAAGATAAAGAAGAAAACCTACATCTTGGCGTATGAGATCAAGATAACTATGAAAATTACAGATAGAAAAGCTTTTTGACAAATGTGTTGTGAACCTCCTTCACACTTCCCAATGCTGATGAAGTGCAAGGCTGGGGCTAAATTGCTCGTATTACAGAGCAACAGTTTGGTGCCAGCTCCTTCTGGATTGTAGCAGCTGGCAGGATTTGGGTGCATTTCTCCCCATTTGGTGTCTGTCTCCAAAGCTTTGTCTATTCCTGACCTCCGTGCTTGTGTCCTTTACCCACCTCAGTAGTTCAATTGCTAGGCATGACACAACCATTCTCCTGCTACTTGCAAGACTAGTAATCAACATGACATTTTGCATATAAGTTTTCTACTTCTATTAATTATAAGCTTAAATATCTCTTAGCTAGATATTTAAACAATTAACTCCAGCCATGACCAACTGCCGCTCCTTGGCCACTTTCTGCATCATTGGACGTGTAAACCTCACTGAACAGCTGACTGAGAAAGCATGTTAAGCATACTGAACCATGAATTTTCTGTCTCCGTAGGTGTCCAGAAACCAAGCTGTGCCTTGAATTCAGGTATATACCCTGGATGGATTCTTTTGCCCAAATGTGGACATCTGCAGTGCAGATGCTAACACCAAAACTAGCAGCTCTTCTAAAGGTTTCCCTCTAAAGCCAATATACAGAACAGCATGTTTCCAGCATACAATTCGTTTGGTCTTAAATTAGTCATATAAACCAGGCCAGATAACTCCTGCCTGTAAAGCACTTGTTTCTTTCTGTGAACTAGGGGGATTTGCTCAGCTGGTTTCTACACTGAGCTAGTTGAGATAAAAGTCACCTGAAGAATCAGCAAGAATTATATCTGAGCTCTCTGCTGGTGGACAGGCCTGGAAAGTGCTTAGCTCTGGCCTTTCTGGATGGAGAAGCTGGGTTTGCAGTTACATGAGCTCTATTAACTTGTCCACTTAGGTATGCTCTGGAGAACAACATAGATCTGTGCCTGCAGGCAAACAGTATAGAGTAGGTGGGACTGGGCTTGAGAGACTAGCAGTGCCAGTATGTCCATCTTGTTACTAAAACCTTCTGCCTCTGTATTATTTCCTCTCCTCTCCCTAGTTATCTCCTTTCTTGACTTGCTCTAATTTGACTTTCTTCCTGTTCTAAGAAATGTTATGAAGATGCTCCTAAGTTTTGGAGGAAGAAAAATTCCCTTGTCTGGTTATCAGTGCACTTTGAAGTGGCTGAGATATTTGAATGGACTGGAGTGTTTGATCATTTGGGGAGACAACCTTCACATAGAGGAGATATGTTTCTGTGTTTGTTTTATAGGCCTGTTTCTTCTGCTTAAGAAGGTCTTAAATTAGTAGTAAATAGAAGACCTGTTCTAAGGAGTTCAAAGACAGCTGATACATGGCAAACTCTAAAAAACAAAACACAAATGTAATCATGATGTCATGTAGGAGCTACAAACTTTATTGCTGCTTTAGCTCAAGGTCTTACGGGATCCGTGAGCCCTCTGTTTTTTCAAATCATGTCACCATAACTGACCTTAGAGTGACTCCAGTTCATCAGTACACCAAAACAAAAAATAATGTTTTGAAGTGTTAGATTGTAATCAGCTAGCTGGTAGTATCTAAATAACATTGTAAATGTCACTTCTTAGATCAATTATATGAGAGTCTTAAAGTAGGTGAGAAGACTGTATGGTTTTTTTTCTATTATTATCATAGAGTTTTTAAAACTACTGCATTACAACAGTCTGCTAAGAGGGGTGAAAGTGCGTAATCCTCTCACTTTTTATGCTATGTCCCTTAGGAATGACCTTGTTTTTCTTTTCCTGTGACTGGTTGTTGTCATCTGTATAATCCAAGATCAAAGAAGTAGAAGGAAAACAGTTTATTGCTTCTTCCTTCTTGAACTGCTGTGGTTTCCAGAAGGGTCTTTTTGTGGGTGACACAAGAGCCCTGTTTGCCCTGTTTTCACTGTTACATGTCCCCATTATGTTTCTGAATCAATGTTCCTTTTTTTTTTTTTTTGAGGTAAAGGGAGTTTTGCAGGTAAACCTTGTGTGAAATATCAAAAGCCTGGATGACTACCAGCTGCGTGTTGGACCACAGAGAGAAACTTTGTCTTTTCTCTTATGTATGTGTAAGTGAATTAAATTTGTACAATGAATATAATTCAAAAAAATGTCTGGAAAACAATAAACTACTATGATGGAGTTAAAACTGTTGCTGTGGTTTTAAGATGGTTTTGCAAAGAACAAAGTTATTGTTCATGTTCCAACAGTGAAAAATATGGTCAGGTCTGAGTGGGTATTTTTATACAGGATTGTGTGTGTATGTGTGTGTACTTTTGTGCTTTGTTTGAAAGGACAGCAGGATGATTCACTTCAGCTATTATCTGTCAAATGATGCTACAAATAATAAATATTCATAATCTGTTGGTTTTATAACAGGTCATGACTGATACCATTAGAATAGGTATCAAGAAATGTAGTAGCACTAGGTGGTAACCTAATGCAGGCAGAGATAATTTCAAAGAATTTTTAACTTAAATTAAGGCAGAAAAAATACGCATTACTGCCCTCCTTTTGCAGATGAATAGACCTGTACAACTTTAGCAGGATATCTGCGTTAGACCTTGATCTTATGTCTCTCCCACAAACCTCCCCTTCTTCCCTGGTGTCTGAACAGCCCTGTTACAGGGAGAAGACATGAGTCATGGTGTAGGAAGAGGGCTGGTGCTCTCTGAGCTGCTTCTTCTTGATGATCTCAATGCCATGTCCTGGGACAGCAACCATTTGGCTGCTCAGCCCACTGTCAGAGGTCCCACTGCACTGAGGGCTGAGCTCTGCAAGACTATCCCATAGTGTCCTTTGGACTCACAGGCCATATCCCTTTCCATCAAGGTACTGCCTAAGACGTGAGGAAGGAAGGGGTACTAAATTATTGACAAAGGCAAACATGACTTTTAAAACCCAACCAACCAAGGATGCATAATATACTCTCCTGTCCATGTGGGACTTAACCTTCCGCTCCGTTTGTCCTCTGCTGTTCAAGGTCCAGCAGGGGGAGAGTGAGCTGGCAGGAAACACCTCTTTGAAATCTGCGCTGGCACCGAGAGTGCTGGAGCAAAAGCAAAAATATAAAGAAGTTGTGTTAATTTCAAGGTCCATTAGGCACAAAGGACCTGCTCCTATTTCCAATGAAGTTAAACTCTCATTGATTGTAAAACCCTCATTGGTTCCAGAGGTGCAGGATAAGTCCATGGAGAAAGAATAATCAATGCTCGGTATGAAAAAAGAACAGCATTGAGCCAGATATTTTTTGCAATTGTTAAAGGGGCTACTTTCCAAATTCGCAGTGTGGCAGATACAAAACTTCAATAAGGCAATTTACCTGAATATAGTTGCCATGTAATTACAAGTTTACCAGGTTTAGGACCTGAAGCTATCCAATATTTTAATGTGGATGTCTGTATCATAACATGGATTCCTCCGTCAAGTGTCTAGTCTAATGCATTTGCTTTCATGATAATGGCCTAAGGCAAGTATAAAAAAATTAGAATTACATTGCGAAAATCTGACCAAACAAAACCTTGACAGTATTTCAGCCAGGAGCTCCTGATTTACTTCCTCACACATGTTGTACATTTATTGTAGAGCTCATGTGCAGCATAAAGGCAGTAAAATATCTATCTATCAATACCTTTCTACTTATTTGACATTTAGACACTCTCCTGTTCCATTATCTTTGCTTTACTTTGTGACATTTTTATCAACTTCAACATTAACATGGCAGATTTTACAACTAATACACTTAAAAGGTACAAAGATGTCAGCAGCATCAATTATAAAAAAATTACAGCTCCTGCTTTGTCTCAAAGGTAATTAAATGAGCTGTAATTATTAGCCTAGATTCATTAGATTCATGTTCTCATGACCTCCTCAGATTGGATTATTGTAATTCTTGGTACGTCTGTCTGCCAAGGCAATGCATTGGCAGCCTTGAACGCAGTCAAAAAGGCAGAGGTAAGAGGACTGTTAAAAACCAAATTATTTAGACCCTTTATAATCCACTGTAAATGAATTCTCTGTTATCTGTTCATGATGATATTGGCATAATTCCTCAGTTTTTTGTGGGTAAGGACCCTTATACTTCCAGGTTGTCATCACTTCTGGAGTTGTCATTTAACCAGTGCTACAGTTGTGTTCAGAGCACAGAGGCTTGGAGTGACAAATCTGATTTATACAGTGGTATGTAAGATATGCTTATGGGTGATATGTAAGCATGCTTGTATCTTGGCTGTGTTCATTTTGCTTATACCTTGACCCTATTACTAGGAGACCAGAACTACAGTTGGTTTGAATTTAGTAACAGAAGAAGTAAATCTGGGGGTTAAGCGTATGGAAAGTGGGAATGTTCCATGCAGAGAGTAAGGAAAGGTTACCCAAGAAGCAAAACCATGTGATAATTAGACAATAGATAAAGGACTAGCAGTATATTAGATTATATTTAAGTGAGTGAAATGTAGCTTCTTAGGCATCATCTAACGTGGTTTTATTTAAATTTCTGTATCCTTTCAAGTTTCTTGGTTACAGCACTATTGGCTTCCTGCCTTTAGGGGCACAGTTTTACAGAACTCCCCAGGCTGAAGATGACTTGGCCTCCAAAAATCACATACAAGACTTATCTGTTGGTGTTTTTTTGTCTGAAGATCAAATCTTGGTCTGTTATTAGAATTGTCCAGGTGGTGCCTATAGTCAGGTAGCTATTGCCTGTGGTACAAAGTGTGATGTCACAGAGAACTTCATGGGATCACACTCATTCTAGTCAGGTATCTGTGCTTTAGATCTTAGCAATTAAAGAACAATGTTAGTAGAATACAGAAATTACATTAGCTTTGATGTGTAGTTTTGAGATATTCCCCTTGGACAACAGCAAAGCCGTTTAATCTTTGGCAATAAAGTCTCATCAGATGTCAATTAAAAAAACCCCAAAAAACTCAGAACAAATTAATGTTTTATTTTTATTAACATATCTTTGTATTCTAGATATACTTCGGAATCCTCTCAGAGATAGGGGCCCGATCTGGCTTTTGCTGAGACAAAGAGTCATTTACATGAATGGCAGTAGGAGCAAGAACAGGCCAAAGGAGATGAAATTAAAACATTGCATGCCCCAAATATTGTCTGTCCTAGGGTTTCATAAAATGCAAGCATTATCTCTGTTTCCTAAGAACTGATGGAAGAGCTAGAAATCCAATTCCTTTGAATCTCCACAGAAAGTAAAAATATTCCCTCTGATGCTACTGTGTGTGAAAAGCTTCTAAAATAAAGTAAAATTAAAAAACAAAACAGAACAATACAGAACCCAAACCCAGGTCATACAAATTAGGAAATCTAATATGCAGTGATACAGTGGAGCCGCCTACAGCAATGTCTTTAGACCAGACATGGTCACCTTTACTCTCATGGAATAGCACTTTACTCAGAAACGAATCTCATTAAAATTAATGAGAGTGCTCCCATGGTATCACTCCATTTGATTGTGTGCAAACTGAAACTGGCCATTTGTATTCAGAGAAAACAGAAAGTTACCTATAGGAACTCGGAAGGGTATCCAGTGAAACCACACATGTTTTCTCAGCGCTTGCAAGGCCACATTTGAACATTTGTTTGGGCAACTGCTGCGCCTACAGAATGAATAAAAAGCATAAACCTGTGCACTTCTGTCTGTTGTCTACTACTCTTAACTAAGGTCTAAATGTACAAATGTATGTGTAGATGGCGCTCCCCAAAACAGAGGACTGTTGTTTGAAATTTTGGCCTTTTCTGTGTGTGGTCTGACTTGCTGTCATTAGGAGAACAATGTCCATAAAAAATGTCCTGTTTGGGGACCTTATGCTGGGGTAAACCAGACACCATTTAGTTAACTGGTATTGATAAAAAAGTCAGATTATATTAATTTATGTAATAATTCACAATAATTAAATGTATATTCTTAAATAGCTTCCTTATAGAGAGCCAGTGTCTCATTAATCTTGAACGTACCAACCTGAGAAACCTAGGGAGGTCATGTGGTAACTAAAATTTGAGGAATGCCATATACAGCCCACTGAAATTTTTCAACACTGTAGTTTAGATGTAAATAGAATACATACCTTTCTCAGCAAGGTGGGCACCTGAGCACGGGAAAGAGGTATTTATTAATGAGTAACATAATGAGAAGCAATCAGAATTAACTGCATCCTACCTTTTCTCCCCAAGGTAATAAGCCCGAAGTAATTTAAAGGCCAAATCCTCCTTGTTTTTCTAAGCCAGTCTTCACATCTTTAGTAAAACGACTTCTGGGCTCAGGATGACAGGAAATTGGTCTTCACACATGATTATGTATAATACATCCCTACTCATTTAACTTTAAGGGTACAACACTAAAATAATATCCAGAAATGAATTTTCCTGCCATGATGTTAATTTTAACTTTGCACATTTTCCACTGAACAATCTACATAGTACTGTATTACTCAGTGTAAGAGGCAGCAATCCTGAAAGCTGTCTGTGTAAAATTCATGCCTCTGCAGATAGAAGGCCTCTGTTCCACTAAGCAAATCCCATTTCCAAGGGTAAAAGGAACCCTATTTTTCCGTCCCAGCCATCAGGAGTCCTGAAAAGTGAGTTTGCACCTTATAACCCGTTTGCAGGGAGGTGTCCTTTGAAACCCAAGGAAAGTTTCCCACTAAATTCATTGGGCTTTAGTTCAAGGTCAAAATGAGAAAAAGCTTCAGATGTTAAGGGCAGAAAAGACCACACTGGTCAGATATTCTGCCTTCCTGTAATGCAAGACACAATTTCACCAAGTAATAGACACATCAAGACTGCAACTTCTGATCAAGGTGCTGCACACCTTTGAGAAAGACAGCCAATTTTTTAAAAAAGAATTTGAATAATAAAGAACATATAACATACCAAATACAGACATTAGTTAATTAACTTCTAGTAAAAAATGGGGACTTTATTTCTAGCCTGATTTTTTCCATAATTAGCCAATCTCATAATGTTTCATAAGGTAGAATTTTTCAAAGGGATACCTGGTGCCATAATCACGCTGCTAGCATGCTGCTTTCCTACCCAGTGATGGACTTGGCATTATGAATATAAGGAACAGTTTGAAAAAAAGCAAAATGTTGTTTCACTTCCCAAAAATATTTTACTGGTATACTTTGTGTAATGCAATCAGTTCAGTCATTTGAAGAAGATGACTCTTCAAGGGCACAGGTAAAGAGTTCTGTGAATAAAATGCAAATGAAAAATTGATGCAGAAGACAAGTAATACACAGAAACTCTGCCCTGCATTAATGAGAATGCTGTTAGGTAGCCATAAAGTCACTCCTGTCTAGAAGCAGGAGTAAAACCAAATCAGGCTTTACTAAGTCCCATGTTTGAGAAGGCTGAGAAGCAAATGTAGCTTAATTTTGCCTCAGACATTGCCTCTTTGCATGCTTGCATGACCAGGCTTACTTTGGGTCATAGCCATACAGAGTGACTGATTCTTGTAACTACTTTGTATGAACTACTGCCAGAGTCTGACCCAGCTTCCACTAAAACTGAGGACGTTTACCACTGGGAATATAACTGGGTTGTGAGGACCAATTCCTCGATGGTATTCAGATGCCTAGCAGAGTATTGGCTAAGTGGAAGGTAAATTCTATGTGAACTTTGATTCACATAAAGGGTATGGGTTCAGCTCTCCTGACTTTCAGTGTCACTGGTGTAGGTGTTTGCACCTCACTCTGAAGCAAACATCTATATTGGATGTAGAAATCACACTGTAATCTTCACTGAGTTTGGCGATTATTTTTATCCATTTGCTGTAATCAGTCTGTATGCCCAGCTGAGCTATAGATACTTGCATTGGAGACACCTGAAGTTAGATGGGTTGAATTCTACCCCAGGTACCTAGCTGCTTTTGAAAGTCTCGCTAGACACTGGCAGACCGCCCAAGGTGCCCTTGTTAAATTTATTGCAACGGAAGGTAGGGGTTTAAATGCCTGTTAGGTTATGGGCTTAAATGATTAAATATCTGTATAAAACTGCCCCACGGTGCAAGTTAGTCACCTGCAAAGGGTGACTTAGGCTGCCAAAGGCATGAATCTTTCATGAGTTGCTTCTCTCTCTACATTTACGATACAGAACAGTAACAGTGACTGCCTGAAGCCGGTGGCATGAATCCTGGCTATAACACTTGATCTTTTGTGTTCACGTGTATGTCCTCACAGCAGTGCCTACTTTGTACTTTAAATAGAGCATTTGCATCACCAAACTCTGTGCAATAAAGGTGCTAAGGAGGCAATATATATTGTTTTACACAGCTGTAAATGAAAAAAAAAAAGATATTAACCAATGAAACGTGATAAATTGAGCTTAAACGCTTCCTGGTTTCTAATATTTAATACATATAACTAATTATCATGAATTCTCTCTTCATTAATATATAAACTGAAATACTGTAATTGTAATAATTATTACTTCAGGCATTTTGAACAACATATTCCACAGAGAAGAGATTTTAAAATAAAACTGAGTAATAGCAAACATATAATACAAAGAATAAAAGTTTGGTTTATTACCAACTTGGATTTGCCTAGCCCTAAAAGGAAACTATTCCTGCCACAGTAGTACTGTACTCTGTAAAGGGATTGCTAAAAATTAAAAGCTTTCATTCTCCTCTGGAGTTCTGTTGTAGCAAAGAGGTTTCACAGTCCCCTGACTTCCTGTGTGCTGATAGAAATACGTTTGTAGTCTAAATATGCCAGGAAAGTGTTCCAGTAGAGATTATGGGGTAGCTGGAGTGCTACTATGATTTATTTAATTCAAAGTAGTGCTTGAAAGAGACTTTTAATCTCCAGTGGACAGAAGCTGCAATGCTGATACTGAAAATGACATTTAGCAACGATTTCTGATGGCTTTTTCTGAAAGTGGCTTGGGAAAAGCATCTCACTGATACCAGTGGTGGAGTTAAGCTTCTGAATTTTACATACGAAGATGGTGGAGGGATAGCTATATTTAGATGAAAGGGATTCACTTCTTTCTAATATCACACAACCAGGAAATCTGAGGTTCTCTGTTTCAGCCCTGACTCAAAATGGTTGATGTTAATTATTTCATTAGTTTAACTGACCTCTCTGGAGGCCAGTAAAAAGGCCTCCAAAAGATCAAAGGTCCAGAATTAGATGGTATTTACGCATATAACAACCATTCTTTTCATGAAGCGATTTAGCTGATTTTAATTGAAAATTAGGATGCTAAATACTTTCAAGGATCTGAGCCTAGGTGATTTTTTTAAAAAAATTACTAACTAAAGTTCTGGTTTAGGATTGCATACATCCTTTCTTCTTAAACATTTGGGTGAATAGTGCTATTACACCTGCATTAACACAACGCCTCACAGTCCCACCCTGCCATCTCGCCATCGGTGCATTAAAGGCCAAGGTGGAAGCTCCTAGAAGTCAAAGAAGGGAAGCTTTCTGCTGGCGTGCAACCAAAGAAATGGGGCTGAATTTCTGGCTTCAGAACCAACCCCCGATTCCATCTCCTGCACCCTGATCCTGTTCATCATGAAGTCTAACTTGTCCGTCACCTTGAGAAACTCAGAAAAATGCAGCTCCTGTTTAACAACCTCTGCCCTGAAATTCAAATGTGTCATTAACGTAAGTTCGGTTGTGGTTAGTGATAGAATAGGAGGGAAGAAATCAAATAGAAGAGGTAGTTAAAAATTCATCTGTAGCTTTAGTGTAAACAGATTTTAGAGAATTCATATAGACTAAAGCAAACCTGAGTTACTGTTGTTAGTAACCCCCTTTGGAGACAGACATGAGATACTAGGTATGGAATATATTTTATTGAGATATATAGAGAAAAGAAAAAGAAAAAGAAAAAGAAAAAGAAAAAGGAAAAGGAAAAGGAAAAGGAAAAGGAAAAGGAAAAGGAAAAGGAAAAGGAAAAGGAAAGGAAAGGAAAGGAAAGGAAAGGAAAGGAAAGGAAAGGAAAGGAAAGGAAAGAAAAGAAAAGAAAAGAAAAGAAAAGAAAAGAAAAGAAAAGAAAAGAAAAGAAAAGAAAAGAAAAGAAAAGAAAAGAAAAGAGAAAGAAAAGAGAAGAGAAGAGAAGAGAAGAGAAGAGAAGAGAAGAGAAGAGAAGAGAAGAGAAGAGAAGAGAAGAGAAGAGAAGAGAAGAGAAGAGAAGAGAAGAGAAGAGAAGAGAAGAGAAGAGAAGAGAAGAGAGCTGGAAACAAATCAGAGCTTGAAGCTTTATAAGAAAAAATCTGGTGAGGAGAAAATATTACTGGAAGGGGGTTTTAATATTTCTGAGAAGATTGCTGATTACAATAGGAAGCAATCCAGGGGAAAAAAAAAGGTTAAAAAAACTATTGCAAACAAGTATTTTCAAAAGCTTGTGATGGTTTGAAAGCTTGTACTTTGGAAGTTGGAGCCATTAATGGGATCCACAGAATATCTTGCTGAATAACCTGAAACTGAAAAGGTGAAAATCATGCACTATCCACATTTCCCGCAGGGGGCATGCAGAATTTCTAGGGTAAAAAGTTACAGAAGACAGAGGAAAGAGGGCTCAAAGTCAATGTGACACACAGAAGATATGCATTTGGTTTGCTTTTCAATGAGGCTTGCTGATAGAAAGGAAAGATTTCTACATGCACAGAAAGGAGGAAAGGAAGAGGATAGGAATAAATTTGAGGGAGTTAGATTTTCAAGAACCAAAGCAATTTCTGTCCAGGCACAAAGAGACAGGAATGAAGATTGATAACACAGCAATAGAAGCAGGAGCACAGTGCAGAAAGATAGTTATGGATGGTTAAATGTTTCTAACTAGTTACAGATGTCTGTTGCCAGGAGAGCCTATTTTAGGGCCTTAAGCACGTGCTTGATTTTAATGAGATTTATGCTCAGGCTAAATGTTAGGCATAGTGCAAGGACTTTGCTGAACCAGGATCAAAGAGAGAGAACTGTCATTTTATTTAAGTATGGTGATTTTGTCACGTTCTTTTGAACTTATGAGAACAAATTCCAAATTTTTGTCTGAGGTAACTGTTAGATTAAGAGGAAGATAAAAACCACATTGACTATGGCTGTAGTCTGGGTTTGTACATGTGGACATGAGATCAGAATCAGGGTTTAGTTACTGAAGTTTGGAAAAGAAGAAGCAACAAAAGCAAACGCTGTCACAAATTGGATGACAATTTTGAAGAAATGGGGTTGAAATGATGGAAAGAAAGAGGACAGAGCTATGTAAGAAGAGACTTTTAATACAGAGGAGCACTGAAAATGAACATAGGATAAACTGTCCAGACACAAAGTTAGCTAGAAGTGAAGTCTGGGAAGGAGTCAGAGAAGAGATACAGAATGAGTCTTATCAACACTGGAGGGAGGAAAATATAAGCTGGTGGTGGACAATGGGGTTGACACCCTGCACAGTATTAGCAACAGTTCTGGTACCTCCGGGGAGATGTTTGTCTTATGTTTTCATGCTGCCATGAAACCGTGTGCTGCTGCTCACCAAACAGTACTTCAGCCAAATGCCCCCCTTGTGCTTCTCGGGTGTTTGCTCCTCACACTCCCTCCCTGCCTCTTCCTTCCTCCTTCCTCCCTCTCACTCCCCTAGTACCTTCCTACCTGCATGCATGCAAGAGCATTAATAACTCACCCACGTTTTTCCACCCCTCATACCACATTCTGCTACAGATAACTTGGCATGAAAATGAGAACTAGAAGGCAAATAGGAGTGCAAAGACCAAGATATTTCAACTATACTCTGTCCTACACAGATAGGGAGCACGCTGTTGAAATGAGGCAACACTATCTAACCAGCATGAAGCACCTCTGCCTAACCTTTCCTTATCCCGCTTCTCTCTTTAGGTTGTAGGGTTCTTCTGGCGGTAGGGAGTGTATTTTGGCATGTTTATGCAGCAGCTAGGGCTGGAGGGCTTTCATATCATTATGGTGACTTCAAGTGCTGCCGGAACATGGGTAATATTTGTAATACTGACAAACAAAAACGTATGTCAGCTTCTATTGTATCTGTCTAAACAAAAGAATAAAGAAAAGAAGCAAAGATGTATGTCAAGTTTTATTTTGTTCATCTAAATAAAATAATAAATAAAAGGAAACTTTATCCCTTCTAAAATGCCAGATACATAAACAAACACAATATTTAAAGTCTCCACATTGTTACTAGGCAAAGCAGTGAGGCCGGCAGCTATCATACATTTTGAAATCCCAAGCAATTAATAGAAAATAGAAGAATAGTTAGGAATAATCTAAAATTGGTGCTGCCTAAAGAATAAACAAACAAACAAGTTTGACCTGGTTTTCTGTGCACATAAACAAACACAATGTTCCCAAATTTAGTTAAGTTACAGGTGTTTCTACCAGCTTCAGTGCTCCTGTATTACCCATATCCAGAGTAGACAGTTTATTGCAAAACAACACTTCAACTGTAAACCAAAGTGAAATACATATGTAAAATACTATATGTTTACCAGCAACTGTGCAGTAAATACAGCATAGGCCTTACGAAAAATAAACACAAAATGTAATTACACAGACTGTTTGTCAAAATGCATGTTTGAGTCCTGTGAGCACCTGTGAGCTTTGGTAAGACCAAAGCTAACATAGCTCTCCCTGAGGAGGTGCCCAGGACTTTCAGAAATGTCTTACAGGTCTTAAATGAATGTACTGAGCTGGACCTCACAGTGCGCCAGCTATCACTTGCACAAGTGGTAACATTTTGAAGTTAATGAAACTGGTTCCAACTTTTCTCCTGAAGGTGGAGGAGGAGAGAGCTTGCAGTGAACCACCCAGATGCCCTATGGAAGAAGAGTTTTGGTGACCTGCCTGTGGCCAGGAGTCCTCACACACACTCCGAGCTGTCAAGGTCAGTGAAGGTTCATCTCTTCAGCAGACCTGCAGGGGCAACTGCACAAAGGGCTTGGCTGGGAAGAGTTTGATTACGAGGCAAAATAGATGGTCCCACTCTGATTCACTCTGCAGGGCTTCCTACGCTTTTAATTTATTTCTTTAGACTATATTCTGAGTGTAGGCACAATAGGCAGGTAATTTAGGTAATCAGAGTCATCTTGCTAGGACCAGGCAAGGGCATTTCAAGTATTGATTGTACCATCTATGTGAGACAATTAAAGCCAGTAGGCAGAATCCATCCATAAATCTTGGGTGAACTGGAACCATTCTTCTGCCCTTGCTTGAGGATATACACAGTTTCTTAATGTACCACAAGTATCTTACCATGGCATTTTGCTGTCAATAGATAATTAGCTGCTAGTGTTGTCCATGTAACAGCTTATCTTTAAAGAAAATATTCTGCTACTGAAATCAAGATAACAAAAGCCCCCATCTAATAATACCCAACTCTCTGTGGGTCAGTGGTAAGGTCACT
This sequence comes from Burhinus oedicnemus, assembly GCA_008921705.1. NCBI lineage: Eukaryota > Metazoa > Chordata > Aves > Charadriiformes > Burhinidae > Burhinus > Burhinus oedicnemus. The sequence goes on from VFFE01007795.1 coordinate 3,076,426, forward strand.
TTATTGTAATGAAATATGCATTTCATTACACTTGATGAGATATATGCATTAATTTCTGAGGTAGCAGTGGACAGTTTGTGATGGCATCTATTCATTTCCTTGCTTTTAAGTGTTTGTGCTTTGTTAGTAGAGAGATAGCTAACTAAATTGGTTTTTGAAATCGGGTTTTAAATATATTGCAAATGTATTCTTTAATACATTCCCACTCGACACTGGAAAGCTGGGAAGACAAAAGCGCTGTCTAGATTCTTGTCTAAGGCACAGCACCTGCAAGGTGCAAACCGAGACAGAAAGCCACAGGGTTCAAGGAGATCACAGAGGGGAAGAAAAACATGCATCTTTTCTTTAGAGACTGAAGTGTACAGCCTATACTAGTCATGTGGGCTCACTTTGTTGAACTGTAGAACAGACTAGGCACTCCAGGGAGTAATGCATCCTACTTATCTCAGACAATGAGCTGGGCAGCTAGTTTGGACCAAAGTGAGTGAGGACCAGCTGGGCCAAAGTGTACACGTTCCTGGCAGGAACAAGGAATATTCCCTACAGCCACTTAGCTGACTGCACCCCATATATAAAAAGTGTGTTGCTCTCTGTTAATAGGCTAAAAGAGTTCTTTTGAGAGTAAGACTGCATTCATTTTGCTTTCTGCTAGGCTCATAACCTTCTTGTGTCTTAATTTCATAAACCTGTGAACCTATGGCTAGAGCTTAGCCTTTTTAGTATGATGTGTGTATACCGTCCCTGGTCAAGATCACGAGTGCTACATAAATACACTGGCCTGGATCCAAAAAGACGGATTTGTGGGAGAGGAAAGAGTAGAAGAGTGAGCTAAGGAGGCCTTTTTGCTTTCACGACCATCATGCCATAAGGTGCACATGCAGGGTAAATTGACAGGACTGTTGGTGCTCATATGCAGCTCTCTGCATTAACATCGGAGCTGCTCTAAGTACTGACTTAGGGTGCTCAGTCTCTCATAGGAAGCTTAACCTTCCACTGAAATATGTATGGAGAGTTCATGCCTAAATGTTTTTGGGGATGTGGCTGTACAAGGCAGATGATGAAAAAAATACTTCTTGCCTGTCTTGAATCCATGAGGAATCAATGAAGTGTGGGAGGAAGGGACATTTTCCAATGTCATGCAAGAAATTTTTGTAGGTAAACAGAGAAATTAAACATATATCTCCAGCCCAGGGCCCAGAGCAAAGAGTGTGAAAGGAGGTGAGCACATCTGATATACCCTCCGCACTTGAATCTGTTCCCCGCACATACTTGTCATTTCTGTGTGGAGACTCTGGATACCCTCAGTGTCTTAGGTGGCACTAGAGATTTCCGGGCAAGCAACTGTATCAAGTTCTAAATGTTTAAAGACTAATCACAAAACAATTAAGTGATGGAAATGAGCCAGAGAATTAAATATTTGATTGGATTACTTGAAACAAATTTGAAGAGTGAAGTAAGCTGAGCAAAACACAGAAAAACAGAATTGTTCCTGACTTACGTACCTAATGCATTTTTTTTCAGAGAAATCTGAAAGAGGGATTTATATAAAGTAGACAAATAGGCTTGGATAAATAGTACTTTTTAAATGACAAAGAGGACAAATTACGATACCTAACTTACGACACCTAATCTTTAAAACCTTTTAGAATCCTTAAGAATCCTCTAAGGTACATTTACTGACAGCTTGAAGACGTTTACTTTACCATTAGTTACTTTTCTAGAAGCTATGATCTGTATCTCTAATATGGATTGTCTTTCCATGAAGCTGCTGTTACCTTTTGCTCAATTAGGAAATTCCTCTGAAATCTGTTTGCATTCAGTTACTAAACTTGAAAAAAAGGAGTTCAACTCTGATTATATTTTGGCAGTATAACTTTCTGAACCATCTTCCAAGAAAAAAATTCCTTCTTAACTAGGATTATAGCAAGATAGATACTTTGTTATGCAAATACATATTTCTGTGCAGACATTATAATCCATGTTGGAGATTTCCTTGAACTCTAAAGCCACTTTATTTTGGATACACAGAGATAAGCTCTGAGATAGAATTTTTGAGAATGAATAGAGAGAATTAAGTGGATAGTAAAAGTCAGCGATGTCAATGTTTCCTAGTATGATTTTGTTTTGCCTGAGGATCAATCCTTCACAAAGGTATTGGATTATTTTTTTCTCCTGGATGATTCAAAAAATGAGCATATGTGAATTTCGTTTCCCATTCTATATAAAAATCTCTGCCGTCATGGAAAGTTTTAAGAATCCTGTTTGCAAAATCCAGTTTCAAAAATAATCTTGATGCCTTCAGTTTCCAGAACATAAGTTTCATGATGTGGTCGATGCCCAGAATCTGCAGTAACTGTTTTGGTTATGCAGCTGACCACACGTTAAATGATCGTGCTGTTCTTTATCTGACCCTAAGGTAGTGGTGGCTTATCTGGGAGCTGTTTCTCAGTTAGGACATGTGGGTAAAAATTCTCTTCAGTAGTTTATTTCTTTCATTGAGTATTTTAAGGATGGTAATATGTATTTTGCCTATGTTTCCACAGGCTCTTCCCCTGGAGATCTATAGGACTCCATCTGTTCAAAACAGCTGCCAAATACTTTTGTGAGTGTGTGTGTGTGTCTGTGTGCCTATGTATAAATAAAAAATCCACTAGAAAGAAAGCCTGGGACTTTTCTGTGGCTGTGGTATCACCTGCATTGTTATAATGCACAGTTTTATATATTCCTGTCTCTGAAGCAGAGATATTACCCTTTCTTTCTCAGCTGAGGTAGCATGCTGAATGTCAGCTATCCCTGTAAATATGCAGAGATATTTTTTTTTAATTATAGGGAGTACCTGATTGTACAGGAGGGATGGATGGGGGCTGTGATTGATATTACAATTATTAGAGGGAGATTGTAAGGAGGTGCAATTGCTTCGGGTGTCTTGACAGCTCAGAGTTCTTCCCGATCTGTCAGCTCTGATCTTCAGGTGGCTGTGCTAAGTTGGTTTGCAGGGCGACGTTTTGCTTTCTGAAGCACACTGTTACAGCTACCCATGCCATCACTAACTTCAGGTTAATCTGCTGTAACATGGCCTGTACTGGTCTTTCCTGCAGAGGAAGGCAGTTCAGGGCCTTTTGGTGATGTACAACACAGCATTCTGCTTGTTTAACTGGTACAAACAGATGGTCCCTGTCCTTCAATTTCTTTAACAGCTTTCTGTTCCTTTAGAGACACCATTCAATGCAAAGATGACGTTCTGTAAAGCCCTAAATAGGCCGGCACTAGCCTCCTTTAGATGCACACACTACTCACAGAGTATATTTTGTTTGTCTTCAGCATTAGAGAGCATGTTACAGGAGATTATGAACACAGAGATCTCCGAGAAACTAATTATATTAATTTTGGAGATGCCAGAGCATAAGTTATTTTACAAAAAAACCCCTATCACACAGCAATATGATAGAGCAACTTATTCAATAATTTTGCTTCTGTTGAAGCTATTGGGAGTTTCACAATGGATGCAACTGGAAGATTTTTGACATTGCTGAATGGTTTGACAAACCCACTCCAGAAAAAGTCTATTTCACTATAGAGGTTTTTGGCTTAATGTTGAAATAATTTTCAGCTGATTTGTCCAAAATGAAACACATCTTCCTGAACCAGAAAACAGGTCTCAAACCACAGACTCAAGTTAATGAGCTCATACAATCAGCTTGTCCTGTCAAGGATAATATGTATGGATAAAATAAGTCAAAGCTAATTATATTCCATTTAGCATACTCATTTACTTCTCATAATTTGTTTTCTTGTTGGCTTTCACTTTGGTTGTGAAATTATGTTCTACATGTTTCCCATACACAATGCTTTTTTGCGTTTTTGAAGAAGTGGAAGACAATATATGAATATAAAATTTTTGATATTTTAAAAAAATACTAATACTACTTGGCACTAACATAGAATTCTATATAATCAAATTACTGTATAAATATTAACTATTGAATCCTTATACTATCCCCACCAAGGAAAGCAATTAAATATTTCTATCCTAATCTTACAAATAAAAAATGTGAGCTAGAGAGATTAAGTTGTTTGTCCAAGGCATCAGAAGCATTTGATTTCAGTGGCAGGATTATTTCAGGATCCAATAGCTACTTTCAAACCACTATAACAGTTGTTTCTCCTTTACTGAACTAGTAACATTTAAGAAGAGAGACTGGATATTTTCTTTGCATAATATACACTTGTTGTTTCAATAAACCTTTTTTTCAGCAAAGTCTGCAAAGATGCCTTGCGGTAAGCCAAAAGCTACAATGGATGCAGGTATGTGTTTTTCCACCTTCACTACCTAAACAATAAAATCAACTAGGACTTTGGTTTTCAGAAAGTAACTTATCCTCTTTAGCCATACTTTCTTGAAATCTGTGCGTTCATTTGTGACGAGCCAAATGAATTCCAGCAATTTTGCTGTTTAGAATTAACCTAAACAAGTGCTGTCATGCACAATTTCATTGTTTTTCAGGACACTAAATTTGCAGAGTTCGGTGTTGCAGGTGATTGCATTTTTAACATACGGAACCATTACAGTGCTGTTATATACACTTTGCCAAATCAAAGGAGAAGACATCTCAGCAGCTGATCTTACTAGTGCCAGGATAGTAGCGTGCAAACCATGGCTAGGGATTCCCTTTGGTGTTTCTTACCTACTTGAACTCTGGACAAAACAGGTGTTTATTGGCATGGCAAAGCAACACAGAAATACCTCCAAAGGACTCCAGGAGGTCTGGTTTGCTTTGTTTGTATGTTTACAGCCTACATTAGATGTTTACAACTGTGCATATATTATTACACTGGTTTGAATTTTCTTGAATCAGCCAATGCTACAGTACAGCTCTCTCTTCTCTAAGCTTTAAAAGAAGTCTGTAGCAAACGATTCTCCCAGGAATAAGAGCAGTTGAACTCAGATTGGAGACGAGATTCTCTCTTGTTGTGTATCATTGCGTAGTGATTAGAGCAAGGCAAAAGCAGATATGCAGTTCTGGCTGAAGCCGTGATCTTGCAAGCCTTGTACAGTGATGTTTTCTTTCCCTTAACATATTACTCAGAGGAAGTGTCTCATTAGACACTGCCAGAAGGTCAAGCACCTCCCTTGTCTCCCTGGTAACTCTGGTTTTGGCATAGTACAATGTACTGATTTGGTATCATTTTATGAATGTTTTAGAATCATAGAATCATTTAGGTTGGAAAAGTCCTTTAATATTATTGAGTCCAACCATTGATGTAGCACTGCCAAATCCACCACTAAACCATGAGGAAAAAAAAAAAAAAGGTAAACAGAGATTTGTTAATCAAGAAACCCAGCAGCAGCAAAATATTTTATTAAAAGTAGGCATATACAATTAAAGCTCTGTAAACAGTCCTGAAATTCTTTTCCATGATAATCTAATGTTACTTAAGGATTATGGTGGTGAAGAAATTTCAAATTTTGATGTGAACATTTCTTTTTAAAGCTTTTGTAAGCTTTATGATTATAGTCTGTGACTCAGGAAAAGTGTGTGATCAGGAAAACTTTACACATTTGAGTTTGGTGTTACTTTCATCAGAGGATTACTAATTGCTGTTTATTAATGGCAAATTCAGAACTCACAAAGTGTGAACGTGTCCTCATATTTGCCAACCTCAAAGGTACTGTACAATGACCTCAGGTATTTGTATAAACCTGCAGAATTATCAATACTTAGTTTAATATGGGCAAATCTGTACCATCGTTATTTAGGATCCTCCATGATTTCTTTCAATGAAATCCTCCATGATTTCATTGTAGACTTTTAATGATATAATCTCAAAAGACAATAACATTGCTTGTTGTGGTAAGTCAGATGTATATTCTACAGGCTGGTTTAGAACTCAAAACTAAAGACTAACCAAAGACTCCTTTAAATACTGTCAGACTTAACTATACTTTTCGACTTGCTGATGACGGATTTTTCATTTTTATCTGGGGGGACCAAATCTTCTTTCTTGGTCACGAACTTTCCTAGGTACATGTGATACAGATTTCATTCATTACACTGTAATGTTGCAGTTATTTTGATAAATATATTAGTAATTTAATTCATTGGGTTTTTTTAGATGGAATAATGATTAAATATAATTGTTTTGCATCATTAGGAGCTGTAGAAACATTTTTATAGTGAGTTGATTTCCCAGCATATCTTATGTTTTCTTTATTTCCAAGATTTTAAAGGGATAAATATCCTGGATGACCAGGACTGTCACCTATTTCTTGCACTAAGGTTAAAAATCAGGACTATACATTGGAATGAATATTTAGTAAATCCATTGTAGAATTTATCTACACTGTTATTTTTATTTTTTTTTCTGGAAAATCACAGCTAATAGTTCAGCTAATTTGAATTTGTAGAATTAGAAAAGACTCTAAAATGAAATCTTTCCTCTTGCACCTGATAACATTATGTCTACTCCCATATCTATTTAGAGAATTAGGAGGACATAGTTACATTAATTCTGTCTATCAACCTCAGTCAGCAACTGTGAAAAGAATTAACCAATTTTCAAAGTTATTCCTGCCAGTGAATTTTGACAAACATTCAAACCTCCTAGTATGAATTTCATTCACCTCAGGTGAGGACAGGTGCCAAGACACATCCATCACAACTTTGTGAAGTGACATATTAGCCCCACAGTAACTGACCCGTGGTTTGCACAGGTAAAAGGTAAAAGATATGTGAAGACAAAGTAACTCTCATCTGAAGGTGGTACATTATTCTGATCTATGAGCCAAACTCTGATCCTGGATTCAGTCCATTTAATGTTAGGCGTGCCACTGTAATGCTTGCATTTGTAGGCTACTTGCCCTAGGCAACCTTTATTTAAAATGGAGATAGGCACTTCCAAAGAGTGATTCAGATCTTAGGTGGTGAGATAATGGGAGCACAACATTAAAGTACTGTATCGCTAACCCCTTGAGATAATCAATTTTATGTATTCATTTACAATTAAAATCTCTGCTTTGAAGTTGCTATCTCTATTTATTGCCCAAGTATTCATACACCAGGGAATTTATCTGAAAAATTATTTATGAGAAATCAACAATGCAGGATATCCAGGCACAATATTAAGAAAATGCAAATAAATCCCAAAGCAGGCAGCAAACAAAATCAACACTTAAATGCAAAGAAAATAAAAAGCTAGCTCAAGAAGCATAATGTCACATAAGCTGCAACTGAACATCAGGATTCACCAGGAAGAAGTACATCACCTGTGTATGGGCACACCCTTATGGGCATCCATCATCATCTACCCAAAACTGTGCAGTAGCTGTAAAAGGTAATACTTTTAATGAGAGGCTACAGACAATGATGTACTGAGAGAGAGGTAGACCTACTTTCTATGCTTGTTTTGCTCTGGATTTTTTTTTGTTTGTTTGTTTGGTTGGTTGGTTTTTTTTGTCTGACTACCAGCTCTTGTGCCAAGTGTTAACTAGAACATTTCCCTTTATTCGTGTTCTGTGATTTACAGTTAGCTTTTTGTCCACACACACACACATTTAGTAACATAAATATATTATTTGCTATTGAAAACCTAGAGTGCCTGCTTAATTTATATGTGTACTAGCTTTTACAGGTTTGTAGATGGGAGAGTCAAGAAAAATTCAGAGAAAGGTGATTAACAATGGCTTTCGGTTTAATCCAGGCTACAGTGCCACCGGAAAATGTTATCTCTCTGGAGACCTTTTCCAGAAAAAAAAGTCATGCCTGTTGCATGGTTTTTAGTATCCTGGTATCGTTGATCTCATTCACTGCTTGGTAACTGGGGGAAAAGTAATGACTAAAGTGGAATAGCGAGCTCGAAGAGGGACGAGTATGTTTGTTCTGCAAAAGGCTGACTGAGGAGTAGGACTCCCACCTGAAAGAAAAGTTCTGCATCTTTACTGAGGGTGGCTCAAACTTCTGTCTCACTTAATATGTTTGCTAGAGTAGAAGCTTGCAACACATAGACAGACCAGATGTATACCTTTGTAATATGTTAGCCTAGGAGAGACACTGCTTACCAGACTGATTGCCTAGACAGTCTTTGCAGGACGGTCTAGTAATTCTAATGACCAGGATGCCTCTAAAATACTCAGTGATGGCACCAGTTGTTAAACATGCCTATACAACCAAATCCTTACCACTCAACATATTATCTTTCTTAAATTAATCATTTGTAATTGTGTACAAATAACAGTGGGTAACATAATGGATTCTTCATATTTATTGGGGAAGCTGGTTTTCCATCTTTTTTGAAATCAAGTTTGGTTTGCATGTGGTGGTGCAGAAGTAGTAGAAAGGAATAGCTGAAAAAATACACTGAATGAAAAGCTGGCACAGAACAGTCCCTTTTATAGAAACAGAATTAATCAGAAACAAACACATTTTTTCCGTAACAAATGTGTCATGAACGACAGCAAAGATGGACTTCATTTATTGTTCAACTATTCCTCCTCTGCCTCTTCTCTGACCTCATTGTTCTTCCTCTGGGCCTTTGGTTCAGGCTTCTCCTGCTCCAATCTAAAATTGCGTGAATGTCCATTCATGTATGGACCTTCTTCTTTTGCTCAAAGATAACTAGGTCAAAAGATGGTTATCCAGAGGCAAGCCTTAAGCAATATGGTATATAAATTATGAACCAGCATAAAAGGGCCATTTTTAGTGCAGAAGAACAGGGGAGATCGGTGGAGAGATTCCCTGCCACTGCATGGCTCGGTCAGAGTAACATGTTTCCTATTCTGAGATTCCTGACATGTTTAGGCTTTAGCTTGTCTAAAGCTGTATTTAGCTTGTCACAGATGTTAAACGTGTCTATGCTCAAGTAAGAATGAATGTGTAGACTGCTATCTTTACTCACTTTGCAACCCTGAATATCAAATAATTGTCACCTACAACTTCTCTTTACGGCTTTTAAAACTAATTTACTTATATTTAAGTAATAACTTTAGAATACAAGTGCACTGTTTTGAACACACCTTGGTGTTTTCAACATTTATAAAATACAGACTGCATTTAAAATTTCTGCAAGGAAACACTTAGCATCCAGAATAATTTGCAAAAGTATCTATCTAGGTTCTCAAATGAATATTTTGACTTCCAGAATTCTTAGAATTAAAATGTTTGCCCAAATCCCTAATACTTGTTAAGAAAGAAGTCAGGAAGAAAGGAGGCATGAGTGTCAGAAGTTTGAGAGACTTTGCAAAGTTGCAAGCAAAGCAGAGAGTTTTAAAGAAATACTTTTCTTTCTACTAAGAATGATTCTTATTTTGATATAAACTCACTTTCATTATCCCTAGAATTTGAACCTTGTGATAGTAGAGAAATATTCAGCTGAATTTCATCTGATCTGGTTAAATAAAGTACTATTTGGAAATAACACATGTAACTATAACCTTTATTGAATTGCCTCTTCAAATAATATTTTATGTCAAAGTAACGTCATACAAATAGTTAAACATAAACTACTGGAATCTATACGTGAATGGTAAAGCTGAGCTTTATTATTTGGCATCACACTGGCTTATTTTGTTGTGCAGACTGTTGGCATTTCTTGAATTAATTTGTTGTTCTTTATGGGCACTGTTGCTTTCTATCGTGAAAGTCTAGGTAGTAGTCAATATGAATATACTCCTGTCTCACGCTTATCAGTTTATAGAAGTCGTGCAGATTAGGAAGTTTAGAGTTTGGTAGGGGTAACAGAGATGTGAGTGCTACTCCTTTCTTCCATTAACAGAAGAAAAGTAGGAGACATGGTCCCAGGAAAAGCATTAAGTGTTTCTAAATAAGTGGTTATAATTGCAGAGCTTGCCACAAAAGATTGGAAGGCTCAGTTTGGCTAAGAATAAAAAGGAAACAAAATTCTATGACACCTCTATTCGCAGCTTGCTGAGAAGTAGAGCCTATCACTCAAAGTTCATTTACATATACCAGCAAATTCACATGATGGTAGTTTTTATTAGACCTTGTAAAAAAGACCTGCTTCTTGTTTTAGTTAATCTGCAAATCTTCACCTAAGGAGATGTGCAAGTATTCCCGGGCTAGTTTTAATGGGCCTGAGTCAGACACACATATATCTGGATTTAAGCACCTAGTACTGGGAACATCCAGACATCCGAAAGTAAATGTCATTGGAAAGGCGCAAGAGGAAACTTCCAGAAGTCACATATTACATCCAAAGCAGGGGGCTAGCTCTCTCATTCACCTGTAAAGGAAAAGGCTAGACACCTCCTTCTTTTCAACACCCAGGCCTCACACCTCTGCTTTTAAGGGACTATGCATAATTTTTGATCTTAAGCAAAAACCAGACAGAAACCTAAACGTTGTGGCAGTGCCTTGTTTTTATCCTTTTCAGACTAACTTTGTAGTCTGACTACTCACCCAGGACTGAGCAGAAGGTTCTCTACCTCTTTGTCTTGAGTAGTCATTTTCATACAGTAGTAGCACAGCTTTCACTGACATTTTTTGAAGAAATAATGACACAGAAAGTCCTGGGAGCAGAGCCCAGAAGAGTAGGCCATTACTCTAATCATTATACTGGAGTTAGGTTGTTTATTGCTAGCTCTGTTTGGTCCCATGAACTTTACTTTCTTGGCAGCAGAGTGGCTCTACGTTAACAGAAAATGTCAAATGTTCTCATTCCGAATTACTGTGATTTGGGCCAGCAATTCGGCTTGAAACATGCCTAGGATGGCTATGCCTAGAATGCAGGTAAACCACTTCCTTCAGATGTGCTCTGATTACAAGTATATCACGAGAGAGGCAGCCCCCATCATTACTGACATTGGTTGTGCTCAGGATCTTTGGTAGCTCTGAGGACTCATGCAGATTCTTGGCAGTTGTCCACCTACAGTAAAATCATAACAGAGCTCTAACTCAGGCCAGTAACAGAGCACATAACTCAGCACAGGTATTTCCTAACATGCATAGCGGCTCAGAAAATTTTCATGGAAGCTGGAAGTAAGAAGAAGATCTCTGTTAGGAGTCAAGGTGGATCTCCACATATGCAGACTTAGGTGCCAAAAGGGACAGCCCTGATTTTTAAAAGGTTTTATTTATGTACCTCCAATTGTTAGAGTTGTTAAGCCCTAAACATGCTATTTGAGTCAATTCTCTACCTGATACAGGCTGTGTCCACAAAACAAAGTAGCTTTACTCAAGCATATACAATAATTTTCTATAGTTTAAGTATTATTCTATTGTTAGTTGGAATGAGAATACTCTTGGGTAGGTTTCAGCCCTCTGTTGTTACTCTAACAGCATCAGTCAGCAAGATCTTCGCTCTCCACAGTCAGTCCTGAGTGTATTCCCACTTTTCTGCATATCAGCTGGTGCAGTCATACAACTCAGCACATCAGAGATAAAGAGAAAACAAATTAAGCAGAATAATTGCTCCATTTTTGTCTAGGTTTAAGTGCAGGAAAGATTATATTTTAGAACAAAACAATTCTTCACAAACTGTACTAAATAAATTAGGTCTCACACCACTTTTCATAACTTCATACACTAGCATAGTCAGTCAAAACCTCATTTGATAACAGTATTCAGGATCAGAAATCATCATAATTTTGGTGTATCTTGATATAGACAAAAATAATTATTTAAACCAGCTTTCTTATTTCTTCCATTTAGGCTTCCTTCAGGCAATCTCCTAACTACAATGTAAAATGAAATGAACGATGAACTGGGTTGTTGGGAGGAATAAGGACGTCATGAGAGCTGTTGCACTTGCATTGGGTGGAAACTGAAAATCTCCCTATCTCACAAAAAGAAAGTCAGTTGTGATCTGCCACCCAAAGCATTTCCAGATTCCAAGCCTGACTCAAAGGAAATGCTGCACAGTCAAGTGGCTATAGAAAAGCAGAGTAAATTCTTATGGCTGCTTCCACTGATCAGCTGGCAATGAAGGAAAACCTCTCAAAACATTCCCTAGAGAGAATACAGTGCTTTTCAGAAAAAGGCCAAAAAGGTTTAATTCATTTAGATTTACTCAACTAAGAAACACAATAGCTAAAAAAGGGCTTGTACACAGTGGATCCATTTACCGACACAAGTTACACTCCATAAAGAAATTCCCAAAGAATTAGATTTAGAAATTGTCTTTGGTTTTTTTTTTTTTTTTAGGTTATCTAATCATCAAGGTAGTTGGACAAATATAAAAAGAGTATTTTAAATACAGGCAATAGCTCACAAAATTGCCTGCAATTAAGGGATGACTGTATATCAATCAAGAGATCAAAAAGATATGAGGACAAAGACTTTAAAACAAATGTGTATTTCAACAGCAATTCATGACTGAATATTTAATCACAATATTTTAAAGTAATTAGTGCTTTGTCACAGTATGGTTAGGTCACCACAAATAAAATAATGTGAATTCATTGTGATACTGTGTGAATAATGCGAGCAGCTGGGAAACAGAACAATCCATTGATTTAGATCTCATTCTGCTCTAATGTAGTTTTGATGTTGAAACCCCAGGCCTTGATGGAGAGCCATTAACACGCGTTTCTTTACCTCTGCAATGTTTGAGCTTCTTAGCACTTTATTTGTGTGTCTTGTTTAAAGCATAAGAAGTGAAAAAAGAGTCTTTTTAACAGATGGTGCCTGACATATGTATTAAATGTAACAGGTGTACGAAAGCCCTGCTAGTCAGAACAAGTTTTTCTCTCCATTTAAGCATGGGCTGCATATGCATGTGTTTGTTTATCCCCTTATGGAGGACAAGAAAGGCATCAAGATGTCAATTGCCTGTTGTTAGGTTCATACAGAGACGTGTATGTTCTGAACACAGGACATTATCACAGTTGGACACAAAAGCCTGTTGTCAATGATGCGAGAAAGAGAAACAAAGAGAATATGTTTAGTTCATCAAAAAGATGAAAGTTTCCATGTGGTTAATGTGCGTTCTGTGTGTTGCTGCTAAAGCCAAACAAACTCAAAGAGCATAACAAAGCTGTAATAAAAATGAAACCTTTGGTGAAACCAGGTCAAAGATTATGATCTTTATTGTATTTTCTTTCTCATTTAAACTCTGTATCAAAAGATCTCTGGAGTAGAGCAATATGATTGCTTTTCCATTTGCAGTTTTGTTTTAATTAAACACTCAGTCTGGTTGAAATTTATATTACAGAAGACTAATAATTCCTCCTCTGAAATATAATATTTCCTCCTTCAGAAAACTGAACTCAGCACATCTTTATTTTCCATAAATTTTCTACTGCCCTTTTCTAAAGGAAGAACATTGAAGGTAGAGTGTTATAAAAATTATTAAATTGATCAGAAAGTGAGATTTAATATAAGCAGCTACGAAAATCAGAAGTTTGCACAATGGATCACCTCTGATTTTTTTGCCTGGTTTCTAAAAGATGTAAAACATTTGTGAGTGTGCTGTGTGCCTTTAACTTCCTGCCCAAATTATTTTTCAGTACATTGACTGATTCCAAATACATTTTATAGTGAAATACAGAGTAATTTCCAAGAAGTTTCTGAAAATAAGTAGCTAAAGAGGGAGGAGTGAGGCTCACATTAGTGACCTCCCTGAGTAAAAGGCTTCAGTGTGAGCTAGCTAAATTAGTAGATGCCAGCAACAGCCCCAGGCTGACATAATGCTTATGGAGCTGCTTGTTTTTATCAAGTGCTTTTTGCTTTTTGCACTTACTGAGTGGTGTGGTTTGGTTTGTGGTTCCCCCCCTTTCCTCTGTAAGAATCTATTAGAGGAAAAGAAAGATACATGGCAAATCCTGCACAATTGTATCTCATGGAAGGAGTACATTTAATTCCTTGGTTTCAGTGAAATTACATGAATATGAGCAAGTATACAATCTAGCCTACACTTTTCGGTGGATCTTGTTAAGCTTTTTAATGAAGCTTTGGCAATTTTTTAAAGGAGTTTTGCCTTTGTACAGAGACAAGTTTCAAGCAACTAAGGAGACACTAGGATTACTTTGCTACATGACTATTAGTATCCACAGATGTCTCTCTTTAAAGTTTATTTTGATGCATAAATGTTGTGTGAATGAGAAAAAAATGCATACATCTACTTTTTCTTCAGCATCAGAACTTGTGCAATGGTTTGGAAGAAATTATTACTTATGAAGAGAGTATAGAAAATTTAAGCAAATGAGTGGGGTTTTCTTGTAGATAAATATATTGGTTAGAATACGTGCCCTTTCCTAAAATGTTGTTCTTATTTCATGTGCAATATCTTCTCTAATTTCTTAAGAAATTTTCGTAATATTCTTAAGAAAAATCCATCTCCAGCAACGAAGCCTCACACATATTTTCTAGTGACAAGATCAGGTGAAGACATCACCACAGAAAGAGGTTACTATCACATGGATCTAGTATCATTATTATACAAGGCCATAAGAATTCCTTAAATAATCTTAACATGCCTGTTTGTGAAAAATGGGAACCAGTTTATGGAACAGCTAATCTGGCAGTGATGTGCATGAGAACTGGTGCTAGTTACTTACATTTCTGTACTTTATTTGCACGTATATGGAAACACATGGGATGAAGCCAATGGGAAAAAGGAAGTATCAGAGAACCTACCAATGTCCAGTAGGATTGAGCACATCTCTGGATAGCTGTTATTGATACTTGGCCCTCTTTGTCACAGTGGTTACCTGAGTGTTTCATTACAATGAAGGAGATACTATGATTTTGTGTCTTAAAAAATGCATATGTATATAAATGTATATACTTTGAAAGGCTTTAAGGAGATAAAAAATTGTGATTATTAAATGTACACTATAAATCTATGATATTTGTTAGAATACCGAATACTTTATTTTTAGCGTATTGTTATTTCAAAGTAAAAGTTCAGAAGATTTGGGAACCTGTCTGTTTAAAATCCTCCCATGTCTCAGACAGATACTGTATCAAAAAATGCCTAGCCCTGTAATGTCTGTATTCAATACATACTTTACTTCTTCCTCTGAAAATTTCCTTGCAGCTAATATTAGACAACCATTTCTAAAGTGCCTGTTCAGGAGAGCGACCCAGAGTCTCCCACTGAAGCCCAGCCCCGAGGCAGGTTGAGTCAGGTTAATGCAACCTCCTAGCATTTATGAAGAACATGATTTTGCTGGTGCTGCCTACCTTTGTATGATGGTCAGGTAGGTGTGAAAGAAAGAAATAGGCCTACAGCTTGACTGCGCCAAAAGAAGATGGGGCACACAATTGTCACAGCCCCAGAGTCTGCCAGAGGGTTGGTGAGCCCTCCCTCTAGGAGCAGCCTGGATACAACAGATCGCTCATAACCAGAGAAGGCGCCAAGAGAGCTGGTGCCTGGCGAAGTTAACTCTCACCTTATGGTTTTAGCACTTACCTAGGAATAAGAATTATTCAGCTTTCACAGACAGCTCTCTGCAATGATATGTCTCTTAAATGGAATTTCTGTTGGATAAGAAGTCCTGAGAGCAAAGTCCAGAACCTTGTTGCTGCCTCCCATTTTCCCACCACAAGAAACACCTGCTTGAAATGCAAATTTAGCAGATTTGCTTAAAGCGACCCATTTGGTCCATTCTAAAGATCAGCAAATTATGACCCTGCAGAAGTACTTGGCATGACTTGCCCAATTTCAGCAGGATCATGGCTTGATTTGCTGTGCAACTACAGCCAGAAAGGTGCAGCCAGCAATGGCTGCGTACATGAAGTTATATTCACAAACACAGCTTTCAGTTTATGTAGTGGTGAATACAATAGAGGTAGGGTAACCAGTCATATTTTTGCTGTCCTTATTCTCACATATTTTATCTTTAACATGCATTCAAAACCCAGAAATACCATATTTTCATTTGGATCCTTTATTAATGTAATTCTATAGTTCACTGATTATTTTTTTATCTCAGACACTTTATTGTGTGTCTGTTACAGTTCTGGGTTGAATTTAAAATCCGTGCTGTTATACCAACTATTAGTTTATTTTGGATACATGATTGAATTCTTTTGTAAAAGAGTTAAAATATGACAAATACATCAGACCTATGTGTTATCAACATATGCAGGCAATTTCCTTCCCACTGCATTTTCCCAAGTTTTAACTCTGTTATAGTCTTAAATAATATAAGAGGTGCAATGATTTCTATTATCACAGACAACAGAAAGGTACTGATACGACATCTTGCTGTACAATGACACACTATATTAGAGAGGTGTCATGTTTTTATATTCAGATTCGGTTAATATCTGAGGCTTCACATTTTTTCCCTTTCTTTCCAACTTGTCTTTAAACTAGATATTCTGAAATGTAAAATGTGCCTTGTATTTAAATTTCACTATTTGTACAGTATCTTGCAGCTAATTGTGTGAGCTTCACGGTGTGATAATTTCAAAGACAAGTGTGGAATGAGGTGGGGCAATATTAAAATTTGTAAGTTGTTTTGCAAGAACAGAGGTCCAAAGTAGAGTATAGTAAGCTGGAAATACAAGCCTTCAAAACATGTAATATAGTCCACCTGCTAAATACAGTTGACAGCAAGAATAATCTGATTCAACCAGATAAGAATCTTTCTTAAAACTGACAATACCAGTGCTTTCAGCTTTTAGCTAAAATTCTAGAATTTATGGGACTTTTACTGGGAGATTCTAACCCTTCTCTGCTCTCACTGAAATGCATGAAACAACCAAGATTTCAACAGGTTTCATAGATTAAATACCAGCTAGGGTGATCATTTCAAAAATACATGTGAAGTAAATAGTCAGAATTGTCATTCTTTTTCTACAGAGCTGTGAGAATATTCAGTAAGAACATTTCACTTTTTAAATCTATGGTACAGGAAACCTGAATGGCAGTCATGAACATTTGCCCACAGAAATCTGCTCCTGCAACAAACACTGGGAAGCCTTTTACGCTTTGTTTTCTCATCCAGCACTGAGTGTATGTGTAAATAATATTCGTAGAAGAACTTGTAGCAACTGTCCAAAGTTTGGATTTGTGTATAAATGCAAATTTATACAACTCTCATACCTTTGGGGGAAGTCAAGATCGGAAAGAAAGTGATGGGGTAGGATCCCGGAATAAGTGATTACCTCTAGGATGTCCCTAAAGGAGTGGTCTGATGATGACCCTTCAGACTAGACTTCTGACCCTTCTGTTTTCCAGACTTCTGAATTCGGTGACAGGCACTGCCAGAGCACCCCTTGTGCGGGGTCTTGCAGGCCCAGGACGCCGTGGTGGATGAGGGCACTCATGTCAGCGGCGTGCTCGAGGCTGTCCAGGAGGCAGTCATCGTGACAGAAGGGGAACGAACCGTAGCACGTGCCCTGCTTACAGCTGCTGTATAAACACAGCCAGTACAGCCCCAGGACTGAATTTTTAACCCCAGGCTGTGTGAGATATGTTTTCTCTTCTTCCCACTGTACATTGCCTCCCCTCTTCTCAGTCGATGGGAGAGAATAAGGATGCCCAACGGCATCCTGCGTGCAGGTCTGGATGCCCCTTGAAGCTGGTGGGCAGCCCAGGGAGCTCCAGGTTGTGCCTTCCCCTCCACAGTTCTTCACAGGTGGAACGAGAGGGTGGCCTTCTGCTTGCACTCATACTGTGGGCTTCCAGGCAAAGCCCTCTACATCTCTGCCTGAACCTGGAATCCATAAGTAGGATTCAACCCTTTCTCTTGTCGTCTGTTCTTTACTTCTCTCTTTTCTTAAGAGATTATGATGGCTGACATAGGACTGTCTTTTAATTCTAAGTGGTGGTGTTGCGGTTTGGGCCAGATTGGCCCAATCAGGTGGAACGACAGATGCTCTCTCTCTCTCCTGCTACGCTTCGAAGGGAGGCAGGAGAGAGTAAGAAAAAGAGAGACTTAAGAGTTTACAAGGACCTAAACTACTTTAATGAAATATTAATAATAAAATAAAAAAAGAAAATAATGAAATATATACAAAACTATATCAAACTCCCAGGATGACAATCACATCACTGGCAGGCACTGGGGAAGTCCCAGACTGGACTCAGTGACAGATGGGAACTGGATTCAGGATTTGGGTTCCAGATTGGGATCAAAGGCAGACTCAGAGACAGAGTCCTCCTTGGATGCCGGCCATTGAAGAAAACGAGCTGACCCTTTGATCCCTCAGCTTTTATACTGAGCATGAGGCAGATGGGATGGAATACCCTGTTGGTCAGTTTGGGGTCACCTGTCCTGTCCTCTCCTCCCCGCAGCTGTGACCCCTCTACGCTCGTCTGCTTCTGACCCTCCAACAAGGCAAGTAACACAGTTGTCTGCCCTTGGGTGTTATAGCACTAAGTGTAAGCAAGAACCTCTCTGCATCCCATTCCTTGGCATCAACTATAAACATGGGTCTGGTCACTCTGAGAGTGAACATTTTTCTGCACAACATGCTGTTAATTTTGGCAGTTAGAAGAGGTCTAACTAAAAAGTAAAGTTACTGACCAAAATTGGTCCTGTTTTACCTCAAACCAGGACTGGTGGGTTGGGTTGTGCTCTGCCTTCTCTTTAAAGCACTTCTTTTCTCCTTACACAAAGCATAAAAAAGAGGTGATCCATAACTAGAAATCTCTTTTATAAAAAGTTATAATATTTATTCTTTCTCATATTGCAGAGAATGTATTTTAAAAAACAGAAGTCAACTCATACAATGAAATACAGTGTATACTTATGAAATCTGCCTTAAATAATAACTCTTTGATTGCATATTTCTCTATGAAGATTGGTCACACAGGTCTGTTATGTGCTTCTGTCCAGAAGTCATTTTTATCCTAATATTAAGAAGGGTCTTAATATTACTTCATTTCAAAGATTAGACAATACTCTTAGCTGTTTAAGTAGTTGTTGATCATAACTGTGATAAACTGTAAACTAGTTTAATCTGCGTCTAACTCAGTATATCTTTTTTTCTGTCACAACAGGAAATATGTTATCTAATCGCTCCATTGTTTTTTCTTTAGGGTATTTTGTTTTGGTTTTTTTCTTCGTTTTCAGCCCACTGTTTCGATAAGAACAGAACCTTATAACAGACCTCAAGAGCTTGTTAGAAAACAGCAAAGCAACAAGAGAAACAAGTATGCAATGAAGGGCTATCTTGTACACTTAATAATAACAACTATATGAGACAATGAACAGAGTTCTCTCCTTCAGTGGTACCACAGTCAGAGGAACGGCATACATGAAAAGGCCTTTCTCCCTTTGCTGTTTGTATTCCTGAGCAGCAAGCCAAGATAACCTGAGCCCAGGAGCTGCCCTAGGTAAGGAGGGCTGTCCGTGCTGAACCTCCGTAATCTCCTGTCACTCTCTGAGCAGGGAAGAGATTGAGACCGTGAGGGTGGCTTGATGGAAGGATATGGCTCACCTCAGTCTCTGCTGTGCAGACTCCATTGGTACTTCATCACTTTCTTGACATGTTTTGACAAATTTGACTTCAAAGTGTAGTTCCAGTCTGGAAAAGCAGTTTTGTAGAAATAGCATCATAGTGTTTCGCATTTATTGTCTTTGATTTGGTTCCAAATGGAATTGTTCGTTTTAACTGGGAGAAAAACAAGACTTTTTTTCAGCTTTGAGTCCTGCAAACCCAATCTGATCTCAAAAGTCAAATCAGATAACATTCCTTTTTTTCCCGTTAAAAACCATAAAAAGATTATTTCTTTTGTTCCAACTATTCCTCTACCTTAATAAAATTTTATTTACATGACTGCTTGGTCACTCAGTGAAAACTTGGCAAATAATTTGTCATTGTCCAGGTAATAAGAAGTCACATGTCAGCTGTTTCAGAGGGGTTAGTTTTTCAGGGTTAGTAGGAATAAAAGGTGTTAGACACACTTATTTTCTTCACTGAAGGGAGCAGAAGTGACATTGTATGTACATGGGGAGGAGACGTGTTGTTTTTTACTGTTCTGAATAGAACTGCTCTTTAAAATACACACTGGGCAAAAACAGCTTTTGAGAAGTCCTGTGGTTATTTTGCACATGGACTAGGATTTCTTTAATGGGAGTTTTGAGTCCTGAGCAGTTGGAATCAGAATTAGTCAGGGCTGATAAAGCTTGCAATTTGATTTTAAGTTGAAGTTTCTTAGAGATCTAGCTGCTGAAACAAAAAAAAAAATGCAAGATAGTGATGACTGATGACTGCCTTAAAAAAAAAAAAAGAAACCTACTAACTAACACAGGAAAATCTAAAGATGTAACACAAATGCACCCCATGGAACTACAGTCTGGAGGCAGAGAATGAGACATATTTTTCCTTTTAAACTGCGTGCTTCCTGAGGTATCCTGTTAATTTGGGGACCTGCCTTATGACTTTTAGCGTTTAGGACTGACACTATTCCTTCTGAGCACAGGTGAGGTGGACAGGTTTGCCAAGGCAATGTCAACCCCCAGGAAAGCCAAACTGTGGCTGAAACTGCTGTTGGCACAGAGCCCTGGGCTGGAGCTGTGCTTGCTTTGTTGATGTGAATTGCCAAAAGACACCAAAAAATGTTCTCACACCCTGTTTTGCTTGGTTGATGTTTGCTGCCAATGCCAGAAGTCTCCCCAGGCATCTCCCACACTTGCTGGGGCAGCTTCTCTGCACTCAAGCTCCTTGATTCTGTCCAGGAGCTTTTGCACAGCTAGAACAATGTAAGCAATAGTCCCGCTTCCCAGCTTGATGGCCATACCCTCTTTAATAGTATTTTTCTTGCACTGTAGTCCATGAATAGCTTAAGTATATCATACAATATGGAGCAGCAATGGGCACAGTTGAGACATTTTTTCCCCTGATAAAAAATTAAAATGTCTCCTGAAGGAATGTTCTCTTTCCGAGGTGAGTATTTTTAATAACTAATCTCAGAAGCAGTCCCAAGTTAACACCGGCTACATTTGTACATCTTTACAACTGTCCTTTCCTTTTGAGACCTCATACCTTAGTATATCCAATCAATTATTAAGTAAGAAGGAATACATACCGGGGTTTGGGATGGATTGGCCCAACCAGGCAGAAGGACAGATGCTCTCTCTCTCGCCCCGCTTTGAAGGGGGTTTATGAGTTTAGAAGGAACTAAACTACTTTAATGAAATATTAATAACAAAATAAAAAGAAAATAATGAAATATATACAAAACCATATCAAGCTCCCAGAATGACAATCACATCACCAGCAGGCACTGGGGAAATCCCAGACTGGACTCAGTGACAGATGGGAACTGGATTCCGGATCTGGATTCAGGATTGGGATCAAAGGCAGACAAACAGAGTCCTCCTTGGATGCTGGCCATTGAAGAAAGAGGGCTGACCCTTTGATCCCTCAGCTTTTTATATCTGAGCCATAAAGCGCAGGTATCTCTTTAAGGATGATATTGAATGTCATCCAAGCAAATGGACCAGCATGGAAAAAGGTACCTGAGAGAACTGGCTGTGTGAGAGGTGATTTATAGTGACTGGCAAGCGATTGTAGACCCTGATGAAATGCCATGCAAACGATCTATGCTGAGAAAGTTTGTGCAGAGTGCACCATCAATGTATTCCCGCACATTGTTAGCAATGATCTGGGGAGGATCTGATGCCGACACACCAATGGAAAATGAAGTGGCTACCAAAGTACAACAGTATGAAGACAATCTCTCTCGTCCCCTCACTGTGGCAGCCATAGAAAAACTGGCTGAGAAAACTGAGAAACTGACTGATACAATTGAGAAAATGATGGAGAAAATAGCTGAGGAAAATGAGAAACTGTTTGAGAAACTGTTTGATAAACTTTCCAGGATGGAGGGATCCCACTCTTCCCCTGCACAGATCCACATCGCAGCTGCATGAGGCAGATGGGATGGAATACCCTGTTGGTCAGTTTGGGGTCACCTGTCCTGTCCGCTCCTCCCCGCAGCTGTGACCCCTCTACGCTCGTCTGCTTCCGACCCTCCAACAAGGCAAGTAACACAGTTGTCTGCCCTTGGGTGTTATAGCACTAAGTGTAAGTAAGAACCTCTCTGCATCCCATTCCTTGGCATCAACTATAAACATGGGTCTGGTCACTCTGAGAGTGAACATTTTTCTGCACAACATGTTGTTAATTTTGGCAATTAGAAGAGGTCTAACTAAAAAGTAAAGTTACTGACCAAAATTGGTCCTGTTTTACCTCAAACCAGGACAATGCCTAATGCTTCCAGTTACCTATCATTACTAAAACAAAAAAAATATACATATTTATGCTTTTTGACATCAATTATTCTAATGTGAATTATTATACCAATTATTATGTAAATTATATGCAATTTGCAATGATTGCTATGAAAATGAAAGGTAAGAGCATATTAGCATCCTATTAGTAATATGTTAGAAGATAATGTATGTTAATCCTGAGATCTATGGAATTCTTTGCATTAAAATGTGTAAAGAAAGAATTCCAAGCTAGAAACTTTAGAAAAATATCTGAATTAATATTTTATTTGTTTTTATTATGGTTGCCCATGTGATTTACTTTCAAATTAATTCCACAAGACAGTCAATGGTAATACATACTATCTACTGCAGAATAACCTATATCTTTTATGCAGTGGCTGTCAATATTTGATGAGGCTCAGCTGTGAAGTTCAAAGCTTCAGCTGCTTCCAAACTTTTTCAAACTTTAAATTCATATTTTTGGTGAGGGGACTGACAATGGTCTTTTAAACTGAGAGACTGTTCTTCCCCTTAATGCTCAAAGACTTCAAATCTGGTGTTTCAAACTCCACTTTGGAAGCTAAAATTAAATGTAGTAAGCGGCTTGTGAGATTTTACATTTGTGATAGACATATTTGCACGAGCTATATAAAATGTTTGAGGTTCTACAATAAAGCGTTTGTGCTACAACTGAGAGTGCAAAATAACTTCCAACTTACAAACCATCATAATAATACTGATATTTATTATTGTATTTAGACAATTTTAGTTAGTGTGCAAAAATAGGCTTTAAAATGAAAGGAGATCCCTTTCAAGGTTCTGTTTAGAAAGCAGATAAGTGAATAAATCTTACAGATTTATTTTTTTCAATGCAAAGTGAAGATGACATTGTCTCCCCATTTCTAGTTTAAAAACCTTTTGTTTGAGGGGAAAATGATACTATAAATGTGGTCTAGAATGAAATATTTTCTAAGTGACTGCATTTTGGATGTTATACTGTAGACACAACACAAAACAGTAAACATAGAATCCTAATTACTATTGCACTGCACCTCCCCACACTAATCCCTTTTATTGCCTCTGGCTCTATTCTTTACTAATAATTTATTCAAGGATAGTAATAGGGACATAATTGAGTCATTGCTCACCCGACATAAACAAAATTGCTACTCATGTTTGTTTTCCAATCCGTCAGCTACACTATTATCACTACTTGATTTTGATTTTACTCTACTTTTGTCAAACTTAGGTCTGGTTAACACATGAGCACTTTGCTTCGTGAAGTAGAAATGCTTTCTTAAATCTGTTTTGCTGGATTATGGCTTCAGCCTGTGCCATTTTCATTAGTACTATTTATTCAAGGTTTACAGAATTGTACTAAAATGCAATGAAAAAAGTGAAACAAATGAATATTTTTATGAAATAAATCTGGAATGGAACATGAGAGGTCTTTTCGAGTTACCTGTACTTGTTCTGTCATGCTGGACAGATGCCTGTCTAACATGAGCACTCAAAAACTGCCAGCAACGGAAGGTTCACAGGACTGATTCCTTGGTGAATCAATCTTCTGAGTAGAAAACCTTTCTAAAAACTAACCTAAATCTCTCGTGTCACCAATTACGTCTTGTCCTTTTCTCACAGATATGGAGAGCAGACTACTCCTTAGTTTCCGGAGTTTCTCACAAATTTGATGAATGTCATTCTATAACCCCACACTTTTCTCTTGCAGAATAAATAGAAAAAGTTTCTTCAAACATTCATTGGAAGTTACATTTTTAGACCACCACTCATTCTTCTTGATCTGCCCTGGAATACCTCTGAAATTGGTGTACGTCTATCCAGAAGAGGGGTGCCCAAAATTGAACGTAAGATTTCAGCTGCAGTCCTACCAATGCTGAACGAAAGAGAAAGTTCTATATACCTTCTGTATCACCTGTATAAAGTATACTCTTGTTTGTAAGCCCCAGACTGACTTTTACCCTTTTTGCAATATCACAATGTTGTTGATGCTAATTTTCACAGAGTAACCAGATACCTTTCTGCAGAACAGCTACTTCATCTATTTTGCAAAGTTTTGCATTCACGGGGTTGATTGTTCCTTCTAGGCATGGAACTTGGCACCTGTCCTTACACTTGGCTTCCATATCCCTTTTCAGACCACTTACACAGCTAATTCTGCTGTCCATCAGCTCTCTGATGAGTTATTAGAAAGTGCATGGTAAGTTAGCAAACTATTGCACAGAAAGCAGGCAGATCCCCTCATTCCTTCAGTGAACAGGGCATTCCTCTTCCAAAAGCCAGGCCTGTACACATGGAGAAGCCTAATCCAAAATAATGCTGGTAGAAAGTGAAGTGGGGGAAAGTTTCTTTTCCATTAAAGGCTGTGTATCCATTGACATAGTAAATCAGAAATAGCAATAAAAATTGTCTTTCCTAAGCAGGTCCTCTTTATTACAAAAGAGTACTCCCTTGTAGAGGAGGAAAAGGAGAAATTTATAAATATGGGAAGACTACCTTCAGGCGTCCGTTATCCTTCAAATGACACCAAAAAGAGAAGTTAGAAATCATGTGCGAGCAATTCCACCTCAGAATGACATGTAGTTCTCAGAGACTCTATCTGAAAAAAAATTTCTCCTTTAATTCATTTCCAGACTACAGCAAGTCAGATGTGCAGATAGGAGTGGGGTGATTCTGGCAGGGCACTTTGTTTTCATTCTGTTCCCATTAACTCAGGAGGTGAAATCCGAGCCTGCTGGAGGCCAAGGGAGATTTGCAGTAGATTTCAACAGAGCCAAATAGCCTGAGCTGTGTTGCAGGCAGCCTTGTGCCCCGCTGATCCCCCCCAAACTGCCCCTTCCCCACCCCTTCTATACATTGCAGACAAAAGACACAATCAGTCCCATGGCACAAGCTCAACAAGAAAGACTGTTTCGGGGTTTTTTAATCTTCAGTGCCTGAAATACAGGTCTCTAACACTTGATCTGACTAGTTATATTTTTAAATGATGTCATACACTGTTACGTGTTACTTATTTTGGTCAGTTACAGCAACACTCAGACTGAAACATAAATGAATCTCCTGCCTCAGACTGTGTAAGTTTATAGTCTCAAGCTTGTGAAGATCAAAAATGTATTTCACTTCTGGAAGCAGAGAGCCACTGAGGTGACTGAGGCTCCTGAGAAGGTTTAACATTCTACACAGTTTTGTAAGTTTTTGCAGAACTGGGGCATGAACTGAAACAAAAGGAAAGGGGTACAATGGACAAGAATAAAGACTGGGTGATTAAAGAATGTATAAGATTTTACGGGTAACAAGTAACGTACATGCCCTAAACTATAGTGATCTGTTTTCAGCTCTTAAGAGCAGCAGGTTGCTTTTCATCTTTGTGCCCCTTCCTCTGTAGATCAGCAGCACCACTTACTCACCTGAATACCCACAGGTGATACCTGTGTCCAACCAGAGGGGTTAGGGAAGGCTCTGGCTTCATTTGTTGTCCTTCATACCTCTCTTCACAGACTGCAAAAAGCTGTCTCACTGTTCATTTTTGGCATTACCGTGTCTATATGTCCTGTGTGTATCTTTTGGTCGTTCAGTAAGTACTGAAGATAACACCCATGAAGGTCCTTTTTCGAAACCGGGGCAAAAAAAAGTGAGACATTTTGAGCTGAAAAACTTCCTCTGATGTGGTTTTGTACATACTCAGAGGATAGTTAGTACTTTAAGAGTTTATAGAAAATAGACCTTGAATGTAGGCTTCAGTGAAGAAAATGCTTCAAACACAAACACAGCTTGCAAGCAATTCAAAGGCTAAAATACATTTATACAGACTGAAATATTCTGAAATCTTACCAGTAATTTATGGACAACAGAAAAGACAAAATTCTCCAGATAAATTGTAGCACATAATCTGTGCTGGTTTTGTATAAGCTTGACGTAGAAAAAATATTCAAGAGTGCTTGCATTTTTCAGTAGCAATAACTGCTACACTAAAGTGTTTTAGTGTTTCTTCTCCTCACATTTAATTCTGAGTTAAATGACTAAGAAAAGATAGGGGTTAATATTGATATTTTTTTGTTATATTAAAACTTCTGTCATCGCACTCCACCTTTGCAGGCTCAGGAAGAAAGTATGTGTGTGCAATTCAGATCTATTTGGAAAGTAAAAGTATTTGAAGTTTGTTTTCTTATAATTTATTTTACACAGTTTGATGGCTTCATGTCAAATTAAGCCTATGGAAGTCTCTAATGCTGTGTAACATCTCACAAGTAATGAACTGTATCACAATTCCTAATGTGGTCTTGACTGATTCAGAATGTTGACTCCTTCCTGGCAATTTTGAAACGTCTATTTAGTAAAAGATTCATGGTGTGGTGATGTTTATCCTCAGAGAAACATGATATAGGTTAATAGAATTTATTGCATATAGCTGTTGTGGGTTAGACTGCAGGGTATTTGCTTCAGCTTATGAGTGATTTAAGATCTCGTTTTAGTGGACTTGCTAGTTGGCAGGATAGGGTGATGGTATTAAAAGAATAACGGATGACATTTAGTACACATTTTAATTTTGTTAGTCCTACGTTCTGTCACAGCAAGCATAGAAAACTGCCTTTATGGTAATGTTGCCCTGTATCAATTAAACTTTAATTGCCGCATTATTCAAAATAGAATTCTGTCAATTAATTTGACAAAGTAAAGAAAAAGAATTGACTTATTAATGTTTTTCAGCACATGCTTTTTGTTACAGATGATACAGTAAAATAACACCTAAGTTACTACTAAAACTGACTTTAACACAGATGATGATTTGTTCAATGTCAACATGAAAACAGGCAACCTACACTTATCTTTCCACAAAGAAATATGCTTGTTTAAAGTGCATGTCTTGAATAAAAATGCATATGCAGTTACGCTGTGTGTACTAAGAACTAAGATTTACAATCTGAGGGTTCCCACCCAAAATGTAACCCCTTCCAATCCTCCTCAAATCAGGATTTCATCTATATTGTATTGCAAGAGAGAATTCACTCTGATTTCTCTCTGTTCTTCACTAGATCTTTCTTCTTTTCAATTCATAACTCTCCCACCACATTTTTTCCAGGACCCCCACCAGACTGCTGTGAGATTCTTACGTTACTTCGGTGCAGAACAGTATGCCACTTACACTGCTCTTGGACTGTATTGCGTGCTTCTTAGAGCACAGACAAATTGCATACTTTCCAGAAGTACTTTGTTTCAGGTTTTATTGTGTTTACAAGGCCATTCAGCGAAGTGCTGGACTTTATCATCGTGCTGGGCTGTTTTTTCCCTCCTCTCTGTGTTTAGAGTCCTGCAAGCTCTCTAGCAAGACATACTGGAACAAACTGATAAATTAAGTTGTAAGTTCCCAAGACTGAATGCTTTGCAGGGTTTTGAAAAAAATACGGACCAAATACTGACCTAATACGGAAAATGTTTAAAAAGCTCATTAAAATCAGCTGCCATTCTGTGAGACTGGAAAGTGGCAAATATCTCTCTGTCTTGAAACCATGTGGATGCCATCCAAGACAGAGCAGATCATTGAACCATACTTTGGAATCAGTTAAATTGGCTGAAATAAATAGAAAGGCTAATTATCACCCACCTGTTGGGAAAAAAACCCCACAGTACAGGTGGAGCAAATAGCAGTTGATGCTTTTTCCTGCATACTAGAATCAGAGCATTTCCATACAGACTCTGATTAATGCGAGGATCTCTTTCTTTGAGATTGTCAATATAGATATTGTACATTAACTGTGTATTTAAAAGCTATCAACACATTAAGTATATTAAGAAAAGTACACAGTAAGTATATTAAGTATATTAAGAAAAGTATATTAAGAAAAGTTTAGGTAGTCTAACCTGCAACTTGAAAGTGTCAGACTGGTGCACACTGCCATAAAGCTGTTCCAGTGTCTTGTGCCTTCCCATCAGTTGTTTTACACTAAAAAAAAACCCCAAAAACCAAATCATAGCACAAAAGATAGGGTGGCTTGGTAACAGGAATTAAAACCTGGCTCTTAACCATGCCTGAAGAGCAGGCAAGTTGTTGACCTCTCTACCCTCTGTGAATGTCAAATCATTTTCCATGTTGTGGCAGATACAGTAGGGTAGAAAAGAGATATAAGCATTCACACTTCAGTATATAATTGTACCCCTTAAATGAAAGATCTTATGGGAAAAAGTGTCTTGTAAACAGCTTACAGGATCATAGAATCCTCACACTTTCTTTGGAAACATCTGTCATTAACTGCTAATAAAGACAGGATACTGAGCCGAATAGACCACTGAGCTGATCAAGCATGAACATTTCTATATTACTATATTCCACTTTATTTTTTGATAATTGCCACATGCTCGTGCTCAAGAAAGACATATAATAGAGTGACAGTGATAATAAGAGGTTTCAGTTATATTTCTGGTATTTTAGGCATATTCTCAACCCTGGAAGTAGTATTAGTCTGATTCTAAATTTTGGGCAACATAGCTCTCATTTCCTCATTTGGATGCTTGTATCAAGAGAGAGCAGTAACCAGGGAAGATGAATGCGTCAGGTAATACATATGCCAAATGTAATAGAAAGAATAAGTTATTCTAATGCTTCTATTTGCTGGACAACCCAAGCATTGTAGGATGTTCTCCTGATACTAATGCAATTTTTCCTATTTATGGTAGGCAGCCTGAAACAGAGACTGAAGTGTACCTGTGTGTCATCTTCATAAGACATAATTTTGTGATATTGTAATGAGTACTGCTGGAATGGAGAATAAAAAACTGAATTCAGAAGTCCCTTGTCATTATTTTTCATTAGCTGTATTTCTACATAAAATCATTAAAATGGTTCATCACTGGGAAACAGGCACTCTTTTTTTGAAACAGAATATTGTAATAATAAAAGGCATATCAATTGTGTTAGAAGTTAACAACCAATTTGCCAGATGTCTGCAATGATAGCACTTCATGAGCGGAGAGTTCATCTCAGTGGTGCAATACCAATATTAGTATTAATATCAGGTTTCGAATGACAGGTAGTTTGTATCTATTAGTCAAAAAAACCCTGTGTATTTTCTGAATTATTATTATCAGGCAGAACTTTACTTCCAAATTACATTGCTTGATTTAAAACTGTAGATAGTTTTTGAGGAACATAATTGAGTAGATATTTAGTTCGATTTATAGGAGGCTCCTATACTGTTAAAACTTAAAAGTTTCACTCAGGTGTCATTAGCATTTCCACAGAAGTCTCCAGAAGCACAAAGAGGTATAATAGAAACAGGTTGCCAGAAGGATATATCAGCAACGTATCCAGTGAGAGCTCAGGGATACGATCTGCAAAACACACAACTGAATAAAAAAAAAAAGGTAAATTAAATGTTTCCCATAACATTCCCAAAACAGCTTACATGCTAGATTGTAAGGAATGTACTATAAGAGAGAAAAACAGAGATATGCACAACGACTACAGTAAAGAGAGTTGTTATTCAACATGGCAAATATTGGTAGTGTTTTGGAAACAATGCAAGCTATCAGGCAAAGCCAGTGAAGAATAAAACAAAGTCATAGTGAGATGGCAGAAGTGGCTAATGGTGCAGGTAGGATGATGGGATAGCCCAGACCAAAGCAGTTGGGATGTTATGCTGTCCAGATGCCTGGAAATTTGTAGCCTAAAACATGCTACAGAGTCTCAGAGGAACAATATTTAGTTCATTAGAAAGTAGATAGAGAGGGAATGGAAATGAAAACGTCTTATGTCATGCCACAGTCATCCCTTTTTATGTAAGTATTGAGATGCATCATGGGACATTTCATTTGGTCCTCTTCAGTGAAAAGAGACATAGAGAAAATAAAGACTCTTGAAAGGTAATGTCCAGAGTGAATGGAAACAATGAGGAGCCTCTTAAACAGAAATGTTACCTGTAACCTTCCCCTTCTTGTTATAGGTTCCCATGCTTCAGTCTGTGAGGGAGTGATTTAACTCCAAGGCATGCTTTCCATGATTCCTTTTCATGTTGAGACCAGTTTGCTTAGTATCAAGCTCTCACTGGCTCTCTCACTGTAGCTGTGTTCAGCCTTTGATGTCAGTATGAGACAAGAAATGCCAGTAAAACAAGGAAAATGCAATTATGCGCCTTATATTTTGCAATGCTAATGTATGAGGACAGCCAGGGGAAGTGAAATAAAACTGAAAATTCCTGCTCTGCTGCATGGGTGACAGGATATGGATGCGTAATGGGTGCTTCCTTTGCAAAAAGGTGCCAAAGCGGTGTGCCAAAACAGGTCACACACCATCAGTGCTGTTCCTCTTCTCCTGTTTAATGTGGGATAGAATATACTTAATTGATTCATCCTTGAAGCAATACGGCCTGTGTCGCATTATAAATAAATCATGTTACCCAGATATAACTGCAAAACAGTGCTTGGACACTTTCGACCAGAGGAATTAGAGTGGTTAACATCTGAAGAGGAAGGTTTGGAAGAATATCTGTAGAGTTACGCTGGTCACAGAACTGCTAGATGCTAGTCAAGATTTCTGCAATAGACTGTAGAAAATAGCAATATGTTATCACTAGCCATAGGATTGTAATCCAGGACAAATATAAATTCATAGCAGTTCTCCCAATGAGTTTCATTCTTCCCATTATTTTTCCCTTGGTGGTTCTCAGAGCATCTCCCTTTCCTCCCTGCTCTACTTCTAGGCTGAAGAAGCCTGAAGCTTTTCTTCCCCCAAGAGGATGGTGAAGGCCTGTGGTATTTCTGTGGTATGGTATTTCTGCGGATGTCTGCTCATTGCACAGGCCACTGCCTTTTCCCCCCAGGTAGCCTAGAGGGAACCTGCATGCAGCTTGATGTCCTGCAAATAAAGGAGGAGTGTTGACGCTCTTCAGCCATTGCTGGAAATTAATTTAGTGAGCACACTGGGGCAAAGAAACAAGAGCACTTGAGGAGAAAAAAAAAAAAAGAAA
The DNA here is from genome assembly GCA_008921705.1 of Burhinus oedicnemus. Classification (NCBI taxonomy): domain Eukaryota; kingdom Metazoa; phylum Chordata; class Aves; order Charadriiformes; family Burhinidae; genus Burhinus; species Burhinus oedicnemus. Next base: position 3,107,533 of record VFFE01007795.1, read on the forward strand.
GACTAAAAAACCCCCCACCAGAAATAAAAATGGGGCCTTTTCTCAGAGGCAGAGAAAGAAAAGCTTTTCCTATGAGACGTTTCTGTCTTTAATCTTTAGCTCCTGGGTTGGTGGGTTTTTTTTCTTCTCTTTCTCTTCCATGCCAAATAGATTTAGCCTGTTAGTTGCAGATTAAATTGGCTGTATGTTTCTTACCCTACCAAGCTGCCACTGTTGTTATAATGGCCCACAGGTGAATAAGTTTCATTCCAATTTGTTTGCTAGATGCAGCATCCTCTGAGGAAACAATTCTGAGGTTGCATGCACTTTGTAAAGCCAGTGGATTGACTTCAGATGACAGCTCCTGGGTGAACTGATTGCCCACAACTGAGATGAGAAAAAGGGTCTAGCTCCCTGCCCCTTGGCTCCTTTCTAAATATTTCTCTGCTGATATTGCAGAGTTAGAAGGAACAGGTCAGCTAATTGAGAAAGTCTAAATAACAACCTGTCACTTAGAGGAGAGCACATGCTCTTGATTCACAGTGGGTAACACTCATAAACTGAATCTCCAACAAAGAGTACAATTCTGAAGATCAGCAGGGAAAACAGAAAAAAGTCACATATTAAAAGAAAGAGGGCTTGTTTTGTAGGCTTTACTTTTCTTAGGAGACATTCACACAGTGATGCATTGACTTTGCATTTGACACACAGTCTGGTTCATTTTATGGAATAATGCAATGGATGAGGCTGGATTGGAGCTCTGGAGATCATCTGGTCCAACCCCTCTGCTCAGAGACAAATCATTTATAGCAGGCTGCTCAGGACAGTGTCTGGTCAATGTCTGAATGTCTCCAAGGATGGAGACTTCACAACCTCTCTAGGAAACTTGTGCCAGTGTTCGATCACCATATGAGTGAAAGAGTTTCTTCATACGTTTAAATGGAATTTCCTGTATTTCACTTTGTGCCCATTGCCTCTTGTCCTGTCACTGGGCAGCACTGTAAAGAGTTTGGCTGTATCCTATTTACTTGACTCCAACAGGAATTTATACACATTGATAAGATCACCCCGAGCCTTCTCTTCACCAGGCTGAACAGTCCAAGCTCTCTCAGCCTTTCCTCATAGGAGAGATGCTCCCATCCCTTACCCTAGCAGCCCTTGACTGGAGTGTCTCCAGTAGCTCCACGTCTCTCATGTACTGGGGAAACCAGGACTGGACCCGGCACTCCAGATATGTCACACCAGGGCTGACGAGAGTGGAAGGATCACCTCCCTCAACCTGCTGGCAACGTTGCTCCTAATGAGTCCAGGGGGCTGTTGGCCTTCTTTGCCACTAGGGTTCGCTGCTGTCTGATGGTCAACTTGGTGTCCACCAGGAATCCCAGGGCTTTTTCTTCAAAGTTGTTTTCAAGCATTCCTGCCCCCTGCCTACTCTGGTACCTGGGGTTATTCCTGTCCACTTCTTAATGAACTTCATGAGGTTCCCGTCAGTCCATTTGTCCAGCCTGTCAAGGTCCCTCTGGATGCCAGCATGACCCTATGGCGTATCAGCCAGTCCTCCCAGTTTTAGATCACCTGCAAACTTGCTGAGGGTGCACTCTGTGCCAGCATCCAGGTGATTAATGAAGATGCTGAAAGGGACTAGCCCCAGTGTTGACTCCTGGGGTATATTTTGTGTGAAGAAAATCAGCTTAAAAGCTGTAGAATCTTCAGTTAAAATGGCTTATACATAGAGATTTGTCTCATAAAATACTGTAAGATTATACAAAACAATTATTACCCTGTTCAATATCAAAATTTCCATGTTCAATATTCAACCTTTTACTGCAATGAAACACTTCACCCAACAATTGTGATCAGCTCTATGCTTCACTAAAATGTTTGAATTTTTTCTTGGGGGCAGGGTGGGGGAAGAGGATAGCAAAAGAATAACAATATGAGGTTTTACGTCTATATAGTTATTTTAAAAGGGATTTTATCTAAAGATTTTGTGAAATTTTTGTGTCAGTTCAAAGTAAAGAGCTACAGATAAAGAAACAAAGAAGTTTCAAGCACTGAGTCAAGGTGACAGTCTGAATAACTCAATTTCTTTTCTAAAAATGATTTCAGAATTGATTTTTATTAGAGTCAGGAAGGAAAACAGATGTTAAAATCCTCAAAATTTGTTGTGAAACGGATTTTCATTCTCTGATCAGTTCTATACTGAGACAAGAAATTGTGAAAAAGCTCCTTGATTACAAATCACCAATAAGTAATTGTGGGTATTGCTTTACTCAAAAGAGGTCTCTTTATGTAGGCTAGCAATAAAGTACTGAGATTTAGAGAGAAAAGTAGATGCAAACAAAACTGTCTTTATCCAAAGAGTCACAGTCTATTGAAAGGGTCATTTCAATTTCAGGTTGCTCCTATTTCATGACAATCACCATCTCTTTAATCAAAATTGAATGCTGCAGCAAGTAGAGTTTCATTTTTATTGCTCCATGTAAATATATTGAAAAAATGCCAGTATAAACAATCGTAAGACAGAACCACCCATACAAACCCTGTTTTGTTTCTACTCTGAAGACAGGCTATCAAGTCAGAATTTGCAGTAATCATCTTTTACGTTTAGTGCCAATCCACAAGATACTTGAAATAACTTGTAGAAGCTAATGCTCAGCAGTTTCCACAGGAAATCGTTTTAACGTAAATCAGTAAGTTAAAAGAAATTGTCAGAATCAGGGGGGTGATTAGTGTGACACTATTTTAAAACTGGTGACTGATGAATATTGTTGTATCTAAGCTATGTAGATACCTCCAGATATCTTGGGTATGTCAAGTACACACTGGATGTCTGGCAAGACCAAATTTTGATATCGCTATATCCAATTCCGGCATTACAGAATCGTTCAGGAAGCAGTAGCCAAGAGTATGATTTCACCTTGGAAGTACTTTGGACTGATACATTTAAAAACTAAGGACTGAATTGATTTAGTACCATCCAATATGATTTCCAGGAAATGTGCTAATCTGTTGGCTACAGACTTTTTTTACTTAGCCATACAACAGTCATACATCCAATAGTAGAGTAGTTTCTCATTGTATCGTCAATTGGCTTTCTCAGGTTTTCAGCAAACAACCTATAAGTTTGTCTGGTCTGACCTTTATGCACCTTGATGGTAGAACAGTGTAATCTTTCCAAATGCGTAAGCTTTTAGGCCCAATATTACAACCATTTCATAGTGCATATTATGCACAAGTTTAAGAGTAAAACTTCTCATTTTAGTAAACATTTGTGGCATTGAGTTTGTAGCTTTCTCTATCAGAAATATTAATTTAGTTCAGCCGGATGTTTGTCAAAGGCATAATATTTTGAAACATATTTGCAGAGATAAGAGTCAATATTTTCCTCCTAGTGGCATCTATTCCATCCATGTGAGGAAATAAACTATAATATTTCACAGCTGAAAGAGAAGCAACACCACCTAATAGAAAATAAGCAACTTAATGTGCTGTGCAGTACAATTTTCATTGCTAAGTGTGAAACATTGCATGATCTAAGAGAATGTGGAGGGGAAAGTGAGTAATGTCAAAATGAATGGGACCCAAGCCTTTTAAAAACAACTGCTTCTACTCAAATCACTAAATTCATCATTAAATATTCAAATCAAAGTCAGTCTATGAAGACTAAGAACGTTTTCTTCTTTTTTTTTCCTGAGGAAATTTCAAGTATTTTGTTTAACAATTTTTGAAGACTTCTCAGTATCACTGCTCACCTTGGATGGAAAAGAAAGCAGGGATGATGAGCAGGCTCTAAAACCTGTAATACCTGGAAACAGCTAGATGTGAAACCATCCACAAAAATATTTTATTGTTTTTAATGACGAGACACATTCGGCACATTTCTTTTTTTCCTGTTTTGTGGGGTAAATGGTTCCTGAAAGCAATGACCATAATACTACTGACTACTGAAAAAGGCAGATTTTTTAAAAAAAATCAGATCCATGCATCAGTTCCTGAAGAATGTTCAGGAACAATGACTTCTATTGTGTGGATAGCTGTCTTTCAGGATTTGGCTCAGAGATACAGGGTTTTTTCATATTAATCCCCATACAACCTTTGGATGCTAAGAGCTTTTGGCTACTGCTTACCTAAGGGGAGGTAATAAACTTTGGGGAAGGATGTGTCACTCCAGGTACACTGTCTTGGCAGAAGATAATTTGTCGTCCCAAACACAAAAAAATTTTGAAGGCAGAAATAGCATTAAAATCTGTGACTCGCCCAGACAGTCAACAGAGGCTCTCTGTAGCTTTGAAAATCAGCTCACACAAAGTTAACTTTGTCTAAGGTACCTTAGAGGAGATGTCCATAATTTAAACTCCCAAATGTTTCTCTGTAATTTTTCACAGCTCAGCACCTCCAGTTGTGCAAACAAGCTGTGCATAAATAAATCATCTGACTATGGCCCTAGGGAAAGGAGTGGAGAATGGCAAGTAGGCTTGCAAGGCCAGCTTTCACCGGTGATGAAGCTGGCCCTCTTTGTTTGAAAAGCCTCCACTCTGTTCAAACTCGGTGATGGCAATTAGATAGCTGTTATTTGTCAGTGCAGAGCAAATAGTTATAATTGTGCTATTGCTGTTTCCCCAGTTTCCTTCCTAAGTAATAATTTTGGCAACTGTGTGGGGAAATGTTTTTTTGCAGACTTGAAAACACCGTTATAGATGAAAGCATCTTGCATTTATTCCGGCGGTGACAGTAAGAAAAAGATGGCTTGCTTCCAAACAATTTACCAAACATAACACATTTGATTTGTCCCATCTTTTTCTTTGTCCCCTCTTCTTCTTTTTGTAATCACAGCATTTCATCCCTGCAGACTCCTCCACCTAACGTTGTTGGATGATCTTTGTCAGCAATGCTTTCTGAGATAAGATTCTGTGAGCCTGCCTTTTGCACAATAGCTCAGGCATGCTTTTCTAAAAATACTGTTCTACTTTTTAGATATCTTACATTCACTGTTGAATTCATTCTTAGACTGATTCTTAGGAATCCCTAGTCCCCAAAATACTGATGAATACATTTAATTTTTCTCTCAGAACAATTGTGCTCAGTGGCACAGATAAGCTGTGTAAATTTAGGCATATGTGAGGTTATGTAAAGTGAGGCATGGGCATATGTTTGCAGGACTGGGGCTCTGGTTTGTGCTAGAGGCATGATATGAATAAGATTCAAAATCTGGACAGTTATAATTACAAGCAAAGTCGGGGCTTATTAGAGTAAAGGGTGTATTTTCCTACTAGCCATGTATGAGAGACTTAAGCTGAAATGTAGTTAACTAGAAGAGGGTAAAGCAATGACCATTCCTTTTTTGTCCTAGCTTCCTTTCCTAACATGAAGTAAACTGTAGGTCATGCTTATTAAGGATAAAAATCGACATGTCTGTGCATATCAGTATAAAACAGTCATCTAAACTGACCATCAATAAGAAATTTCCTTTTTTTTCCTTACAAAATAAAGTTCTATTTCTTTTGTTTTTATTGCTTGTTGACATTTAATAAATATCAAAGTCATAAGCAAATAAACTCTTACTTAAATTTCTTCAAATATACTTTTTTCTACTGTTACCCGGTGACAGGCAGCAGTAAAAGAGAGAGTATAGAGCATACGTTGTGCTTTTGGGCCACCAGCAAGTCCTTGGGAGGTCAGGTATTGAACATGACTATGATAATTCTAAACCAACCCTGTGAGCCATCAAATCACATCAAACTCAGCTATACAGAAAAAGCCTAAAGGTATGTGTGACATTTTCATTCTCTACAGTCTAAATCCTCACACATACCAGCCTGTCAAAGAAGGGAAGAATTGGGGATTATCTTCTAATAGGTACACCTGCACCCACAGAACTGAGAACAAAGGGAATGGTTTACTTTTTGATTTTGGTATATTGATTGTTTTGTTTTTTTTTTTTCTTCTGTTTTCCTTCCTCATTTCATCAGAACTGCAGGTTTTGGGGATGTTACTTTATACATAGCTGGGTTGTTTGGTTTTTTTTTGGATAGGGTGGGAAGGGAAGGGAAAAAAGCATTTCCCCCCTCCAATAACCTGCCTGCAGCACAAAGTCAGACAGCACGGTACAGCCATGCTAAGACATGACTCACAGGACTGTCGCTCCTAACAGTTTAATCACAGAAAAGCATATTCTTTCAGGCTGAGGCCTTCTGTTGATGTTTGGAAAATGTAAGGTCTCTAGATTGAAGACTTGTCAGTGTCAACAACATGCTTCCAGAAAGTCATTAAGAGCATATTCCTTTTCTTAACAACAAATTTCTCTTGTCCAAAGTAGTTACAGTGGGACTGGACTTAAGACTGGGGCCTATCCCAATGGATTTGTAATTGACAAACTGCACTTAGTGCCCTGTGCATTTAAAGAGTGGAGGAGTTCAGCATGGCCTTCTTTTGATTTACAATCTGCTTGGGAAAGCTGCAAAGACCAGAGAGAAACAATGAAATTTAAACTAAGGTAAATCAACTAGAGAGTGAAAAGACAGAAAAATATAGACACAATCACTGTTAAAAGACAAAAAAAGGCAGAGAATGGAGTACTTAAAAAATGTGCATATCACAGCAACTCTTGTTTGTTGTTCCTAGCTCTCCTTTTACCTTTTTGAAGATTTCTTTTCCCACTATTGTGACCCTTTGTAGTGTGCAGCAGAACCTACTACAGACACCTCTCATTGCTAATGTGGCTTAATTAGTAGATGAATTCCAAGCTGGTACCAAAGTCTATCAGTATGTCAAAGCATCAGGCATAAGGTGTTTGATCTGGCTTGTGGTGCACTGGATCTCTGTGATGGGAGACAAACATTTTCCATGCAATGTACCTTCCCAGCGGTATCACTTTACAGCAGTTATTGCATAATATGGCCATATGTTGTGTCTTACTGAATCAAAGTGAATTGGAATGCAGCATGCAGCAATTATAATTTTGCATTATACAGCTACAATATAGATAAAATTACTACCAGCTTACACTCAAGCATGAAGTGTAGATATGCCAAGTTGAGTCTAACCGTGAGAGACAAGGCAGGCATTCACCAGTTTCAGAGATTTTAATGCCTTGTCTATTTCTTTTCCTGAGAACAAAAAAAAAAGGTACTAGAGCAGATTTCTAAGCTTCTCAAATTTTATGGGATCAAAATATGGTCTGTGTTACTAATTCTTCCAAAACCATCTTCCAGCCCTGTTCAGTCAACTCTGGTTTCAAATGCACTTAAGATTTTAAATATGAAAACAATCAGTCAAACGTATCCCATAAAACCATGAAAAAATTAAATGGTTGTGATCCAGTAGGTTGCTCCTTTGTTGCTTAATCAGTACAGTTTGACTGAAGCTGGTAGAGTGATTCAGATTTCCCTGACATGCATAAGCAAGGTTGTTTCTGTAATTACTCATGATTAAGTCATTTTAGTAATGCTTCTTATCCTTAAAATTGCTTCCCCGTACTGTTTCGATTGGCATTGACTTCTCACAGATTGCAGGTCTTCTTAGAAAACCTCATATTATATAGTGGATGCAAAAGAGCCCTTACTATGGACTCTTCTGGTCTCTTTATCTTCTCCTATTATTTTGCTGCAATGTATATGTCCTTAAGAAGAAAAACAACAATAGAACATTTGACTGGATTTAACTGGATCTTCATAACAATCCAACTGAATTTACTTTCTTATTGTCTTCTTCATTTATTTTATTCAGCATTTCCGTCACCTGCACCTACCCATCTGTTGCCATTGGGAAAAAATTACCACCAAACTCAATGTCCCCAATCCTTTATTTGAATTTAAGAAGTCAACATTTCACTTTTCAGATTAAATTCAAAATTTAACATTGTGAAGACCTTTAATTTTTGAATTAATTTGTTCACATAAGTAATCCCATCAAGTTCAAAATAACAGAACTTAGTCATCTGAATTTATCCCCATGCATGAGCATCTGCAGGTAGTATGCCTGAGATTGTATGCTATTTCTGAACAAGGCTAGAATTTCTGTAAAGTGTCTAATGCATTGTTAGAGACTGCTCTAATTCAGTAATAATAGTCATCATAACACATGGAGATTTAAGGAGTACAGAGTGGAGAAAAATGGGCTGGATAGTTGATACTTAGATTTCCCATCTCTGAGCAATGGTAGCTCACCTACAGAGTTTGAAGAAGTGTATGACAAAGTATCTTCTGCTCAGAAACTAAGCTAAACGAAGAGACCTCAAAAAACGCCGAAAGCTTATGAAATTCACTGAACCTTCAATTTCATATTTGCACATTTCTTTTTCCCTACCCTTTATTAAGCACCTGAGCCATAAGAAATACTTATTGAACCTAAAGAAAAAAACCAAAACAGTGAAAATGGGACCTCATGCTCCAGAGGGCAAAATCCATATGCAGCATTCACTCTGAAATTTGGCAAAGTGAGAGATGCATGATGAGGGATTGCCACAGGCCAGGTTTACTTCCTTACTACCCATTCTGTCACTGCTCTGAAATACTTTTGCTGTGTTGCTGGGTACAAACATATATAAACTGCAGTCACATAGCATGCAGCATCTGAACTACTGTGCCTCTGGGTTAGTGGCACACCAATCAACAACCTGGTTACTGTTTTTCAATGTTTTAAACAAACCAAAGGGGAATTCTGGCATGCTTATTTCAATAAAAGGTCAGATCCTCAGTCGATGTACAAATTTGATGGAGTTGTTCTGGCATACATTATCTGAGGCTTTAGACCATTATTTCTAAGATATTAGAGCAGAGCTTGAGCTAGTGTAAATCAGTACAACTCCATTGACTTCAGCAGAACCACTCCAGTTTTTGTTGGCTGAGGATATTAGTCCTTATGTAAATACAGAGCACTTGATTTATTTCTGTATTGCAGTGGTTTTCCATGTGGAATTAAATTGTTTTAAATTAAAGCTGCTCTGTTACAAAGGTAAAGCAGCAGAGAGTGATGAATCAGACCCCAACCACCCGTGGGGAATCTGACCACATTGTCAGAGAAAGTCTTTTCTTATATGAGTGCTCATTATGGCATGCACCCTATGGCTATGCTGAGAGTGAAATATTCTGTGACACTAGAACACTCTGGTCATGAAGTGCCTTAATCTGCTGAAGCACGGCTCTCATGTACGTGGGATTGGCCGCAGGTACCATGCTGTCCTATGCTGTTCCCTGAGGCCTCCCTTCCGAGAGCACCAGGTGTGGGAATCCCTGGCAGCACCTGCTCTGCAGGCCACCAGCATGCTCATGAAAAACTTAAGTCATACTTACATCCAGGAGTGCTCTTAAGGATGCCTCTTATCCACAAGTCTTGCCATAGAACTTATCTTTCATCCTCCTTGCCTGTTCCATGTGCAATCCTTGTATATACCTACCATACAACTCCATAAAAAGTATGTCACAGCTGTTTCTGTTGCTCTTATAACTTACTCCAAAGCTTAGTCAAGGTGAAAGCCTCAGCTGGCTCAGCTCCCCACCAACCACAGTCTGAAATTCCCAGGGCTGGATGGCCAGGGGCACTACACGTGAATCCACGCCTCTGAAGGCTGGATATGGATATGAATGCACATCACTTGCTTCCCTGGTGGGATCATGGGGTTATTCCAACTCACATGGCAACTATTTGCGAGGAGTGGAAGGCTACTTTGATTGTACTGTCAGGAGTTTGTATCAGTCTGGCAGGGAGACTTCACCTTTCTCCAGAGTTTGGTAGTGCTATCTTCCTGGAGCTTGGAAAAAATGGTTGTGACAGATCATGGCACAGCAGCCTGGAATCCACAAGTCAACCACTGCTGTAATTGGAGCTTTTGTGTGACTAAATAACATTTGTACAATGTCATACATCCTTGGGTAATGGTGTAGACATGTAATGTACCCAGGGGGCATGCTTTCTTGCCCATGATAAACACCCATGATAACTATATGTGTTATATTCCTCATTGATCTCAATGTTTTACTAATAAAGATCGAAATAAATTGGCTTCTGTTTGCAAAATTGGCGTCTTCCTACTTGTAAAAAACAAGCTGCACACCACTGATCACCCAGTGGTGTGATCTCCTTTTCCATTCTGGTGGTACGGGAATTCCCAGCTGGATGGTTACAAGGTGGTCTATTTTGTATTTTCCAGTATGTGCAAGAACAGCAATAGTTTTTCAAGCTGGGAGACTGCAGAAGACTGGTCAGCCCAGGGGACCCTTGATTAGGGTGTGCTGAGTTTGAGTATGAACGTAATAACCCCAAGGTATCCATGAGCAGGTCACTGGGGCATGACATTCCCCATGGCATTGTGGAGTATGGGTTGCCTGAGCTCAGCTGCTCTAGGCAGGGTTGTTGCTGATGCTGGTCATCCACATTACTGGAGGTAACCTGCCAGTGAGAGCATTTCTGTTGCATCCCTGCTGGACTGCACTCAGGACACCTCCAAAGGAGGGACAGTGTTGCTGGGGCACCATTTGGCATTAGGGTGTTCGCAGAGGCGCTGTGACAACAAGGTGTGGGTGAAACCAATCTCTCAGTGTAGAGCTTGCTTCTCCCCTGCTGAGCCATTTCCCTCCTTACCCACTGCTCTCATCACAAGACAGGCTGAAAGGCCACAGGCTCATCTTCCCCCAGCCTGGAGCTGCCATTTGAAACTGTGCTGCCACTGGTAACCAGCATCACAGCAGCTTTCAGGAGGCTTAAATTGATAACAATCAGAAACCAGCTCATGACAAGGAGCTACAAGGTGAGGTTTGTGTCACCACCGTGACCCATCCGTGTTTGTACAATGTGAGCTGAACTGCAGTTCAGTTCAGCCAAAGAAGAGACATGGCTTAGACAGTAAATGCAGGTGTTCCTTATTTATAGAAAGCATGTTTTTTTCTTTTAATTGATTTTTTTGGTACATTTGATACATGAAAAAAAAACCCATGAAAAAAAATGCCTGATGTGGAGTATTTAATATTGTTCATCCTGTGACCTATGATTTTTTTTCCTTTAATCTCTATTCAAAATTTGCCCTCCCTATTGATTAGTGACCCCATCTGTCAGTCACTCTGCTCTGAAAATCCCATTGATTTCAGAGGGATTTGGCCAAGCAGAATGATAGCTCTAAAACCCAATTTTCAGCAGTTGGCAAAAGTTAGATAAAGTTGAATGTTGTGTGATTTCCACTACAAATGATGTGATTCTTATGGTTCTGACTGGATAAAATAAAGGGTGAAATTAAACTGACAATGAAAATAAGGGGAATAATATCTATCTGTGACCCTGTAACTAAAGCGAAGAGTCCTTTATAGTCACCTGTTAATGGTATATGTGCTTAGTCTAGGAACATACCTTTTCTATGCCATAGGAGCCTTAGGCTGAATACTTGATAACTAACTCAGGGTGACAGTTCAGGAAACCTGTGAGTGTGCAAAGACCTCAGAGTTCGATGATTCTGTGCATTTGCTTGGTTCTTCTGCTCCTTCCTCAAGTTAAAAGATTTAATATCGGAACATTTTATTAATGGCGCATCATTTTTTTTCTTAAAGTTAACACAACAGACTGAAAAACACAGTTGTCATGGAACAATCTCCTCGAAGTTTTATTAACATGAAGATCAGCAAAGAACACCACACAGCTACAATTTCAACATATATTACTATGGAGTAATTAAATTTTTCTAACATAGCATCTTTTTTACTTGAGTGCTTTTCTGGTGTTTTTTTTCCCTAGAAAAATAATCTTGGTTAAAATGTATGTTCATCCTGAGAGTTCCCCTCATACTTGCCATTATTGTGCCAAGGGATGAGAAAGTGTCTTACAGAGAAATGCATCTGGCATTGATCTGTGTTAGGTTGTTTTTTTAGCCAGTGGTAATGAAATGACAAGCCTTTTAGAGAGATGATGAATGCAATGTAATGTCTTTGAACATGAATTTTTTGTGTGGAACCTAATTAACAAACCTAAACCACTTCTATTCAAATACTCTGGAAAGATAACACCAGTCACAAATGTTAAATATCTGTTTTGCTTTTCTTTGCTTACTCATGCATTTATTCAACACTTGCTATAGCAGTTTATCTAAAATTAGGTCCAAAGTAATTTAGGCAGCCATACCTTACGTGAGAGATTCTGTAGAAGACTTTAAATCATAGTGACAGCCATTAGAAATTGCTTAAAGGGAAAACATTTCTGAACAATTTTAGACCTAACAATGGAACTTTTAAAAAGATTAAAAAAACCCACCTTGTGCATGGATATTTGAATGGTCCTTACTTTCAGGAAATTACAGTGTATAAAAGCTGTAGGCCCTGTATAGGTCCTGCGTTTTATATAGTACCCTTGCTTACACGTTAAGTAAAACTGAACTTGTCAGCAGATAATTTAAGCTATTTGGAGTTTCCCAAACCTTGACCTCTTCAACTCTGAGTTCAGTACTACTCAGAAATAATTCAGTAGCTAAGGACATGATGCACAGCTTACTCTGTGCTTAGCTTTTAGCTTTAGCAACATCAGTCTTTTCAGCACCCTCTACGTGCACTTGAGAAAGGCAGGCTTCTCTGGGGTGACCTTAAGTACCTCATTTCGCAAGCACTGGTTGAAGGCCCACAAATTCTGAGGGAGAAAATTAGACTTTTGAGTCTCTGTTTCAGCATCAAAGTGCTCAGAGCTAGAAGTGCAGGACTCCGGCCAAAGCAACTGAGCAAATAAGAAGTTTCACCTTTGCTCTTATGGCAGCCTTTCTCCACATTTTGTCCATTCATGTCACCTTTTCTCTGCCTACCATCATTTGCAGGAGGTGGTGTGCTGTCAAGACAAAGTTCCTGGGGATGATGGTTGGACACCATGGGTGTTGGCAGGGTTTTATACTCGTGGTGCGTGCCTCCGCTTCCGTTTTGATGCAGCCTGACAATTATGTCTGGGATCTGCATTTTTGCTCCATGTAGTGTTTGCATATACTTTCAGTCTCTTGAATTCTTTTATTGCAGTTGCAACGAAGTAATTATAGTTCATTTTTAATGTCTTTGATTTTATGTTCGTTGTTAAAAAATGACTATGTTGCAGACAATTATAAAAAAACCTACTCATATTTTTATGATGTTTTAATAGTACAAACATAATTTCCATATAAACCTTATTAAGAGACAGGAATTTAAGTTGAAAATTAAAAACAATTCTGCTTTCTCTTTAGAAGTATTAATCTGATTTCCTAATTCTGGTCTGGCAAACAAGGAAGGCACAGACTAGAAGTTCTGCATGAGGCCAGGTCACCCATCAGGCTACATATCACTATAACCACCATCACACAGAAGATGATGCAGTCAGAAAAAGGTTCTTGGGGAGTGACAACTGCGGTCTGTGAGTCTAAGCTTGTTTCAATGCATAAACCTACATGTAAGTGAGTGCAGCCCTTGTGAGACAGGAAGAGATCTCGGTGTCCCAGCCTTCCAGGCTGTAGGACTTCTTCAAATCAAAATACTCAAAGCTTCTTAAGGAGCACATACTCTCACAACTCCCCCTTCCAGAGGAAAGAAATGTACACAAGTAATCATAGAATCACTTAGGTTGGAAGAGACCTTTAAGATCATCGTGTCCAACCATAAACCTAACACTGCCAAAACCACCACTAAACCATGTCCCTCAGCATCACGTCTACCCATCTTTTAAATACCTCCAGGGATGGCAATTCCACCACTTCCCTGGGCAGTCTGTTCCAATACTTGATAACCCTACCTATACAGTGTATAAGTAATACATAATACAATATGTACCTGTATTTTCAGCCGGTCTCTGAGTTGGTGCCTTATGTCTTTGAGATCTCCTGTTCTTCCTGTTTTGCTCTTACATCACGCACTGTTGTCTAATCACTTTAACAAAAAGGGGTGGCTTTGTGAGAAAAACCCCTACATTTTAGGTGTATGAATGCACATTGTCAGATGGCTTGGTCATGACATGTTTAACCTATTTGACCTTTTTGTTTGTTGTTTTCATTATGCTTAAAAGAAATTCACAATACTCCTACTTTTAATAGCACTGATTATATAACAAGGTAGTCTGGTCTAAATCTTTCCTTTCCTTTTCTAAATAACATCGAGCCAGTGAGAATTTAGATTCAAGAGGTACAGTCCTATAACTTACCAGGACCAAGTGCAGATCTGAGCTAGCAGAGCAGGCTTTTAAGAATCCTTCAAATTGTTTTGATAGTTTTTTTCCCATTTGATGGTGCCTGTCTTGGACTGTGATTAAAATAATAAACCTTTGCAAAGCGTTAAAACTTGTTTCTTATATGTCATTACTGTGGCTTGTGTCATATCTTGCAAATATTGATTTTTACTCAAAATCAAATTTGTAATGGTTGTGTTTTTTATTCTTTATCCTTCTGCTAAGTGGGAATCATAATCCAAAATCAATATGTATTTTCCAACACATAGAAAAACATCCGTGTGAACTGCGGACCATTTATAAGGTTTCCTTGGTCTTACATGCAGTATGTATAACATTTTTTAATCTTATGCTGATGTGAACCTCATTTGTTAAAAGTGTCAGTATAACGTTATCATTTCATTTATATAACTTCCTGATTTGCTAAGAATATGGTTTTTCTTTTGTGTGACGTATTGAAGCCTACCTGAAAGCTTGAATCACATAAGTGAGACCTTGACTACATCAGCCCGGCTCTTACTCATTAGATGATTACAGTATGTGCTGAGAAAATAAACCAAGCACAAATTGTTATGTGGGAGCCTTATCCAGAACCTCTGGACTACATTGGCCCACCTTTAATGGTTTAGGTGTGTGTGGGGAAGAAACCAAGAAACACAAAGGAGTTCTTAAGAACATTACATCCTCATAACACATTTAAGGTGGGTTAGCAGAAGGTGAGACAAACCCATGTAGAAACAGCTAGCTGGCTTTAAATATGGAGAAAGTCAAAAGCACTTGTGCTGGGGTAACAGACCAGCAATGCCTTTGGAAAGGTAGGCTGACCATCTAGGTTAGACAAAAACAAATAGGTAAACAAACAACCCCTTGTTGGAGAGACCTCCTCAGGAGGCTAGCTCACTGCAGAAGGCTGAGCCCAAGGTGGAAGCACTGTGTGAAAGCCAGGACACCAGCCAGGGCTCAGGCACTTTGTCCAGCTGTGGACAGTCCTGCTGCCCCGAGACTGCCATGATGATCACAGCTGGACCTGAGGCCTTGGCTGGTGGGGATGTAACTCTATGGCATGTGCATGTGTGTGTGTTGTAAAACAGAAATTGCTACCCACCCACTGTACTCATCCTGGTTAACAAATAAATTTTGAATTTCATGAGACAGAGTGCCATGGCTTTTTCCCTGTGGCTACCCCACCCCTAAATACTCCTGTGACACCTTTGCTGTTTTTCTTTGTCATTTTTACTTTCCGTCTTCTCATCCTCCTGCCTCTGCACTATAACCTTGCTCACTGAGATTTAGGGTCTGATACATCTTCAGCCCTGCAATGTGTGCTCGGTCTCCTGTAACAATTCATACTTGCTCTTTTCAAAATTTGGTTTTGCCTTCATCTTCCCTTAATAGAAAGAATTCCTCTTGTGACTTATCTCATTTCCTATCCACACCTGTAAATAAGACTATGCTTTAACTTTTTAGCTATCACTTTAACTTGGCTATGAGCAATGGATGTATACGGAACAAGTACTTCTCTAATTTTCAGGATAACTGAAGGGTATTGTTGAAACATGCACTATCCTCACAAATTCTTTTTTTTTTAAATCTCTTTTTTTCTTAGGTAGTTTCAGTCCTTTTATGTCAAATTTTAGTTTTCCTTGAATACAGCAGTTCTGCTGAAAGGCTGAGCACTGCTAAAGTCTATACTTTCTTTCATTATGCTTCTTGCTCTCTTGGCCTCTTATTCATGATCATCTTTTTAGTTTTCTGATTTTTTTCTGGTCATTTCTGTGGTCTGAGACATACCTGCAAGATTTCTTTTCCCCTCTAACATTACAATCTAATCTGTTTGTTATGCAGCCTGGCATCATCATATTCTTTTTGTAAATCTAATCCAAGATGTAAATCTAATGCTCTTTTTTTTTCTTAGTTGTGCATTTCTTACAGATTTTGACAGGTTTATGATACCTGTTACAGTCTAATCTCGGGTTAAGGATTTGTCAAATCTTTGAGAACAGTCTATTTGTCCCAACACTCAAGTAGGTACTACATGAATCCACTTCTTGGATTACAATGCTTGTTAAATTTCAGTAACATAATACGTTAACTAGTTTGCTCTTTCTTATTTAACTGTTGATTCTTAAATTAATCTCATACTCGGCAGTATTAAAATGAGAAAACCTGCCTTATTCCATTTTTCTTTTCAGGGTTTCCCCTTGACTTCACAAAGATACAATTATCTTGCTTGAACCTTTTCAGTCATCTGCTGTACTCCTGGAGAGTTTCAGCCTCTTTAGATTTTTTAATTCATGCTCCACATTGCCCAATTATTCCTCTTCTATTCCACTGTTTCTCAAGTCACTTGTCTTTTTCAACCTTCACTCCTGATACCATGCTGTAATTATAGACAGGGACTGGAGAGAATTCTGTCCCAGAGATTATACTCTGATGAGTTTCTAACGTAATAATTCTACTTAATGGATCTGGGTCAAATATGAGGTGTCCCAAAACTACCAAAGATTTCTCCAACATCTAGATCTGATTTAATAACTTGAGTTAATTTTTACAGTTTTCCCACAACCTTTTAAAATTATCTACACTGTTTACTAATGAAATCCAATAAATGTCTAATGCAGTTACAGTTAATTGGTAGGAGCTGATAACATGGACTCACTGTTTTCTTTTAAAGTCATATCTGCAGGCAGTGGTACAGCTTTCTCTCTTTAATCCTACTCTGTTTAAGCCTATAGGGAAAAGCCACCCAGCTCTAGAGAGACTTTGTTTCAATCCCCTTCTCATCTGAGGATTTTCAGACTTCTGTTTTCTGATGCTGAAGAGAATGCTGGCAAGATCAGCCCCATTATCTTGGCCTCAGCATCATGAGAAGAGAGAAACCTGGAGTTTAGTCAGGAAGCTGCAAATTCATATTCACCTTTCACTGCAGATACACACTTTATATCAAGACATGCTGATGGTGTAAGACATATTTGATATATATGGTAGCATTAGCAGACGAAGATATGACTAAACAAAAAAAGTATGAGGAAGTGTATTTTTTCAGTGGTTTTAATGGTAAGAAGTTGTTGCTTAAATTGATCAGGCACTATGTCTTCCATTGGAAGGGTTGCACAAGTATTTACTGTTCACTGGAGTGAATTTAGTTTGAATAAAAAAACTCTGAATGAGCACCTTTGTCCTACCTACTTTGGAGGTAGGATTTTTTAAACTATGTGCTTAAAACCAGACTAATTTACATTCTCAATTTAGATGTTGGAAATATTTTTTTTAAAAATGAAGACCAGTGTGGGTTAAACAATTGTCATCTTTTTGAATTCAGAACTTCCAAACAGAGAGAATTCACATATAACCAGATTCACTGTGCTGAAAGTACCAAACCATTCTTCCATACATCAGTTTTGCAGAAACTGTGTAACAATTATGCTATAATTGCTAGATAACTAAACATTTATGTGTATGCAATTATATTGTAATTCTTAGCTAAATCTAGAGTGATATTATATGCAATTAGATAATTTATTCTACAGTTACCTCGTAGATTTATATAGCCAGTAAAGTGCCAGCATAGAAATTACCAAATAATATGGATGTTTTAAAAAAAAACCTAGAAAATTATGTAACAATCAAGAAGGGTAAAAATGGCCTTTGAAAACTTAAGTTGAACTTTTCCTTTACCTTTGCAAACTGTTTTTTCTCAAGAACTTGTTTTCTGAAAGTGTTGAAATATAAGTGGGACGAACACTAAAGTAACCAGGGAGCCCATATAAAGAAACAACAAAATATACTCATATTGACTTCGCAATACAAAAAGAAGAACATGAGAACTGGATAGAGCGAGCTCTATTAGGCTGTGTAATTTTTCCCCAGTGAGCACATAGTGCATTTAAAATAAAATTTATCTGACGAAGTAGAAATCTTTCTGTAGGTAACAATTTTATGTGTTATATGGAAGAACCAGAAAAATGAATAGATTTTTTTCCATCTCCAAATTAAGTAGAACAATTTTGTCCCTCATATAGCCCTGCATCAGTGAGGACATTAGGACTGTGATTTTGTGAACATCAGCTTGTGAAGTTCGAATTTTTTATTACATTTGGTAAAATTATATCCTCCTGGAAAAAAAAATCCACCCAAGAAATAGTTTTGCAATGTTACATACTTAATTAGGAGGGGCAGTAATAGCAATATCTGCAGTTCTTTCCTTTCTTTTAAGAAGAAATGGGAGAGGATCAGTACACAAACTCTGCAGTCCTGACATCATAGAATCATAGGTTGGAAGGGACCTTAAAGATCACCTAGTTCCAACCTCCTTGCCATGGGCAAGGACACCTCCCACTAGACCTGATTGCTCAAAGCCCCATCCAACCTGGCCTTAAACACTTCCAGGGATGGGTCCTCCACAGCTTCCCTGGGCAACCTGTTCCAGTGTCTCACTACCCTCACAGTGAAAAATTTCTTCCTGAGATGTAATCTAAATCTCCCCTCTTCCAGTTTGAAGCCATTACCCCTCATCCTATCGCTACATGCCCTTGTAAAAAGTCCCTCTCCAGCTTTCTTGTAGCCCCCCTTTAAGTACTGGAAGGCTGTTATAAGCTTTCTCCAGGCTGAACAACCCCAACTCTCTAAGCCTGTCCTTACAGGAAAGGTGCTCTAATCATCTGATCATCTTCGTGGTCCTCCTCTGGACCCACTCCAACAGGTCCATGTTCTTCTTATGTTGGGGGCTCCAGAGCTGGACACAATATTCCAGGTGGGGTCTCACAAGAGTGGAGTAGGGGGGCAGAATCACCTCCCTCGACATTATCATCAGCTTAACTGACTAGTTATCCTCTGCAGGGAAGTGGAAATTCTCTACTGTTGTATTTTCTCTGTGGTTTCTTTCATTTCCTCCAGCTTGTCTGGTTTTCACCCCAACCAAGCTGGTTATGAAACCTAGGGGACTGACCATAGGCAAAGCAGTCCTACTGCCTGGACTTAATTTCCTACCAACGGTAGTAAAGAATGAGGCTTCACTGTTGTTTTGGTTTTGTACGTGGTTTTCACACTTCGTTCTGCCTTCTTCCCTCTTGCTGCTGGCATCCTCCTTATTGGGGTTTTCAAGGATCTTTTTTTCTTGAGGAAAGCAGAGGGGAACAAGACTCCTTCTTCTCAATGTGGCAAAAAGACTCAAAATTCTTGGGAGTTAATCTCCAAAAAGGAAACAATTCCTACCTACTTGACTCTTCAACTCATGCTAATATCAGAGGTTCTGAAGCTTGAAGTATTACATTCAGTGTAAACTGGGACTTTTCCTTCAGGGAAAGTCACAGTTGATTGAAAACAACAGCACAGTTTAAAATGCCGAAGTAAAGGCTTTTTCTTTTCATTTTCAAATACACTTTTGAGAAAGTGAATTTGATTGAGAAAAATATTTTTTTGAACTTATTACAGTTTATATATTTGCAGTCAGTTAACTTTGCATGGACAAAAAGCACTGCAATGTTTTCCTTCAACTTTCTAAATTCAGTTTGAATGCTAAAAAAGTAACATGTGCTCTAGACTTAAAAATGTCTAATATGAAGTATTTTCAAATAAAAGTACAAAACCACCAGGGATAAACTAGATTTGTTTCTAACTCTGACAGCTGGAAAACAAAGTACAGCCAATGTAAAATGTTTTCAGGAGTAAGTAAAAGAAAACAGACCTCTGAGCTGGTTAAAACTTGCGAGCTACAATTCCCCAACTCAGCTCTCAATTTCAGACTTTTCTATATATTTTCTTTTCATTAATGCCCATGTTCTTCAAGTTCAGTCTAATTTGTGGGAAGTTTCCATTGGTAGGTACTGCATGTAATGGATGAGATGGTGAGCAGTGTTGTCACTTCAAAAAATGATGGATTAAGGGACATAGGGTAGGGATCTGAAAGATATTAAATGGATCAGTAGACAAGTTCTTCTCTCCTTAATCAGCAGTACTTACACTGAAAACAAAGGGAGTTTTGTGACAGTGGGGCTGAGGTTAAATGGCCTGGCCAAAGCCATACTCTAAGCGCATCCTTTAAGTCTCTTCATCAGCTGGAGGAAGTTCAGAGCCTTTTCTCTACTGTTTCCGTCTATCAGCAAATATGGAACAATGACCCTTGATTTAAATAGATAGTAGATCTCAATTTAAAGAGATGACAATCTACTAAAAGGCAAAATTTTGAAGTATAATTAGCAACACCAACCAAGAAAATTCTCCCCAGGGATAAAATATAAGTTAGAAGCAGCTAAGATACTGGAAAGAGATAGCTGTTTATTTTCTCCTAGAAATCAATCTATGATTGGATTAGTGTCACAGTCATGCAGAGAGACAGACTATTATTCTATCATTCTTATTAATGAGTAGAATTCGTTATATTTTAATATCTTGCTCTAACTATTTTAAGAAAATCAAGACCATGCATTGGCCAGTCAGATTACTTACTTTATCTCTCATCAGCCTCTGATCTCAGAAGATTAAGGACAGAATAATGTGGTTACAGTGGTTATTTCCGAGTTGGACAGAGGGTGTAGTCAAAATGAAAGCATCTAATCTTCATAGCTAGAAAAGTTAAGATGGGTAAAATCCCTTCTCTTCTTTTTTCCCGTGCTCAAAAGCTCAATCTGGCTTTAAAACTGTTTGTATTAAGACTGGAATAGTTCATTAGTCTGTGCTATTGTCTTGTCCTCGAAAAGCTGCACATTGCTCCCTTTTGCTACCTCAGTCGGTTCTAATCCACCATCTCACTAGAGCCATGTAGGCTGGTGAGGTCCAGAAGTCAAAAATATTCAGTATCAGACCAAAAGTTAAAGGTACTCTCTCTGAGTACCTTTGGATTGGATTTCAAACTAGAGACAAATTCTACTATATACTGGAGGAAGATTTGCACTGCTACCTTGGAAAATCCCTACTGACAGTTCAGTCCTCAATGTCCAATAAATCAGAACTCCACTTTAAGGCTTTAAAATGAGTTTTTCACATTAAGTCCTGCTGGTACTTCCTCTTAGCTCCTCAAATTCAGATTTGGCTCTAATAAATATTTCAGTGACATAGATAAAAGATAGAATTTTCATGCCATACAAATGTAGGCAGAGCTGGGTGAAGGTATAGGCAAAACAGGGAGTCCCCCAAGGCAGGCAGCCTTCTGGGGGTGCCTGTATAAACACAGCCCATTTCTTGGTCATTTCTGACAGAACTCTGGAAATCATGCATATAGGAGATGCTGCCATTTGAAGAGGATTTGTACTGTTTGGAATAGCTGTGTAGCTGCAGGGGAAGGGAGGGACATCCCAGGATAAATAATTTTGTTCCTGCTTCTCCCTTTGCAACTCTATGGCACAAAACCAGCACGCTAGCCCTTGTAGGAGGTTCCTTCTGTCTCTTCCTACTGTTGGCTGAGGCCCAGTCCTTTATCCTTGAAGTAACAAAACTGAGGAGCTCTCAGGAGTCTCTGAGTTCAGGTTTGAAAATAATGTGAATATAAAGAGTAACCCTCTAGGAATAAAACCTAAGATTTCTTGTTGTCTACACAGATAGCTCAACAGCTCAAGCAAGCTCTTCAGACACAGCAAAGACAAGAGTATTTTTTGAAATACCATATTTTTATGTAGTCATCAGAGAAGCCTCCAAACTGCAACAAGCAACTCAGGCCTTCAGGTGAAATTTTCTGAACTTCTGTGCTGATTGGTGGCTGAATTTTGATATAGTTCACAATCAGCAGACAGAGAGGGTAGTGAGCCATGACATGTGGACATAAAGACATAGACTGGATACAGACCAATCCAAAATGCAGAACATTTAATTAGAAAAGAAATTCCCACAAGATAGTTTAAAATCATATTTACTTAAGATTTTGATACCGGCTTGAACTGATTGTGGCTATGTATCTGCCCAGAGCTTGCTGCCAAAAAGGTTTAGTTTCAGACTAGAAGGGAACATTCCCGGATAAAAAGAAAAAGCAGTTTTATTACATACTGTTGAACTGTTAGAGCTAGACTGAATGTTGATTAATTGTTCAAAATATTTTTTTTTCTCTCCCTCCAATAAAACTATTTTTTCAGCACATTACGGTTGGCAGGGAGATGGAGGATCATCCTGCTGGATGGAGTGACCATAGCCATTGACAGGTTCACATTTCTTCACTGGCATGACAAAATCAATATGCTATTTCCCATTCTTAAATATGACCCAGAAAAGGCAATGTATTATCAAGAAACTTCCAGATGCAGAGGAAAGTAAATAAAACAATCCTACTGTATTTCACTATCCATAACCCACAGCCATTTCAGGGAACGTCCGCACAGCACCAGTGCACTGCCACGCAGAGAGATGGCTCTGCTACCTCTGAGTACTACTGCCAAGTACTGGAAACAGGATAATGTGATACTGCAGCTTGGCTAGTTAACTGTGTGGAGAAGCTGGGTATGTTTGCAGCAGTATACTGTCACTGCCTGCTGCCTAGGGTACCCAAGCTAGTTCATTCAGGCACCCCTTAAAACCTCCAGACCCATTGAAGATAGTAAGTATTATCAGTGCTAATTACTTACGCTTGGGTGAAGCTCCCTGTAAACATCTGTGAAACTACATCATTATCCTCCTTCAAATCCCTCATTAAGGCTCGCCTTTGCCACGATGCCTACAAAAAACTTGTCAACAGTTAATCTCTGGGTGTGCTGGGATAACTGCTTGTCATGCTGGCTGGGGTGCCTCACTGGCTCCTTGCACGTCCCCTCTGCCTCTGCATCCTCCTCTTGGCTTGTGTTAGGACTCAGGGTCTGAGGGACTGAGGACCACTTTTTGGTTTGATGTCTACTGCTAGGTTCACTGAATTAAACCCCCACAGAAAAATACTTTTCTGAGTTTGCTGAAAAATTGGAGATATATAAGAGAGTGCCAGAGGAATGGTTCACAAATTAGAGAGGATGCCTTAGAGAACTCACTCTGCTTAGCTAACCAAGAAAATGACTGAGAGACAACATAACTAGTGTAAATAAAGTCCCTTCAGGAGAAGAATATACAAAGGGCACTTTAATCTAGTAGAGAAAGACAGAAACAAGAAATGATGGCTAGCAGTTAAAAAACAAATTCATATTAGGAAAAAGCTACTCTTTTTCAACAGTCAGGGTGGTTAGCCAGTGGAACCAAGTGGTGAAGCGATGAAGAGCTGCTGCCTTTTGATATCAGGAGAGGAATGCTGCTCAGAATTGTCTGCATCACCCAGCACAGGTCATGCATTGCCGGACTCCAGTGGAATACAACAGCTACTGACATGTAGGAGGTCAGTCTAGAAGATCTCTTCCAGTCTCTTCTACCTTTGAGTTTGCAAAAAGTGGGTAACAATGCTGTGAGGACTTCAAAGATGCTAGATTCACCTAAATGGCTTCTCCAATGCATGAGTGGAAAGTCAAATGATATGTCTATCTGCAGTTTTGCTTACTTACTTAAAATTGCTGGTTTTGCTTTCTTCCTGATTTCAGGTGAAATATTGGCTGCATAATATAACTAACATATCTGCAATGAGGAGAAAGTAAGGTAAGAAAAATAGCTTCTTAGTTTCCAAGGGGAAAACACACAACAAGTCTATATACCCAGTGTTGCTCTAAATTATTTATAGCATCTATTAGTAGAGCACAGGAAGCTTTGTAAAGTGCAAATGAGCCAATTGATATGATTTTTATATGTGAAAGGAAATACCTAGAAGAGTAGTCAAATTCTAAATTTAAACAGTTTATAGTCAGGTTAGTAGAATAGTTTGCACCAGCCTCCCTAAGCAGATTTTTTTATCCTTATGTTTAAACAAACTTGGAGTAAAAATCTTTCAGAAAGCTTCTTTTTGTCCATTGCTCATGTTGCTTATAGGTAGTGCCAGTTTATTGCTTTAAATAATCAATACCACAGATACATTAAAAGCCCAATTTATGTGCAAAGGACATCTTACTGTGTTCTTCACGCGGTTAGCCCTGGATTGTGTGAAAGCTTAGATCGCATCACTGAACTATTTAATAAAGCAGTGACCTTACCAGTGGTGTACATTTACACCAGAAGTTTAGAATTAAAAGATCTACAAAGGTAATGAGAAAATGGTTACTCCAGCTTACACACTGAATTCTCCAGGGACTTCTATGTGCAGCAGTGATATTGCAGATGGGTAATTCCCGCATTTCTTCTTTGGAGCTTCTAATAAAGCCAAGGTTGAAAAACTGTGCTTCAAGTGAAGAAAATATTTGTGAAATTTATTTGATTTTATTGTAGAGTCAAACACATTCCTTACATTCTTCAAAGAAGCTTGTTCAGATACAGGCAAATTGTAGCAAAATACAACAATGTATGTTTAAGCCACATGTGCTCGGTGAAAAACACTGATGTAATACTGTATTTCAGTGATGCTGAATACCTTCTCTCACCCATCCTTTACAGTGAAGGAAGAAAGAAAACATGTCCAGATCAACAGTACTCAAATTTTTTTTGTGCATGAGTGGTGCTTTCTCAATGAACCATGGGCATGAACAGGAATTTAAGAACAAAGCTGTAGGATGGAGACTAACAGGAATAAGACTTTGACAAAATGAAGTCAGTCCTGACATTCGTTACTAGACTAAAAATGTCAAGTTCATTTTCTCTGAGTTATAGCAGGCTTGAATTTCACTTAACTAGGCAGAGCTCTCCTCACCTCTGTTTCTAATCAGACTAACGTATAGTAATTGCTACTGTTATTTTGCTTATCCAC
This sequence comes from Burhinus oedicnemus, assembly GCA_008921705.1. Taxonomy (NCBI): domain Eukaryota; kingdom Metazoa; phylum Chordata; class Aves; order Charadriiformes; family Burhinidae; genus Burhinus; species Burhinus oedicnemus. The sequence continues at coordinate 3,132,392 of VFFE01007795.1, forward strand.
TAAAAATATATATAACTTAAATCAGACTCTAGTAGAACTGTAGATAAATGATAAAAATACTGTGCACATTTAGGCAAATTAATTGTAGAAAAGTAATGGATTATAGATTATAAAATAAAATGGGACTCTCAGCATGTAAAGTTTTTTTTTAATGCTTAATTTATTACTTCGTGCTGTTCAAGCAGAAGGCACAGTAATTTCCCTATAAACATGCTGATCAATATTTAGATAAAGTACCAAATACACTTTTATCAAACTTTACAGGGCTATAAAATGGGTTTGAAGAAAAAGTTGAGAAATGAAAACAGTAAACAAGAACTGTCACAATAATTACTTACAGGCTAAAGACTGCTTCCTTCCATACTCCCCAAACTAATAAAAGACACTTTTGCACGGAATACAGAGTAGGGTTCATATTGATTCATCTACTGCTATTTTCATTTGTCATTACAATTAAGGCTTTTGGATAAGCCAGCTCTGCTTTAAATAACGTGAATGGTGATAGGCCCCAGAAGACTGATTTCACGGCGGTGGTTTACCTAAGCCTTTGCCTGACTGATCTGCCCACAGATCTGCCTGTAGCTCTCTACTTTTCTTCCTGCCCAGGGCTCTTCTTGCAGATGAGCTAAGAACTATCCGATACCTGAGTCCCTTCAAATTCTGTTTATAGTGCTTTCACTATGAAAAGAGGGATTCTGGGAAGAAGCAAAGAAAGCAGAGGCACCCTGTAGATAATAAAATAACTTATTTTCTGGATCCTCCCAAACCAACACCGATTGAAGGCAATCTGTTGCTCTGGAAAATCAAAGCTCCTGGTTTTCTGCAGGGACTGGGAATTAACTACAAAAGACATGCCAAGAAGTAAATAGTGCAGACTTTTCCTTTCTAGATTTTACCGCTATGGACTTTACCAACTGAAAACAATTTTTGCACCTCCTTGAAGGAGTTTTACCTTTATATTAAATATAATCCAAATATTTAAAGTTACAGGAGACATCCCAAAGCTTGTCTAGTGCTGACTGCCACTTTAGGGACTTTACTTTCTCACCATACAACCTCATGTGTGATTCAATTAACTCCCCTTATGTTCACAGCTTTTTTCTTGTTCTCTGATAAAATTTTCCTTCCTCCAGAAGATTTCTGTCAGGAACTTTCCTCCTTCCAAGTGATTCTCCAATAAAAAGAGGAAATAATATTTGGGACAGCTGACTTCAAGGAACTTTATTTGATATTTAGAAAGAGATTCAGAAAATGATCGTTAACCTTTGGAAGTTTTAAACGTTTGACATTTGAAAAGTCAGATCATACTGGCCTAAGAAGCAAACCAAATCTTAAGGACAGATAGGTAATGCAAGGCAAATCACAGGCTGGGACTAAGACTGATAAAAGAGAAAGCATAGGCTTAAAAGCAGGCTACCTGGGGTTGATAAAGCAATTGCTGAATTATCGATTCGTCTCCAGCTGTTACTTTAAAATTGAATCTTTTAAGTAAGATGGGGCCAAATTCTAATCCTTCCTCCCCCAAATCTGAGCAATTCCCATTGAAATGATCCCTTCCCATATCTGGCAGAATTTGGCACTTTCTTTTCAAGTGAAGCTGAGAATCCTACTTCACTGAAGGCAGGGATTCCTATTCAGAGAATAGGAATCTTTATCTTCCTTTTAACCAGTAATAGCTATAGCTAACTCTCCCTGATGTACCAGAGCACAGCACGAAATCCATTATGTGTGTTAATATTGCTGTTTTTAAGCCTATCAGCATTTCAGCAGCAAAGTCTAAACCATTTAGACTTAGGAGGTATTTTTATTATATTTATTCTATGCAAAAATATAAATATTTCATTGTAATCCAGGAATATTGCCTTCTCTTTTTCAGATAACATATATATATACACATATATATGTATGTATAAAATGAGCATAAATTGAAATACGTGTACATGCACACTCTTTTTTTTTCTACTTCAAAGCTTATCTTTCATCATTGAAATACTTTCAAAACACTATTAGTCTTGTCTCAAGTTTGTCTTCGCTTCTTTGGTTATCATCTGCTTCATTTGTGTTCTTCATAAGTTGTCATTCTATATAGATAGATATTCAATTTAAATGACTGACATCTATCTATGTCCTCACTGTAGTGCTTGACTGGCACAGATTGCACCACTGATAATATCCACACATAGAATATTAAGTATGAGGAAACAAAGGAAACAGCAACTACATGAATCGGAGAAAATATACTTGCAAAACAACAGCACCATAAAATGAGTTAAAGAGGAATCATAACTTCACAACAAACACAAAACTAATAGGGGGCATTTTAAAATGAGCATGAGAGTGAAAAACAAATAAACAAAGAAGCCACATAAAGTATCAGCCTGTCTGTAGAGGGAATTCAAGCACTGCAGGGAGGTAGAGTATTTTGAAAAGAAATTACAGAGTCAAATTATAGAAATGTACCAGCATTTCTTGATAAGAGGCAAGACAAACAATGACTGTTTGTGGTGCATGATTTCAGGCATGCACACATCTGGTCCTGCGACTGCAGTCAGAAATATGTTGCTGTGATCACCTGTGAAGCTGTATGTGTCGTGGGAATCCTCACCCCACTGCATACCCTAGTATGCGGGTGAGTGTGGATTTAAAGAGGAGGAGAGAAAATACAACCAATCTTTCCTTTCAGGGTGATGCCATATGCACCCGTTCCTAGATGGAAACTCGTCCTGCTGTGTCATGATTCTGCACGGAGGCATTGCTGGATTTCATCATTGCTGCGTTTGAGGTGCTACGCAAACACTAGATTAAAGAATAAATAACGAGAAAAGAATAAGTCAAAGAGATTATGTTGTAGCATGCTTGCCACATAAATGACTGAAGAAATGTGAAATGCTTAAAGTGAAATGTACCAAATGTTACAAATGCTTGAGCACTGCCAGTGGGCTCCATAACTATTATCACAAATAATATCAGCAAGAGTGATTGCTAACACTCCTCTTCATGGGACTTAGGTGTTACAAAAATCACCTAAGAAAGCCTTCCTCTGACCAAAAAACAGCTTTGGTAATTTTATTCTTCCTCATACAGCACTTACACTACAGATTTTTCCATTTACAGTATGTGCAGCAAAAGACAGCTAAATCATCAAACTGATTTTCACAGCTATCGTTCCTTATTTCATTTACCTGGCCGTTTTCACACTTGTAATTTCAAGAACTACAAGACGAAAGAAATTGCAGTCATACAATGAATGTTTGAGGTGGACATTAGTAAATGGTAGTATTCTGTTCATACATCTTTGACATCTCTCAGTGTTACTGCAATCATAGAGACAAATGCTGACTTTTCCTGCGGTAATAAGCCAATCATGGCTCTTTGACTTAATAATGAAAACACCATACAACAGGAAAATTACTAACATTTTCCATAAAAATGAATGGAAATGAGAAAACCTGTTGTCATCTATCACTGGCTTTTTAGAATTAATAGCTCTATTCAATGTATTTTTAATGTGGTTCTACTAAACTTAAAACATCCAAACATTTCTTTGTTATTTTTGTCTTTACATTGCTTGATGTATATTAGGGATGCAGTGTGTGGTTTGCTGGAAATTCAGCTTCTGTGAAACAAGCCCCTCTGGAGCTCAGCTCACAAGGTTCATTGTAATGGTGTTGATTCATGCCATTCCTCCTGTTAATGATAGTGTACATAGCAAGGCTTTGAAATCACTGAATGACATTCCGAGTTGGGAAATCATGCCACCAGTCCAGTGGGGAATTCACAGTACACCGTGCTCAGGAACCAAAGCAGTTGCTGAAACCATATGGTAATGTTCAGAACTAGAGCACAGTACAGTTTTGTTTAGTGTGTGGATACAATGCGGTAGCATTTGTGAGATAAGGCTTAAACATAGAGCTGGGAAAATGATGGGTTTTCTTAGTTTGGTTTTTTTGGTGTTTTTTTTTTTTGGTTGGGTTTTTTTTTGTTTCTAGGGTGAACTAGAACTCCTTTTTCTTTTGTTTAGTTTCAGTTCAGGTTGAACGATTAAATTAAATTAAATTCCTTTTTTTGAGGGAGGATCTGGCAACAAAAAACTGGACAAAATTACTTGGCAGGGGGTGGAGGATAAAATGGAATGCATTTGGGTTTTTTTGGCAAATCCTTCAGTTCAGAAAAAAAATGAAGCAGCACCATTCACAAACTGGAAGAAGACTACTGAATGCATATTTGTCTCTGTGACAAATCCTCCAGAGAAGAGTTTGGATGTGCTCCCAAAAGGGCATTTCTATTTTTATCCAAACATCACAGCCTTGAAAGAATACTAGAAAAAGGAGGGAAAGACCACAAGTCTGTTGCAGATTAATTCTAGATATTGATACCAGGGCTGGAAGTATAAACCAAAAACTATTCTTCTGAGTCAGCAAAATATATTTAGGGTCAGGGCTCTGGATAGAGAACTTCATTTAACCCTAAAAGTTGATGTAGTCCTTTTGAATATTTTACCTGGACTTCACATTCACTGTTCCAACTACACAGCTGTTGCTGAGGATTCCTGACAGATAACAATGCCAGGAGATCAAACTTATCCGTGTTTGGGCACCTCTTTAAGACCTTTGGTGAAGCTTCACATTTCCCTAGCAAGATGTGAAAAATTCTGACTTAAAAGTTTGTCTTCAGGTTAAGAGAACTGAAACCCATATATGTCTCTTCCCCAACTTTCTGTAGCTCTTTTTCTCTGTGTATTTGCCTTCCTCAAATCTTCCAAATTCCTGTGTTTCCTAATCTGTGGCTCCCTTTCTTCCAAGCTCTTCCATAGCTTGCTTTCATATTTGCCTTTTTGTTATTTCCACATCACTACATTTTTGCATACAAGGAAGTACTAAAACCAGCCTCTCATTTTTTTCAGGCTGTTTCTTAGCTTTCAGGTGTTGGCTGCTGCTGAGCAGCCTGAAACCAAGAGAGAGGCAGGGTGTCTCACCCACCGTTGCTGCAGCCGAGGAGAAGAGCCAGCGCACATGCAGGAGGGAGCACGGCACAGCCGGGAGGTGGCCATCCGCTGCTGCCACGGTCCTGGGGCAGTGCCTGGGAAGAGGAACATGTTTTTCTCAATTCTGTAAGACTTTCACAGCTAAACCTCAAGTCTGGGAATTGGGGTTATGAGCTCAAAAGCTCTATTTATTTATTTATTTATTTATTGTTTAGGATTAAGATGAAATTTAAAAATACAATCTCACAGACACCCTTGTGAATCAAGAAAGATTGGCTTTGAAGAAGCAAAGCTCTATAGGGTCAATGCAGTGTGGGCTGGAAGGCATTCTGACCCAATCGAGACACCATAAAGTGGATCCATCTCCAGCGGGAGGGGAGCCAGGCCAGTAGATGAGAAGTCCGCTCTCCAGGTGTGTCAAGAATACACTTAGGCAATTCTGGTCTAAAACTCTTCAACACTTCCCTTGTGTTCATACCAGTTAAAGCAATGTATAAATGCATGAAGAGCATCTGCTGCACTGTCTCAACCCATAGAACTGATGTAATGAATAGATAGCTTTTTAATTTCACATTTACCTGGATGAAAATGAGAATAGAATCATGAAAAGGAAGAGCAGCCTTTAATCTTATTTCCTCGTTTCTGAGTTGACATCGGGAAAAGAAAGAAACTGAATGATCTCTGTAATCCAACTGAAGAAAGTATCATCAAGACTGTAAATTTTAGTGACAGACAAGAGGGCGTTGAAAGGAAAGAAGCTTAACTACCAGGATGATAAATACTTTTTAAAATACACCTTTAAAAAGGTAAGAAAAATAGACAGAGGGAATGTAAAAGAAAAGCTGTGGGTGTGGAAATATTTCTTTTAAAATTCATTTAATAAAAACATTCCCTGTAGCTTGCTTGTTACACTTAGTTCCACTTTCCATTCTATTTGCAGAACTCAAACTCCGCAGAAAGCTGAAGGGGAGAGAAGCATTTATAAATTAGTGTATGTCTCCAAATGATTAATGTAGCAGTCATGTTCTTTCTCATCAGTTCAAGACCACTTGCACATCTATAGAAATCGGGCATGAGGTGTGCTGAAGCATATTAAAATCACTTCTTCTACTACTTTTGTACTGAATAATCGTTCCTGCTCTTACTTTTGTACCACTTAAATGAGAAAGAAGGCAATTTAGCCATGATCACATACAGCCTGAGGCAAATGTGTCATACAAGCTTCACTCAGAAAGATATTTTAAGGTATTTATTTATTTTCTTTTAATACAGCTTAAAGACAGCATTTAGGAAAATGCACTGTTTTCTACATTTTTTTGCCTGACTACCCTTGGCTATTCTCTGTCTGTCCAAGATAGATAACACATTATCTATCCAAGAATCAAGGAGCTGGAAATGGAAAATTCCTGTTAGCTTCTTTCTCTCTAAAAGCAGGATTATTTCTTACAACATAGATTGCAACCTGGTTTAGAGATGTTACACAAAGGTAGAGTCAACTTTCTTGCCCCTTTCAGTTCGTCCTACCAGCCAGGATCTCAACTTCTCTGCAGTATTTCTCACTAGAGGAACACCATTGACTGCCTAGCAGCTTCAACCAGCTTCTATACATTTAGGTTGTGTTCCCTTTGACATACAGACAGCTAGAAATGGTTTATCTTGCAAACAGTGGAGCTGGTATTACTGCCTGTAGCTCTTCGCTTTCACCCATGCTGCCAGAGTCAGCTCTGCCTGAGATAAAAGACGGTCAGTAACGGTGGGATTTAATGACCCTAAGCAGTCAGTTTTGCTTGACCTAGATAATGGATCACTCCAACGACCTCTCCTAATGCCTGGGCAGGGGGACAGCAACCTCACAGAATCACACAACAGCTGAGGCTGGATATCATCCGGTCTGATGCCCTGCTCAAAGCAGGATCAGCTAGAGCAGGTTGCTCAGGACTGTTTCCAGCCTGTGTTTGAATATCTCCAAGGATGGAGAATTCACAGTCTTTCTGGGAAACCTGTTCAAGTGCTTAACCACTCTCAGAGTGAAAAAAATTCTGCTAATCTTTAAATGAAATTTCCTGTGTTTCAATTTCTGCCCATTGCCTCTTGTCCTGTCACTGGGCACCACTGGGAAGAGCTTGGCTCTGTCTCCTTTGCTCCCTGCACCCATCAGGCATACGTCCCTTGTCACAGGTTCCCAGCTCCATTTAGCAGCAAGCCCATGTTTCCCTTCATCTTTTGCTGCTGATAGACCTGTAGAAGCCCTTCATGTAGTCCTTCATGTCCTTTGCCAGATTCAACTCCAGAATTTTCAGCTGCAGTTTAACCAAATGTTGGGTTAACAACGTTTAACATTTAGCTGGGTGGGATAACAGGCTGTGAAGATTCTGGGTAAATATGAAATGACCAGTGTCCTTAAAACTCAGTGTGCTTCCCAAAGAGAAAATAAAACCAGCAATGGTTTTAACTATCATGTATTCTAGGCAGGAGGCTTGGTTGAGCTTTAATTAAAATAAAGACTTTTGTTGTCATAGTGCTATCAGAAATAGATCTATATCGTATATTGCCCAAGTTGAGGTTCATCAAAGGAGCATGTATAAAACAAGATAGACCAGAAGATAAAATGGTAGAAAAGATGAAAGGAATGAATGTCTTATTGAGGTTTCTTTTTCAGCATTTCTTAAAAAAAAAAAAAGGGGCAAAAGAAAAATGCTTTCTGCAGTGAGGATATTTAAGAGTTGTGTTGCTACATTAAAAGGAGTACTCGTTTCAGAACAGCTCCCTCTTTTAAGTGTAAAGAATGTTAAATGGGAAATAGTTCTTATCCAAGAATGGTATTTTTTTTTCAGTAATTTACTTCCGTTAATAATTCCTTGAAAAACAGCAATGAGCCGAATTAATTGTCTATAATTTCCCTTTTTAAAATAACAGCTATTTTTGGGGAGGATATTTTGCAGAAGATTTTTTGCCTCAGTACCTTGAGAAAAAAAAAGATAATTTCAACAAAATAAGAGGATAAATGTATGTACAGATAGAAGATGCACTATAGTACATATATACTCCCTGTATGTATTTATGTATATGCACTATATGTAGCCTCACTGAATCTCACAGTTCAAAACTAGAATTTCAATTTCAGTTCTGCTTGCAGTTTTATGTAACAGTGATTTTTATTTTTTTTTTAATTTTGTGCATGTTTAGATTTTACCTGCTGGAGGTGGATAATTCGGATAAGTTTGACAGTAATCACCAAAGCCAAATCAATGATTTACAGCTGTTTGCACCAGCAGAAATTTTGGCCCCCTACTGCAAAATCTTTAATCAAATGGAAAGGCTGACCCTCAGCAATTCTTAGTTCTGATTACTTTTGTAGCTGTATCTGAACAGTGAGTGACAAAAGGGGATTTCTGGTAAACCTGCATACACAGTGTTTTTTGGATTTCTGTCTTTGCCTTTTCCGTAATACTATGGCTGGGTGAGAATAATTTCAAATTAGTTCTTACAGTAACTAATAAGATTAATTGAAACCTTTTTTGACACAAAAGATTCAAGCATAAAACTCATCTTATTAAAAATATAGCTACACAGTGATGCTAGGTAAAACAAATGGATCTGAATAACATTTCATGAATACTGCAAAGCGGTGTTTGTGAGCACATCAATCACTCCAGTTTTACTGTTCTATTGTTATTCCCTTTTTCCGAACATTTAGATGGGTAGGCTTTTCATGCTTGCTTGAATATTTCTGGGATGTCTGACTTTTTTTTTTTTGGTACTCCTCCCAGCAACGTTAACAAGGATGACCATACATGCAGAGGATTATTCATTTTTGCTATTCATTAGTCTCCTGGCTGAGAAATGCCAATCATTGCGGCTGTCAGTAACTGAGCCCATATAACGTGAGTCAGGGACTAATCAGGCACTGTGGACAAGGAGTAAACCAAATGAAGAACTGATAAGCTACCTATCCATAGCTTAAATATCTCTGTCCAACCCTTTTTTTCCCAGTTTTTCTCATTTGTTTGGGCTTGTTTCTTTGCCTGTCTGTACAATCTTTGCAAATCACAAAACACTAATATAACTTTGCAAATACGCCCAAATAGAAGAGATCTTTTTGCAGACAAATAATATTTGCAAGGTAATTTGTCTTTTCTCCTATATGGGGTTTTAACTTTTTATACAAATCATGTATAAACCATAAGAATTAACTTAGTCATGGAGACTGATGCACAAGCTCATGAATGGTTATGAGAGAAACAGCCTATGGATAGGGAGCATGAAAAATTGAAAAAGAGACAAGGAATTAAACTCTATTATTTCTCTTACTCCTTGGGAGCATGAGTTGCAGCTACGCTAATGGTTAGATCAGCAACATTTAGAGGAGCAAAATGATAATGGATCCACATGGCTGCTGTGATAACACTCAGCATACTGAATAATTACAGAGACACTGGTAGCATGTTGAGCTTCCCAGTGAACGTAATTAATACGGTCAGGGCCTCATTTACTCAGTGAAACACACCGAAGCCTAAATCTGGAACAAGGGCTCCTGTTTCTCCAAGGTTCTGCTGTGAAAGTTGTGGTGATCACACAGCCACTCCAGAATAGAGAAGCAAAATAAGACAATAAGAATTACGCTGCAAAATCAGTGTTTAGGCAAAACACTTTCAAAACCCTTGTTCCATAAAAGTGGGGAGCTTAATGCTTATAATCAAGGCTTATGCTTCCTTTTCACCTAACAGCCACACTGATTTATCTTAGTAATAGTTTGCAGCAACCCTAAGAAGTAGCAGGAGTATGTGAATCATCACATTTAACTTGGGATAAAATATTCAAAGCCAGTGAGTAAATTTGGCTTCTTTTTGTTTTTTAATGTGATGTCAAAGGTAGGTTTCCTCATGTTTGTGGTTTTTGCCAGGATCTGCCTACAACTGGGGCAAATTCAGTCCTGGTGAAGAACGGAATTCATCTGATGTCTGAATTTTTCAGCCCATCAGGTTACAGAAAAAGAACTCTGTATATTTGCCACAGGTTTCTTCCCTGATCTTTGGGGTTTTCCCTTTTTCCCCCAGCCCATTCCTAGCAGCTCCCTGTCGGCACAGTCAGCTGCCTCCCCGCCGGCATCCGCTGTCCGTAGCCAGCCTCTCCTGCAGTCCCGGAGCCGCTCTCCTCTCTAAGCAACCTCCTGCCAATGGACATTCTTTATTAAACAGGCAGCAATTACAATTAGATTAGATAAAACAGAGTTTATTTGACACAAGTAATGGAAAATGTAGAGAAAATCAAAGGAACTAAATGTAAGCAAAATAAATCATAACCAACATTGAGGCAGCCTAGCTAGTTAGACTAAACCTCATAATTGCAAGATATTGATTGAACAGGACTAAAAATCTTATATCACCTTGATGTTTACGTAGCTATTTTCAATAGTCATTTGAGTCTGGCTGCTCAAAAGTCCTTTCAGCAGAGCTGAGTAAGGTGTTTCTTTTCCTCTGGTAGTTATTTCTTCCTGCATTTTCCTGCTCTGTCAGTACCCCTGGGCCAGTATCTTTATTTTCTTGTCTGATAATGCTCATTTACAGCATCACGGAACTTAGAATGAAGCCAATATAATATATAATATTAATATATTAATTCATATTTTAGTATATATCAATATATTCATAAGTTAGTATATGTAATATACTGTTAATATTTTAGTTACATTTATATCCGTGTCAGAGTTCATGCACAGTTCACCGCAGCACAAAGGCAATCCATGGTGCAAGGTGACGTGCTCCCTCCCCAGGGCTCTAGCAGTTGCACACGTTGCTCTTACAGTAGAACAGTGCCAGCACATCTCAGAACAAAGCACTAGGAAAATCTCCTGAGGTCATCTCAAGTTTTCTAAGTCTTATCTTATATTCTTGGATAGAGCGACATGCCCTGTGCTAGCCTAGTAGTATTAGACATTTTGGAGGTGAATAAACATGGATTCAATTCCTCTTCTGCCAGTGTTCTGCCTTGTCCCAGGATAATGGTGTCATTGCGAAGCCCGACCTGTGGAGCACGCCAGGGCACGTGCAGAACTCCAAAAAATTATGTAAAAACCTTTAATTCGAGGCTAGATAGGAGAACGTACAGAGGAGATGATGGCAGCTCATACTAAATGTTTTTTTAAAGTATATTTTTAAATACTATCTTCCTATTCTGACTAAACAGCATAAAAAGTTTTGTTCATCAGTTAAATGTTTTGGGAAGTAATGAGAAGATTTATATAACAGGCACCAGGCACCATCTCCCAATAAGAGAAAATCTGAAATATTGTACATGAAATGAATGTATCAAAACTTCATTTATTATCAACTAATTCAAGGAGAGCAGACCACAATTAAAATTATATTTTTATATGCCACTTATCTTCTATACGATTACCTCTTGATTATTTGGATCAGTTAATCCTGGTGTACCGTTTGGTTGTAATAAGCTTCATAGCATTTTTTCAATTAAGAAAAATAATCACTTCTGGTCCTTAATTGTAAATGCTATCTCTCAACAAGTACCTCATCTATCTTACTCAGAACTAATACGTCACACAATTTTTGATTCATAGAAATATTGATTCTGAGTCTCCTACCATTTCCTAGTTGAATGCTTAGTTCAGAGAAATCAAAGTAAATATCATCACTTACAGTGAAGTTTCTTTCAAAATCCTCCCTATATTTTTTAAATTTTCTTTCTTTTTTTTTTTTTTTTTAATGTACAATAAACTGATTACTTCTCACAGCAAACTGAGTTTAACTTAGGTGGATTCCTATTCTCATCAACTCCTGTTTTTAATTTCTTTTTTCTGCCCAGGACTTTAGCATCATTTGCTGATATGCAGTTCAAGATCAAGCAGATAATCTAACCTGGAATGAATTGGGCAGAATATCAATTAGGTAAAAATGACACATCAGAAGGTTGCTTTTCAAGTATCTTAAATTTTATTCCTGTGTAAAGTCTGGACTGTGTCATCGATGGAACTTTTAACCTGTTGTTACAAGGAAGGGGCAGTTTTCATAAGAGAAGAGGCAATCTGGCATGTATGGTAGGTGATAATGATGGAAAAGGAGTTATGGAGGCAGGTTTAGGTTTACAGTTTTAGGGTCGAATATCCACACAGGATTTTCAGAGGTCACAATGCACCTCATTTCCATTTATGTTAGTGGCAGATAGCAGTGTGGCAGACAGAAGCTGTATGCCAAAACATAGTTAACCTCTTAAACCCACATCTACAAAGGTAAGGTGATATTTGGTGTATCTTCATGTCTAACAGTTAGCTGCCTGGCTCCGGAGGCTCTCTGCGTCTGCCTGCTGCGTTGCCCTTGCCTACAGACCGCTTCAGTGCCCCTCTCTCAGGCTGAGTCTCGCTGCCCCCTTTCCGGATGATGCCATGAACCCCCCCTCCTGCGAGGCAGTGAGATGCCCCTGGGTCTCGTTGACTGGTACAGGCTGGGGTACAGGGGTCTGTGGGGAATGATTCCTGGCTTATCTTTAGATCAAAACTTGACCATTGCCAAGCTAGAAATGCAAAACTCTGAGCTCAAACTCCTTGTTGGTTTCTCATTAAGGGCATATCAGCTTCAAGCGTGACATTTACCGTTGTTTAGTGCCTGTTTGGGTTATTTAAAATGTGTGAATACTCTATTAACATGGCTGTTCCAAGTCATTAATGACTCAGTGTACTTAAAGTCTGGTGGCAAAGCTGCAGGTGATAATTCAAGGAGGTCGTTAACAAACTGGAAAAAAGGCCAACAATATGTGAAAGACATTATAATTCCAAATTTTTACAAGATAGAGATTATATTTATAAAAGTTATATCCTTGCAGTATTTTTACTCCTATCTTCATTTTTTTTCTGTTATTAGTTAATAGTAGAATTAATTGAGCAATAGAAAAGCTTTTTTAATAGCTAGTATATTGCATTCAGCTGCATAAGTTACGCACAAATGTTTTTTTATTTGTCTTCTTTTTTTTCTCCAGTAGGAAAACTAACTTTTCATCACATATGGGATCCATCATTATGAAACATTTTTTTATAAATAATAGAGCAAATTCTGGTCTTGCAATGCTATAAATAAGAGGTAACTTCATTGAATTCAGTGGCTACATTGGTGCAATATGTCAAAGAAAAGTACGACTTCAGGACTCTTGGTGTTCTGGCCAGAAATCCTGAGCTAGATCACTTCAGCAGTACTGATTTATAACATTTGAAGCTCTGACCCTGTATTTAATCAGCCACATTACCACAAGGAATAAGTAAAAGCAAAATGTCAGCCAACAAGTATAAAGGTAACTAACTACCTCCAATTCATATAGTTCTCTGAAGAACTCTAAAACCAGAGAAAGTTTCAGTATTACTTACTGCAGCAGTATAGTGTAGTAATACCCCAGCTGCTAAATGAGTGAGCTGGAAAAAAAGGCACTACAATGGCATATTTCGGCTGTATGGCATATGTGGAGCAGATAACCCTGCCAATTGGTGTAGCTGTTGTCTAAGACTCCTCCCACAAAAGCAAGATCCACCAAGATTTGGAGGTGAGGCAGTAGAAAGCTGATGCTCATGTTTCTTCTTCTGTTCTTACCCCACATCATTAAAACATTGCAGATAATGAAGCTGAGAACAAAGTGTGTTTTAAACAGCTTGGAAGTCGGAGGATATATGACCACATTCAGGCTTAGATGTTAACATAAGTGATTTTTAATGAACCATAAATGCTATTTTTAATTTGCATCTTTTAATTACACTCAGTGAAATTCCTTTGCGAATTTGTGATGGGAGGGAGGAGAGGCAGAGGGCTGTCTTTTATTGGTTGAAATGCTGTGTTTGCTCCTCATGCTGGGTAGAAGCCCATCAGAAATGGCCTGGCCAGAAAAGAAAAAATCACAGAAATACTGTGATTCCTTCCTCTGGCTGCATGTGTACCATAGACTTCTCATTACAGCTGAAATAGGAAATGCTTCCGTTTTGGTCTGACTTCATCTAGCTTTAACTTTCATCTAGAGGAGTTTGGTATTCCTTTGTCTGCTTCATTTAAATACCTTGATGATCATAATTCTATTCATTTCATAGAATCACCAAATAGCTGAGCCTGGAAGGTGCCTGTGAAGATCATCCAGACCAAACATCCTGCTCAAAGGAAGGTCACCTACAGTAGGTTGATCAGGACCATGTCCAGTTGGGTCCTCAGTGCCTCTAAGAATGGAGATTACACAATGTACTCCAGTGTTGACAACCCTTACAGTGAAATAAAGTGTTTTATTATGTTTAAAAGGATTTTCCTGTTTCAGTTTGTGCCCATTGCTTCTTGTCACTGGGCACCACTGAGAAGAGTCTCGCTCTGCCCTCTTTACTCCCCTATCGTCAGGTATTTACACACATCATCAAGACCCCCCTGAACCTTCTCCTCTTCAGCCTGAACAGTCCCAGCTTTCTCAACCTTTCCTTATAGGAGAGATGCTCCAGTACCTTCAACAGCTTAGGGGTCCTTTGCTGGACTCTCCCCATGTCTCTCTTGCAGCAAGGAGGCCAGAACTGGACACAGTGCTTCAGGTGTGGCCCCACCAGTACCGAATAAAGGGGAAGGATCACCTCCCTCTACTTGCTATGAACTCTCTTCCCAACGCAGCCCAGGAGGCTGTTGGCCTTCTTTGCCATGAGGGCACACTGCTGGCTCATGGTCAACTTGTTTTCCACCAGGACACCCGGGCCCTTTTCTGCAAAGCTGCTTTCCAGCTGGTCAGCCCCCAGCTTGTGCTCGTTCTTGGGATTACTCCTTCCCAGGTGCAGGGCTTTGCATTTCCCATTGATGAACTTGATTAGGTTCCTCTTGGCCCATTTCTGCAGCCCATTAAGGTCCTTCTAAATGGCAGCACAGCCATGGTACGTACTGCTAGCTGAAATTCTTTCCAATGTGTCCAGCTAAAAGTGAGTTTTCCTGGTCACTATTCACTAGATGTTCCCTCAGGCCTTGCTATTTGGGAACCTCACTAAAAGGATTCTCAATTTGTTAATTTGTTTTGTGAATTACAAGTGGAAATACTGAACCACACAGAGACAGGTTTCAGGAAATATGGAGAAGAGAGTTTAAAGTTGTGTGATAAGTCATATGGGCAGCTGTTTTGTCGTGCTTTCCTCTCAAACTCGGTTTTGGAGAGAGGGCAGGTTTAACTTCTGGATGGGCAGAGATTCAAAAAGGGAAAAGAAATAATGGTAATATGATTGTTGTTGTTTTCCTTCCCTGTCAGTTTAATCTACAGCCTCCTGCCTTCCTGATCTTTGCCTCCATCTTAATCCCCAGCAGTCAAAGGTAAACCAACATCAATTTGCTGTCGTTGCATCTTCGAAGATCTGATTGTTCAGTTCTGGGAAACCGTGTAGCACGAACACGCTGGATGGACAATTTGAAACTGCAGTTACAGTATTCTGGTACTGTTTTTAAATAGCTGGCATTTTCTCAGTTACTGGGTGATCTGGATATAACACTTAAATAATTTCATTTTTCTTTATGGCTTCTGTCAACTTCTTTCCTCATTAGCTCTAGCTACTTTATGCTGCATTTTCCTCCCTGAGGCAATTCTCCCTTGTCTCTGGAGACCATATGGGAATGAGCAGAAAGGATTTATACATGGTACAGGACTGTTTCCGCTTTAAATGATGTGTTCTTTTTTTTCCAGGGTGTATTTGGTAGGGATGCCAAATTAAGTTCTTCTCACAATACTTAGAAAGTTTCCCTTGGGTGCTAGAACACTATAGTCAGTATTTTTTCCTTGTATTTAGGATCAAAGCATGGTATACAAAGTTCAGAAAGGGTACTCAAGGTCACTTCACTTGACAAGTGAGTTGTTCTCACATTTCGTTTTACTGTGCAGACTAGAAATCTAAAATGTACTCCTTAAAATATATAAATCCTGCTGAGGTTTCCCTAAAACCTTACTTAATGAAAGTTCTTTTGCCACATAGAAAACTATTGTCTATTTGTCTTTTATCAGTATGCGTGACCAGTTTTCTATTACTTCCAAAATACATTGTTTTATGTGTACATGTGTCCGTCTGTCTGGGTGCTTTTTTATACGTGCATATGTATTTGTATACATATGTATATATACAAATGTAACCTACGTGGCTTCTCAGACTTCACATTTTAGTATTTAAAGTGTTTTTTGTTGTTGTGGGTGACCATGAAACAGATGCTGGTCATTAATACTACTAGACCCTCAGAGGCTTTGTATGTCCAAGAAGCTCTCATTTGAACTTCCTAAAACCGCCTTTGTTTTGTGCAGTGTCTTAACTTCAAATTCAGGTAGTTAAACTGTCACTTTTCTATGTTTCTTTACTACTCTTTACATCACTGCCAACCAAGATACTGGATCATGACCTGTTAAAGGCACCTGAAATCTAAGTTCAGAGAAGCACCTTTTTCATCTACCTGTGATGGTCCTAACCACTACTTATCACTCATGTCCATCCTCCTTTCTTTCAGCAGCCCAGAGATTTTTGAGTTCTTTACCACATGCTGATACAATTGCAAGTACAGTGATAAAAAGATCTGCCCCAAATCTGGTTTACAGCTTGGAGATGAAGATACCTCTCAGAAAGGTATGCTTCATCCTTTTCTGGCTAAGGTGGAAGAATAATAACATGTTAATCTGGTTAGGATATAGGAGGGGTAGGGCTACAAGCAACATCCAGTTCCAGTATTCACATTTTAAAGGAAAAGAGCAAGCTCTGCCAGGACCTTTATGAGGAAGAACAGATTAACCTACTTACTGAAGAAGGCTGAAGCTTGTGAATACAAAAAGATCTCTTCTTTCTGCCCAGAATAAGGTGACTTAAAGGCAGAATTTTTTAGGTACTCAGGTGCGTACTCTCTCAAACTACCACCCACACAGGTGAAACTTGTTGCATCCCATTCTGAGTTAATCTTTTATTGAAAAACCAGATGCTCAGCAGGTGCCTTAGACTACATTCAAGGTTTCATCCTCAATTTGTAAGAAAACTGTTCCTATCAAATGTTTAGGTTGTAGGAAATTTAATCTGAGATGCTCACAGATCTTAACAAGGCAAACTTATCATCTTGGCATAATTTTTTTAAAGGAGAATGGTTATAATTTTGATTAAATACTATCATGTCATGGTTAATTTGAACTTAACACAATTATCTCTGTGCTTGTGAAGAGAATCAGATGCTGTTTTCAACAACCTTTTACAGTAAAACAATTACATATAAGTGTTCTGGGTGAGAATGTAGAAATCAAATAGACAAATACACTAGTAATATAATTACATGTTAGAATATATTTTTGATTTTTGAATCAGAGAATACAAAGACTACATAAACCCGAGACAATGTAGTGTAAAATGCAGTGAATTTTCTCATTTTTTTCTAGATTGGATTTTATATTTTACCTCTCTATACACTATAAATCATTCTACTTTTGATATTCATAGCTTTGACACAAATGGGCAGTACATTCGGAAGACAGACATTTCCCTCTCTGATTAATTGACTGGCCAGTTTACTGATTCAAAGGCAAACTTAGTACATTCAAACAATTTCAGGCTCTTCCTATCAAATAATTTGTCACAGTGTCTGCAGTGATTCTAAATACAGCTTCTGTTATTTTTCATATATATATATATATATGGTTACTAGCTAGGCAGACGAGAAATATAACTTTTTAAATAACATGCCCTTGGAAGTGCTGAGCATTTTGGGTTCCAGAAGTTAAAATGGGAGGGATGTTTTGCGTTGCATGGGACGGGGCTGTGTACAGCCCAAATGACAGTAGAAACGTGACTTGCAGATTTTGAGCCAATGCAGTTGAAGTCAATGAGTGAGCCCCTGACTCAGCTCTGCTGTCAGCTTCAGAGCAATCAAGGAACCACCAAAGGGTCATTCAAAGGGACTACGAGCTGGATGTCTCTGTGGGAAGTTGTTACAGTGGAAACTGCCTCTGGGGTGAGACAGGTTACTTGTTTAGGGATTTGGTTTTGACTCAGGAGGTAAGCCAGACCTCTGCGACTCCTCAGCTGAATTTCAGGTGGCAGTGCATTTTTTTGCATTTTTCGTGATGTGAGTGTAAGCACTGTGAAACTGCCTGCTAATATGGTCCTGAGCTGAAGCAGGGCTGGGAGGTCCTTGTCACAGCTTTTTTCACATCTGTGCTCACCGAAGCGACCAGAAGTTTGTACGTGGCCCTGCCCAGGTAGTTATTATCCTGTATTCACCACTGAGCAGTACAATCCACATAAGTTACACAAGGCTGAACCCCGATGATGTGCACAGTGTGTTGCTTTAAAAACATGGGGTGTTGAGTGTTTAGCAGTGTTAAACATATGGTACTGCAGTTATTGCTGTGCCATATGGGGATGTGTAGAGCTCTTTTCTCTGCTTAGCAGACAGTGCCAGGAGCACATCTGTATGGTCTCGTCGTCAGTGGGCACTGTCGGTTCTGTTTCTTTACACCTTTTTGAGCACCACTAGCTTCCGTGCTTATTTTTCACTTTAGATTGAGTATGAGAAGTTCACTGGAGATTTTCCAATTTCTAATTACTCAAGCTAATTGCAAGAATTTTAGATTTGTCTTAGGTGGCATTTTCTTATCACGGATAATAGCTTTGCTTTTCCTTCAAAGATTAAAAAAAATCTAGCACAAGACACAAACAAGTCTCTGAGCTGTGACTACCTCCTGTTTATAATTATCTACAAAACAGAGAAAATCACAAATTCTCTATTTCCTGCAGTGTTACTAACGGAACATCATAATCTTTTAAAGAACATAAAGATCACCAAAATTTAAAGAAAAAAATAGATAAGGCTCCAAAGTTAAGCATCTTCATGACATCTTTTAACTCAAAGCTAATTTTAAAATATATGCTTTGTATTGTTGTGGTGAGATTTCTCACAAATGAACGATGCTGAAATTGTTTTCCCAAAATTTTTCTAAAGTGGCTGCAGAGGTCTGTGGTAACTTCTTTTGTACTTTCTGAGTGAAGAGCAAAAAAATGAAAAAAATGTCACCTCCTCTGCTTTTACTGATTTGCAAAACTCTTTGTATTCTTATTTGGCTACATGTCTACTGTACATTAAAATTAAACATTCCTCATACATTTGTTGCTTTGCACATCTTTTCCTTCTTATAATTAAACTAATTGGATAATTAATCAATGTCATCTGTAGCCCTGAATGGCAACTGACATTAATGAAGGAGGTTGTTCATAGTCCAGGCTTGGCAGGGTAGGAAGAAAAGTCTATATTCTGCAGATGGAAAGCCAATTAAAATTGTGGAGTTAGGGTGGTACAGATTGGAATGAAATGAGCTTTGTGAAAAATATCAATTCCTGGCTGTCTTTTGAAAGGTACAATGCCACCTGCAGCCTAGAAGTCACAGGAAAAAACACATATTTTGTTGTTTCACACACCATTGTAATTAGATTGCTAAGTCCGTCAACCCTTTCCTAAATTTTAGAGAAATAGTCTCTCTGGTCAAAATATTAACAGTAGATTAAAGCTTAAGAGATGAGATGATTGTAGATCTGTGTTTCAACAACTCCACTGCTGTGAGACGTTCTGGTTTTGGCAGTGAACATTATCAAGCTCTAATAACTGTTATTCTAGTTAATAAAACTTAAGTAAATCATATATAACATATAAAGGGCAAGCTGCAGGGACCAATTTACCTCTGTTGGTGAAAATTACATCTCCTACACCAGTAGGGTGCCATCCCTTAGGAGCAGGGGGTGAAGAATTCATTGTCAGGGAACTGAAAACACCAACTGTTTTCATCTATTGCCTCAGTGAGGATTTACAGGATGGCAGCAAAATATGAGAGCTGGGACATCCACCCCACTCCAGGTCCAATCGCTTTTCGATGCACCATTTCTTTCATCTGTCTGTGTTTTCCTTTTATATTTTTTTCAGTATATATATGACCAGCCTCAAATTCTTCAGGTATCCACACCTTTGTCCCTGCTTACAAGCAAGTACCCAACCCCACCTTACTTAACTGATATCCCTGTCATCTGTCCTCAACCTATTCCTGGTGTGTGCAGTAACATTAAAAGAACTAAAAAGACCGATTTTTTTATCTATTGAGGGCTTCATACAAATATCTCTGTCTGTCCAAGGCAAGGGTTAATAGGCTGTTTCTGCAGAGTCCATAGTCTTCACCACCCACAGGGGCAGAGTCTGTGTAATCTGAAATCCTACTGCATTTGTGACATTTAATTTGCCGTTTATACTAGATCATGTAGAAAGGGTCTGTGTAACCCAGATTTGAACCTAGACCCCGAGTTTGTGAATTTATTCTAACATCTGAAGTATCCTTTAAGACAAATGTTCTTTAAGATGTGTGAAAAATGGAATACAAAAAAGAAAGGCAGAAGACCATGCAGCTAAAAGAATATAATTTCCTTTGTTAGCCTGAAGTAAATTTAAATTAAGGAGGATTAGTAAAATACATAAAATTAGGCCAGAGAGAGAAAATTAAGTGGGCTATTCCAGTTCAACACTGAGCAGAGCTTTCCGGAGTTATGGAAGATGGATTCTTTTTCTTCCTGGAAATCCTTGTTATAAATAGCACTGAACCATTAAGCACAAAATGCATAATTACTTTACCCTGTGTACTCATGGGTAATGGAAGGACTAGAGATCAAAACTCTTCCTCTGCAGGTGCAAACTGACAGATTCCTCCTGGCTTCAGAGCATTTTTGCTGGTTTACATTTCCTGACAGTCCAGCTATTACAATTTCCTATTGCTGATAGTCAAACAGAACTCAGGCAAACTAAAGGATGTCTTTTAAGTTGCTGCTAAGTTACAGAGGAAAAAAAAAAAAAAAGAGAGTACAGGAATGAGAAACTTAAGTGAGAGGATGATGGGAGTCGGATATATATGTGTGATGAGGCTTAACGTTGCAGACTATGTCTGTACTGTGGGGCCTGGGAGCATCTCATGACTTCTAGGGCCAAGCTCTCCGCCTAGGAGGCTCCTGGCTGCATCCCGGGGCAAACCTTGGGCGTGTGCTTTTGCTTACAGGCATGTTGGGGCAAGAAGGAAAGCAGCCCTGAGAGGTCCAGCAGGCGATTGGATTTGGCCAGCTGGGAAGGCAACAGCAGGTACAGCCTGGCAGATTTAGCACAAGCCCCTCACCAAAACACCACTGTGTCCCATGAGTAGATTTTAATAGAATCCATGGTCTGGAGTTAGGCATCTCTGTATCCTGCCTGTTACATACCAGGAGCTGGGCACCTCAGACTGGCACCAAAAATGTGACAAAAACATCGACCTGAGAAATAAATACAGAGGGGTTGCAGGAGACACTGTGAGGCTTAAGTTTTACAGCTCCCGGAGCTTTGCTTAAAATTCACAAATGTGAACTCTTTACTGGAGGTAGGCAGGAAACTCACACAAAGGAGAAATGCAAGGAATTAGAGGAAAAGAAGTGGGAGAAGATTCACACTCTTGTTCTGAGTAGGAGTTTCAATGCAGATGTCTGACCTTGCCAGGGACTACACCAAGGATTCCTTTACAGGGCATTTCAGAGAGGTGGACAGAGTGCGGCTTGAATATATTTCTCCTTGATTCAGCTACTTAAGTTTTAAATGAGACAGCACGTGGGTGGTGATACTGAACATGGTGATTAGGGTGCTGAACACTCCCTGAGGGCAACCCTGCTGTAATATGTATGTAAGCATTTGGTACAAACTACAATGTTCTGACAGCCTTTCTGCGGTCATGGAAAAGTGAATTAACAGTTTTGAAGTTATAAATTGGGATTAGATGCCTAAATGGAAAGTAGATGCCCAGGCTATTTTCTGGATCTAGTGTTTGGATACAACCTTTGACTTCTCTAAAAACACGTTAAGAAATATGAGCACTTGCGCCTTTTATTTATGAAATGTAAGAAAAAAGTGAAGTTAAAATAGAAAAAGGTACTTTAAAAGGAGAAAAATATGAGAAGTAAAGCAAAGTGATACTCTCACCATAAGTCAAGTTTCATCCAGTCTTGTAGTGTGCATCACAAAGGACAGTTAATGTCTTTGGCCTGATTCTTTGCCTTGAGGGAATGCCAGAAAGCTATTTGCACTGGCATAAGGGAATTAAAAATCTTGATACAAATAGTTCACAGAGTCATTCCAAAGCATGTTTACTTCCGTTGTACATGGGCTTTGATAAATTCTGAACTTGGAGTTCAGATGCCCACTAAGCAAAACAAATTGCTTCTTAGGTCTGGAAAGCATATTATAGCAGTTATTGTAAAACAGTTCATATCATATGCATTCTCAATAGTGCTCTGACTATTTGAGACTGAATTCTTTGTGTAACAGTTGCAGTACTATTCAGTTTCAAGAGCAGAAATGTAAATCTAGTACTAACCCTTGAATTTTAGCTCCTTTGCCAAAGGTGACACATACTGTACTTTCAGCTTCACAACAAAACAGTCAGGGGGGAAAAACATATACCAAAATGTGAATAAATATAGAAAGCGACTGGTAGAAACCATTTTTTTTAGATTACAATTGAAGCATATATTTTCCTTGATTCACATTACATTTATACTACAGTAACTTCCACTATTCTTGTTACTTTATAGATCTCAGATAAGAGACAGAGTGCTATAGAGAACTTACAAACCAAACTTTATCATTGACACTAGACCTCTGCCCAAGCATAGCCACATGAAAATTAATGGAGTTCCCTCTTGAAGATGGATCTGTAGGATGAAGTTTAAATCAAGGCCATGCTTAACAAGTGAAAAACTAGTAAGCATAGAAAGAAGAGAAAGGTGTCAGAGAAGCAAACATACAGACAACAGTTACCTAGTTATAGTTAAAAATTTTACATCATAGAATCATAGAATCACCTAGGTTGGAAGAGACTTTTAAGATCATCGAGTCCAACCATCAACCTAACACTGCCAAAACCACCACTAAATCCTGTCCGTCAGCACCACGTCTACCTGTCTTTTAAATACCTCCAGAATACATCTGATAAATGTAAATATGGATCAATACTCTTAGAAATGAGTTACAGTATGCATGAGATTTCTTACAGCATCTGAGCACTTACCTATCCATCTGGACGGGTTTGACTTAACAAGTTTCTCCCTTCCCCTGTCTTCTAGGAGTTTTGCACTGGGGCCTAGGTTTCTTGTATGGTGTTGTGTTTGGTTTAGTGTCATGCCAGATTACATTGTATCAAGCAACAAAGAGAAATAATGGAAATGTATTGCCACATGACAGGAGTTTGGCATATTCCATCTCACATCTTTGACTAATATATGTGAGGAGATGAGTCAAGGGTGGAAACAGGGAGGAAAAGGATGATGAGGAAATATTTTGCTAATTCAAGTAAGTTCTGTACAACAGTTGAAAAATATATTAATTACATTTAAAGCTAATTTAAGTATTGCAGAACATCTGAAAATTTACTCATTTTATTATACAGCCATCTTACAGATCTTCATAAATAAAATAAAAGCCAGTTCAACTGTCTCAGGAGCACACCAGTATAAATTTTCATCTTGAAAACACATCATTTGTTTGTAAATGTCTAGTTTTGTCTTAGCCAGATTTGATCCTTGACAGTACTTTACAGCTTGATTTCCTTAATAGTATCTTTTGACAAAATTTGTCAAAACATCCTAGAACATCCTACTAAAATATATTAATTGTTTTTCCTTCACCCTCCATGCTGTTGTCACACAAATTCTAAAGAAACGGTAAAGCACAAGCCTTTTTTGTTCCCCATGGAAGCCACTGTAGTGGTACGTTTAATTTTTACTCCTCGAGCCATTTATTAAGTGTATCTTTTATTGTCATTTCACACAGTTTTCACTCTGGAACTGAAGCTAGGTTGTGGGAATAGCAAATGCCAATGTTGTAGCTATATTAAAGCTGGGCAAAACATTTGCTGAACTCCAGACATTGTATAGAGAATTGGCTCTGAGACATTATACATTCTTGCCAGCAGCTCATCTATTTAATTCTTAAATTTCTTCAGAACTCTTAATTTAAGATTTTCCAGTCCTAGTGACTAGTCAGCATTTAATTTTCCAATTTGTTCCAGCACCTCCTCTTTTGATACTCAATTTCAGACAGTTCCTTTCATTTTGTGAAAATACAGGACCGCCATTGCCACACACTTGTATGTACAGTGACAAAAAAAATAAAGAACTGAAGGAGTGGCAGTAAGGACAGGGTTTTTTCTCCTCCTGCTTCATTGGGCAGCTGGTTTGATTTTATTTTGCATGGTGAATGCTACTTTTTAGGTCTGTGCTTAGAAAACAGAAACTTTCTAAATCCTTTTTTTCAAGATTAAATTAGCTTTTTTTTGGCCTCATTTCCAATCACGTTGTACATATGGGCAACCAAAAATTTTTTTAGGGATTTAATTTATGAACAACAGCAGCTGGTACCAGAAGCAACTTCCATCCATTTATTCATCCAATAGACATAGTTTGGTATAAATAGTGGAGGTACATACTTTTAGAGAGGACTGTTAACACCTTCAAAAAGCGTCCCCACACTGCTCTAGTGAGTTATGTACAATTAACGCTTTTCTTTATGAGTCTTCATTTATCCTTTATTTAATACAGTTAAAATATTACAAAGTTATACCGGGCCCAAATGACAAAATATGTAGAAATATCAATTCTTGGAAATAGAGTGTAGCATTTAATCAGTGTTGATACTAACGCTAGCTATGTCTGTGATTTGTTAAGAGTTTTCTAGTTGAATGTATTTTCATTATCATAATTTCATGAGTTAGAGCCCAGATAATTACAAGTGAAGAACCGGGGATAAAATATAAAAAGTGACATTTCCTCTGACAAGCAAATATTAGCTAAAAGTAAAGCAAGGATTTTCTTTTGAAATTAAATTCTGTTACAAAAGGAAAAGAAAAAGTAAAACTAATGAACCACGTCACTGTCGGTGACAGTGGTTACAGCTTTGCTTGCAGCTCTTCGAATGTATAGCTTTTACAGCTAAGGTCAGAAAACACTCCACTTTTAATATACTCTATATTAAATCAGCACCCTTGTCTGAATTGTCATGCTATAAATGAATAATTTCAAAAGGATAGTTTAGAATAAATAGGAAATTAAAAAGGAAGAAAGAGTTACCTTCTTTATCCCTTTAGGGATACTGTTGAATATATTATTTTCCTTCTCTATCTCGGATGGTTAGGTTCTGCATTGACAGGGATCAAAGACACCATATACAAAAGGAGGAGAGATCAGTGAGGTATTTAGCCTAGAAAACTCCATTTGTCATAATTCTCAGACTATTTTTTTGATCCAAGAAGTTACAGAAATCAACCTGCAATGACCCTTATAGAGCCCTAAAAAGACCCTTTCAAACCCTCTGTGGTTTGAAGCGTGACTGTAACAGTGGGACAACAATGGTGTCCCTTGTTAATGAAATCCTCCAAACACTGGGCAGCCTTCCAGCACTGCATACTGATTTATGTCTATAACAAACTATCCTACTAATCACATAATATTATTATTAGCTCAGTTGTACTCCTATGAGTAAATGAAAATCACTCTTTACTTCTTCCTTTTTCTCTGAGTGGGTTCCAGCAACCTGAAAGACTTCCTAATGCAAGGCCATGTTTTCACTACTTATATTCGGTGTATATATTAGATGTCTAGAGAATATTAAGAGACTTTTTAAACTGCAGTCTCATTGGTTTCCTTATCTTTCCACCCCCTGAACTCACTAAATCTTTCTTTGACATAACCTGCTTGCAACACAGACAGGGCAGAAGTACAGACACAAAAAAAGAGAATTATAAAGAGAAATGTATGGAGGATTAACTGCAATAATTTTTTTTGCCATAATAAAGAAACATATTCATTCATTGTCAAGAAAATTTACAATGAGATTCTTTTTGCATCTCTGGTTGAAGGTAATAATTGGATGCGTGTTTTCCCACTTGAATCTGGTCAAAGGGCAACCTGTGGTTTGTCTGTCTTGTAAGGCAGAAACCTTATGTTAGTATCTTCGCTGGGAATACTGCAATGTAAGAGTTAAATGGTCACTTTGCGATAGACCTTAGTCCTGTAAACAATACAGAACAAATAACATTGTTGCTTTTCTTGTGTTACTTCTCATTTGGGGAGCAATTGAAAGTATATACTTAAAACTCTAAAAAGCCCTGTTAAATACTTTTTTTTGAATGTACTAATTACGCAGCTAGCGTCTTGTCTAAGGAGGCAGTCGGAGGATGCCTCAGGAGGTAGGGCATGGTGGTGCCACAGGATCTGCATGGTAAAACAGTTATTGTCTGCGGACATGATATTCACATGGAGTTGGTTTCAGCTTTTCGACTCAGCCTAGCTTCAGTGTAACCCCCATGGCCTGAGCACCCTCGGCAGCTGGAGTATATTCCATGTGTCACAGAAGAGCATCTTTCTGCCTTAATTTTGGCCGGAAGGAGTCTGTTCTGTGTGCTCTGCACACACCCATGATGTGAGCCCAAGGGTTGGAAGTGATGCAGACTGATCCACTCCAGTGAGAGGTCTTGATCTGAATCAGAAAACTAATGTAGAACATCTAACGACAGCTCTGTAACACATAGTATGCACGATGGGAATCAACACTTTAAGCAGAAGAATGTCATAATTTATTTCCAGTTCCTCCAGAGTTTGTGTGAAAAAGGGATTTGTACAGCATTGTAAGTTGTCCATTGGCACTGACTGGTGAAGGGTCTTCAAACATCATGTCCTGTACGCATTGAAGCAGGAAAAGTTACAGATATTTCAGGATTAGCCAATGTGAAGGGAAGCTCCAGTAAGAGCCACAGTCCTCATCTTTTCCCATTGAGCAGCAGAAGAGACCTGTTGCTCTGGGAGTTTGCAGCTTTGAACAAAAACCTCACTACAATTTCATATGCCTTTCAGGTGTTTACTCTTCAGAGAAAATGTTCTTTTTTTGTTGTTTTATGGTGTTGTATAAAATGCAGTATCAGCATAAAATGCATTAATTTTTTTCTCAGAGAAATTCCCACGATTTTCAGGTCCCAGCTTCATATCTCAGAGCCACTTAGCTAGAAAATTAAACTAAAAAAGGATTAGAAAAGATTAGTCAGATGCACATAGAGAACCGGTATCAATACTGAGCTTTTCTTTTTGTTGTGTGTCATGACTAGGTGATAAAAAACATAACTTTTTCGTACTCTTGTCCCTGCATGCTGAGGAAAACTGCAATCAATATTTTGCTATCTGTCCTTATAAGAAAACAAATCATTCAAAGAATATAATTAGCCTGTAATTATCAGGTGATAATGGAAACCACATCCAATATCTTGTCTCCTTTGAAAGTTACAGTTGTGCTGTGAGAGAAAATGAGACAAGAAACAGCTTTCAGTGCTATGCTGTCAAAATAGGTCACTGAGATTCTAAATAGTTTATAAAGTAGTTGTTGACAGCTAAAAATAATCTCCAAGCAATGTTAAATTATCAATTCATTGAAATGTGTCTATAAGCAGAGGAATGAAGAATATTAGTGATTAATTAATTACGAATCCAATAAGCAGAGGAGATGAAGAGAGCAGTTAGAGGGATTAATAAGGAATGAAAATACAGATTTAGGTGATGAGAGTATATATTGGATCTTGGAAATGAGAAAATTCAAGGAAGGCTCTATCTTTTTGAAATCAGTCAGTCTTTTGCATACACAGCATGTATTTATGCAGTGTAAATTATGGCCAGGGGAAGTAACTGAGGCCAGGAATTAATAGGATCTCAACACAATTTGACAGGTTCGTCGATATGAAGAGTATGCCGTTATCCTTGTTAATGCTAACGAAAATTATGTGGAAGTTTTATTAAACCTCATGCTAGAAGCTTGAAGCCCACCTTTAATTATTTTTGATCAGGAGGAGACTTGTGCAGCAGCAAATTAACCTTAAATTTGCCTACTTAGAGGTCTTTGAACTTTTCTTTGTAACATCTTCTTGTAGGGCCCCTTTAGAGCCCGGTGAGTGGGATCTGAATTCTGATCCAGAAGGTGATTCTGATGTTCCTGTTTCTTTTTACTGGTTCCTCTTCATGGGTTTAAGATGAAGCCCTTGAGAAACTGTGTATGTGAGGATGGATTTTTAAAATTAGCATTAGATAAAATATGCCCTGGTACTCTCATAAAGACAGAGCACCTTAATTACCTGGTACATGAATGGTATGCTTCATATTTTAGCAGGTGTTGCCTGAGGTCTAAGCTTTTCACTGAAGTACCTAATAAGGAGGTAGCAAGTACTGTGATCTTATTACACCTGCTACTATAAGCATTAGAATTAACGTCATTAATGATAAGATTACTATTGCTACACAGCAGCCAATACAAACTGAAACTGAAGTGGTTTTACAAGCTAGAGAAGGATGTTCCTCCTAGCACCTGGTTTCCTATGTTCACTGTGTTCTAAAAAAAACCAGTCTTTTTCTGGCTAATATTTTCTGTGCTTAGCCTTATACTTTTGAATGCAGAGACATTTAGGCAAAAGCTATTAAGCTGTCTTGGGAGAAAGCAAACGTATGTGTTTGGGAGAACACACAATAAAAGTTCACTGTTAAATTGGCTGTTCCTCACAATCTGCAGTTTTTCAAGCTCTCTGTGGGGAAGGTAACAACTCTGATTTCAATTTTGATATCAAATTCTTATGCAGTCTTCTTTTCTTACTGAATTTTATATTAAATCTTCTGATTTGTATTATTTCCTAACTTATTTGAAAACAAGACAATAAAATACACACATTAGAATAATTTAAAATATCATTTTTACATGCACAGTAACATCCGTTCCTGATATTTTGAGTGTATATCACAATGCTGGTGGTGGCAGCTAATATTTACATAACAATGTGGAAAATGTTTGAATAGGGATGACTTTCTCCAGAGGCAGTAAGTAGAGAAGCACTTTCCTTCTTGCCGTATTGTGTGTTCCACTCTATCGTGTTATTATCCCATTGTTGAAAAAAGCAGTTGCAGCTGGAGAGACCTTTCGGACTCGCTGCACCCCTGAAGGAGGAGCAGAAGTAATTAGGCTCTTTCTGCTCCCTGTGAAACCACAGGCAATCTTCAGTGGCTGATGTAGTGTGACTCGACTTCATCCCCAGTGTACAGCAGGACCTGCTAGGTCCAAATGAACTATAAATGATAGTGGTAGACAACAATTGGTAGTCCCTTTATCAGTGTAATTACCGCTATGTGTGAAAATCTAAATTAGGAACCAGACCCTGAATGGCAGCTCAGCTGTGCTAGAATCAGCACAGAAGTAAAAAGTGACTTCAAACAGTTTGTGTTTTCTTCAGGTTCAGGGGCCATCCGTATCCTTGTTAGGCATCACAATCTGAGTTGTGTTCAATGAAATTTAGAAGTGCAGCTTGATTTTTTGACAATGAATCATTTCAGCAGGCTTTTCAGTTATAATCTGTGGACTAAATGCTATCTCTGTTTATACAGCTATAATCTATGGACTAAATGCTATCTCTGTGTCTATAATGACTTTTTCTTGAGAATATTCCATTTTTAAAACTAAGCCTAAGCTTGCCTATGGACAGTAACAAGTATAATAGAATGAATTTTCATTAACTGCTCACTGTGAACATGTCTTCTCTCTTAGTGGTTTTAGACTTATTTTCTCATTTTTCTCTGATTCACTCACAGATATAACACGGTATCTGCAAATCATTTGTGGATGCAGTTGGAAAGCATCTCTGATTAAAGTATTCACACTATAACAAAACAGTTAGGAAGACATATCGGAAATTTACCCGTATCCCTTTGTGATGCTTATAATATCACGCACTCCATCCTAAGACTAAGCTAACAGAAAACACCACACATTATGTTTGCGGTATGTACAAAGGGCTGATAGCTCTAAAATGCTTGTAAATGCTTGAGAGCATAAGAAGTCAGAAATTAGTGTCAGGATGTCACATTGTTTTGTGTCTGTTATACTTGGAAGGAGAAAAATGGAAATTCTTTTTCAAGGTTGGGGCTCTTAGGAAGAGATTCTTTGCTACAAAGGGACAGGTAAACTCTTCTCCTAGGAAGACTTAATATATGTGTTGTTGCATCATTTAGCAGCCTTGTTCATCCCCAGACAATATGTTTGTCTTGTCTTCTGTTCCACCATCTTCTTACTTATATCTCCAGATAAAACACTGCACGAACAGCTGCTTCATCAAACTGTGGCCACTGATTGCTCCTTGCTATATTGTCTGCCACTGCAGAGGTGTGTTTGTTTCTGCTGTCTTTGCAGTTCCTCTGAAGGTGTTACATCCTTAGCGTCTTCTCCATCAGACTAAACAAGTTCAGTTCCCTCAATCCCTCCTTGCAGGTCATTCTGAGTCCTGAATGATCAGGGTTTATCTAGAAAGAGGTGAACTGTGCTCTGGAATCCACTGACTATATTGACTAGCTGACCTCCTCTGATTACAAAGGAAGTGACTACCTCAGATGCAGATATCTCCAAGTCAGATAATCCCACTCAGCAGTCATTTCTAGCATGAACTTTATGGGTGCTCACTGCAGATCACTTTTTGTAAGGGAAACTTACATCACAGCAAATACTATACATACTGTACATCAGTGAATATTAGGGGCCAAAATCTTCCTTCAGCAGGAAAATATCCAAAGTATTAAGCATGTTTCAGTGCCCAGTTACACTTCAATTCAGATAATGACAAACTTGTTCAAAGGAGTGCGTAGCAGAGCTTCCAGCAAAAGACACTTGACTGTATTTGAAAGTGTTCATCAACCAAGTCATAAATACTAAAGTTTTTCTGATTTCTGCAATGTGAATGAGCCTGTAAGAGGGATGTATTTTTCCCATTTTCCTCAACATTGTTATCAGAATATTATTGATTTTGATCAGCCTCATCCTCACGTTCTTCTGAGACATATAAGGTTTCCTACTACTTACACATAGGAAAACGTCAGGACATTTTAAGAAGCTGAGATCAGATTTTAAACTGCAAGTTCAGGAAGGACAGGTTTTAAAGAAGGGATAGGAACTCTTGTCTTTGGAAAAGCTCTCCAGAGGAAGGAAACATCTTGT
Organism: Burhinus oedicnemus; assembly: GCA_008921705.1. NCBI lineage: Eukaryota > Metazoa > Chordata > Aves > Charadriiformes > Burhinidae > Burhinus > Burhinus oedicnemus. The sequence goes on from VFFE01007795.1 coordinate 3,163,448, forward strand.
TAGCATTCAAATAAAAAAAAGAAGAAATACCTATTCCCTGACCAATGTTTTTCCCCTTCAAAGGCTGAGAGACATCTCCTGAACTTGCATTCATAATTTTCTGCCCAAACAACCATTTGTCAAAGGAAGTTACAGAACTTTTAAGATGTCTGAACTTACTGGTTTGTGCATAAAGTGATGTTTGTGGTTCAGCTGAAGAGAAATTGGAATACTTTCATGAACAAAAATCAATAGCCAATGGAGTGACAAGATAGTCCACACTCACCTACCTAACATGCCATGAGACAATATTTCTTTGGTATTGTACCAGTGGGATGCTATGCTGGAGTGGAAGGATGGAAGGAGTATCTCCATTTGGAAGTGGAACAGTAGCCAAGCCTGTACCTACCACACAGTTTTAGAAGGAAATCCATGGTTGCCCAGTGACCCCTGGGCCTTGGGAAAGGGGGTGGCTGGGATGCCCAGCACAGTGTGCATGAAGAGGGGAGGCTCCTGCTTACACACAGGCTAGACCTACATGGTGAATGGACTTGAATTTATATCTGTTGACAGAGACATGATATTGCTTTACCTTTGTTTAAGATTCTGTCTTTTGTGGGATTTATTGCAATGCAGCCTTTATTTTTAAAAAATAGCGTTAAAAGAAAGTCATTGATTTCCTTTAGGACAAGTGAAAATTTAAAGGGTCGGATCCATATATGAGGGAGAATCCCATATACAAGAGAGGGTCAGCATAAAGAAATACAACAAAAGTTAGATTTTTATCTCTCTGTTGTTCTTCTGATAAATATTAAAAGGAAAATTTTGAACAACAGAATTCTGCATATATTTTTACTTTTAGTTTATTCCTGATTTTCAAGACTGAAATAGCTTTCCAGTTCAGATGCAATGAGAAGCTAAAAAAATTCAGCAACACTGAGAAAGACTGAAAGATCATGTGAGATAACTAATTTAAGATTGACTTCTAATGTGATGCCATGTCTTAGAGAGAGGATGGGCTCTTTACTTCTTTTGTAGAACACTTTGAGAACGACAGATGGAAAAAAAGCATACGAAAACATGTTTAGCCATAAAAATAGGTGAATATCCAACAGAAAGAGTCGAGCTCTTTTACAGGAATGTATGCCTTATCTTTAAAACGTATGATGAGATAAAGATGACCTTCCAAGAAGGTCTGGGAAATGTATTATATAATGAATGCTTCAATAATCTCAGTCTGCTATTTCATTTATTCCAGAGACAACTAATAGGTGACTTGGTGACTGTCCACAGATGTTTATCTGGACAACAATATTCCAAAAGTTAATTTCTGTAAAGTAATAAAAGGCATTGTTTGAAGCCTGAAGCTTGACTAATTCTGACTAAAAATATGGTAATTGATGTATTTACCTGTTAAAAAATAAGGTAATCATCACATCAATATTTTCCTGAAATTATTCTGGTTTTTATTTATTGAAAGTTCTTGTAAAGAAGTGTCTATTACTTCTGTTCAGTACACAGCACTTAGGAGTCAGGTGTAAAGTTTATATCATGTTATTTTCTATGCCATGCAAATGAACGGTCAAGGTCGTTTACAAAAAGAGTTAAATATCTTGGTGATATTTCACTTGGAAGAATGATCAGACAACAGATTTATTTAGCAATAAACCCTTCTAAGAATCGGGTGACTTTGGGCCTCTTTGTGCAATAAGCATATTTACTATGTTTTATCACGAGAACTAGCCATCAAATCATGAAACTATTTTTGGAAAAGCAGCTGATTTGACAAAACTTTCACTGAGATGGTTTCTCAAATTAGCATGGGATTTCTGATCAAGATGACTCAGGTGTATAGGAGACTTCCCTTAGATTTGTTCAGTTTGATGTCAACTATATGACACGTTTCTCACCTCTCAGATAAATATTTGTATTCTTTTACACCAGGTTTCTCTAATTCTCTTGTAAAAGAAACACTTGGTTTTGCACATATAACTATATTTAAATCGGACAGATACAATGAGATAGCATTCGCAGCTTAACATTTAGAAATCCTCTGTAATACAGCAGAAAGACTGCAGTCTGAGTCTCTACCTTTTATTTGTTTATTTTTAATAAGAATAAAAAAATCTCCATTTCATTCAAAGGCAGAGGACGAAAAAAAATGCCCAAGAAACAAGAAAATAAGTTTCAAGTACGTTCTACTTCTCACTTACAAAATACATGTACTGAGGACCTCACAAACAGGTAGGTACCCTCACAATTTGTGATTCAAATCAAACGCTGGTACTCCTCCTAATAGAGCTTAAAGAGTTTTATTACCAATGCATTCTCTGATACAGCTATCACTTTTCATTATTGCAAGCTGCAGAAAAACTCCTAGCCATTTTATTATTTTACTTATGGGGTTGCCAGATTCCAAACTAGTGGCTGGAAACATTTAACATGTGACGATGAGTCAATAGCTTTTATGGGGATGAGAAACCACCGCATAATATAAGTTCAAAATGTTACACTTGGATGAAGGCTTATTTGACCAGAGGTATGATTCTTGGGGAAGCCTTGCAAAAGGTGCAGAGCCTATAAAAATGTCAGATGGGGACAGTATGATTCCAGTTCAGCGGGATTTTAGGTATCTCTCTTAATTTGCTAAGTTCAATGGTTGGTCTTCCTAAATTCCCTACAATATTGCTAGAAAAACAGGGAGAGAGATCAGGATGCTGTTGCTGCTCTACAACAACCATTAAGAGGAGGTCCATTCTCGTGATTAATTTAAGTGTGTAATGTTGGGACGTGCTAATTCCTGTTTTGTCACCTTCCAGCGGACAGAACAGCCCCACATATGTCAGATGACATTTGAGTGACGTCTGGATTATTGAATCTCAGAATGATGTCCACAAAAGAAGCAGCTAAACAGAATCTATTATTGGAAAAGTTGTCAGAGGACCATTACTTAACACTGGAAATGGAGAGCTATTCTCCCAGCAGTGTACGGCTATGCTACTAAGCAGATAGCTGGGAGCTTAATATTGATTCTATTTGCTTTCTGTCTTGATTTGTTTTTAAACTATCTTGTATGTTGGACAGTCACTAAGACAATATTTACCTCAAGGAGTACAGGTGTATGCAGCACAGCAAAATACTGGCGTGTCCTGGATCTGTAAAACTATCCATCAGAAATACTAATTACTGATGAGGTTACAATTCTTGCTAAAGTGAATATATACCTCTGCTTTCGTAGCCCATATTATCCATGGTTCTTGCATACAATATTCTCCTCCATAGCAAACACTCATTTCTCTCTCAAAATGTCTCCTGTTCTATATTTCTATTATAGCTGTCCAGATCATCCATCCCGAACGGTTTTAAAAAGCCAAGAGAAGTGCAAAGCTACCAGCAAATCTAGTGAAAACTCATTTGCAAGGGAATGAGCTGTGTTCTGATACAGTTGCAGTGAAATAGCCGTTCAGATAGATCTGGCTGTAATAATATTTTTCATAGAATCCAGTTATAAAATGAACATACATGATGTCTGTTTGGACTATCTGAAACTTCGATCATGTATCGTAACTATTAAATTAAAATATTCACACAAAGACAACAAAGGAAATAAAGCAGCAGCACATTATAAAAAGCTCCTTGCTTTGATGTTTTGAAATTTCTTTTGCTGTTTAGTTTAAATGCCCTAAAATTCCTTATATCATCTTATAAGCATTTTGATTTTGAGACGTATTTTAATGTGAAGACACTTTGCAAAGTCCTTCAATATAGCAAAGTACAGATAAACTCATTCCTTTGCAAGTACCGAGAATTTCTTCTGCATATAGTTTTTTCATTGTGAGACAAAGCAGCTCCAAATTTCCTTATGCAAATGTGTGAGAATTCACCCTTACCACTGATTGCAGAAAATGATGTCTTTAATTAATAGAACTCAGTAAATTCTGCTAAGGAACACACCAGTGATGAAACTAGACTTTCATCCTTTCAGGCTGTAATGATGTGTAAAATTATTCATTTAATCTCTTAGTATTTATTTTTCTTTTCTTTAGCTTAATAAAAATTGAGAAGAAAAGCTGGTATTCTTTTAAAAAGGATAGAACTAAATATTTTCATATCATGGTGTAACAAGGTACAAATTGTTGTTGCGCAGTCTGATAGATGAAAACCTATCATCATTAATACTTTTATAAGAAAATAAGCACAATATGGAATGATTCTGTATATTGCATGTGAAATGCCTACCATTCAATGTCTGGATGGGAAATAAGATTTTTGGTTTATGTGCAATATGATGTTAAGGAACTTGCTCAATCCAAGGTGCAAAATTCCTATAAATTCTAATAGAAATTTTGCCTATTTGAGAACTTAATATTGCCTTTTGAAGAAGTTACAGTTTACTGAAAGTCTCTTTTGAATACAATTCCTGCTAAGGCAGCCAGCACAATGTACCTCCCTGGAAATAAAAGAATTCAGAAATGTGCAAGTATAAAAGTTCAAAGAAACTGAAATTATTGTTTCTTCTGTCTGACTTCAATTACGTGTCAATTATCTTTACTTTCTCCCGTGTGAATCACCTGTGCCCTTAAATTCAACAGTGGAAAAGGTAGGTTGGTAGTTATGCAGGATCAGACAGAATCCCCTTCCTGTAGGAAGTTTATGAAGTGTAGCAACGGTTACCTTCTGTGGTCCTAATAGACAAAGTGAGGCTGCCAGTGTGGAGAATGTATTTATAGCTCCTCTATGAGATACCACACTGGACCTGTAAAGCCAAATCTACCCAGATGTGATAAAGTATTTCTAATTATAGTTTAATTCTGCAAAGCAGAAGATTGGATGGGACTTCCAAGACAAAGACAAATGGGTAATTGACATAAAATCCAGGAGAACATGCAGAAAGTCCACCGTGTGCCCCTTCTTAGTTTCCTAGATCAGCTTTTGCAAGATAACTTCAAAAAAATGGCACAGTGGCTTGAAAAGCAGCTGCGGTCTACCTGGCAGTAGGAGCAAATCTCTTAGAAGCAGAAATCGTCACATTCTTACCAACAGCTAAAATATTTATGCCAACTGTGACTGCAATTTAATTGTGAAGCAAACTGTATCCATAACAAAAGAGAACAATTATAGGTAATCTGGCCCTGCAGGAAACAGAAATCAAATGTAATGATATTGTAGGCCAATTATTTGTTCTGATTTCTCTAGCTGCACGTGTCATTCAGGATGGACTAAGACAGAACTTGTGGAAGATGGATTTTGGAAACAGCTTTATGGGGAAGATCATTTCAGCAAAACCTGGAGGTGTCCATTTCCTTTAAAAAAGCTATTATCCTAAGAATCTTCTATTAATAAAGTTTCTCCAGCTATCTCCTCTCAGTCTTTCTGAGAGCTATGATAAAACGTCTCATATAGAATCTGAAGTCTTAGTATTCCTCTGGCATTTTGGCTTTTTGGTTTCAGCTCAGAAATGACATGGAGAGGGTTTTATGAGCGATGAATAAAAACAGGGCTGGGATGAAATTCCAGACTGAGGTATCTAAATTTAGATGTCTAGGTGTAGACTAGGTGCCCAGTCTTTCCTCATAGTCATTGAAGACTTGTGTCTTGATTCAGTTGGTGACATATAGGTGTCTAATGCCATTTGAGAAGCCCTGAGATACCTCAGATGTCTGTATGTGGCTGACAGAGATGACATAGGAACCATAGTACACCCGTTCCCTTGTGGACTTGCAGCTGAAGGCCAGGTGGTACAGCCTAGGGAAATATAAGATGCACTAGGGCTTGCTTGTGGAAATCTGAGCAGAGCCAATACCAGCTGATACACTGAAAAGATGCTATAAAGCTGTTCTTCAAATCATGATGTGGACCTGCATTTGACTAAATTGGACACTTTTGTCCAGATTCCATCCACAGGTCCACACAGACACTTTTGAATGGATTAATACAAATGGTACAATTCACAAACACACAAGTTATCTGCCTGATTTTCTGACAAAAAGCTGCACCAAATTCTGTGGGTTTAGGATAGGGTAAAATTTGATTTGTCCTATTTTAGGTGCATTTTTGCATTAACTTAAAGAGTATAAGCTCCATTATAGTTAATAAAGAGCTAGGGCTTCAGTATAGGAATCATTTGCCTCAGCATCAGACTGGTGCCATATGTGACCAGCTAAGGTATCTGAGATGTCAAAAGGGCCTGGCAAGTGAAGCACACATCCTTGAAGAAACCTGTATCCTTTTAGAATGGCAGGTGGAAGCCGGATGGAATGTCTTAAGCAACCTAACACAACACTAACCGCCTATTTGTGGGCAACTGAGTCATCCTTCTAGTTGATACAGTAAGAGATTAAGTTTGCTCCAAGATGGATTATTTTTAGATAGACACATATGTTTGGTACAATGTAGATTTACAGCTGTTAGTTGTCTGATTTTCCTGTAAAAAACATGATTGTGCGTTGAAATACTGGTGTTGAACATCATCCCCCTTTGAGTTCTTGGCATTTGATTTTCACCTTGTTTGGTGACATTACAATTCAAACAAAATGAACAAGAAAATCATGAAGGTTAAAGCTGTTCACAGGCTCTGTGTGTGCTCTAAAAATAATAATCAATCAGACCTGAGCTTTGACATGCCATAGCTGTGCAATACTCACGCCTTTGTGAGTGTTGATCATTTTTGCTCTGGATTGGTCATTAGCTGTGTTTGACTAAGCTCTTATTTATATTCTGTCAACCATAGCTGGGGGTCCCACTTTGCTTCTAGGGGCAGACAGTGCCACCCTTTGCCCTAAGGTGTTTTAAGTCTAAATACACAGGGTAGACAAAAAGAGGGCAAAGAGCAGTTTAGAATACTTGCAAAAAAGATAAGTTTGGAAATCCTAACACTGAGACGTTTTATTCCAGCAAGCTACAAATGACAACATAGGGTATTCTAACACAAGACTTGCCAATGGAGAGACAGCCTACAAAATCACAAGTAATACCATACTGACAAGATTTTATTTTGCCCCAATGTCTCTGGAGTTGCAGGAGAATGCATTGCAGGAGGCTTGCACTGAAAGGACACCCTCTAAATAGAAAGAACAAAGAGAACAACAGTTACATCTTATGCTTGATAGACAAAAAGCATCCAAAAATTCTCCTCAGGTCTCAGCTTCCCAGTGATTAGCTTTTCAAACATCCAGTGGCTGTTTTATACTTCTGCATTTTCCCCTTTTTATCACCACTGCATTGCTGTCATGCCTATTAAAGTGCCAAAAGAGTTTCATCTGTCTTGTCTAACTGGGATATTCTGAATAGCATGGTATTTGTCAAAGCATGTAACCTCCATAAAGGTTTTTGTGTGTTTTAAACTGGAATGCTGCATTCATTCACAGGGAAGTGCTCTGTTAGCTGTACAATGCCTTTCTTAACCCAAGTAACCTCCCTGGGATAAGGATCTGCTTCCATATTAGTTGGTTTTGGCAAAATGCTAAAGAAATACCAATCAAAATATTGGGGTTTAGGAGGCTATTTTAAGATTTCATTGTAGGTCACAACTGCGCCAGGATGGTGAGCAAAACACAACACCGAGTATTTTCTGAAAGGAAAGAAGGTGGAGAGAAGGCATTTCATGCTATGTGATATAAGGGAAAAAGTGGTTTTGCAACCTGTATTTGGACAATATGAGTGAAATGTACTCATTTAACTTTGAGCAAGAGGTAGTGCCAGTGTAATTTTGAATCTGTCACTTATATTCTGTCCTGATTGGCATTTTTTGAGCTTCTGTCGTGTAAGCTTTCCTACTGACAGTTTGTCACTGGAAAAAGTGGAGAGCAGAGACTCCCGCTATGTCTGAAAGTGTCTGATCTGGAAATTGAATTCATTTGTGCTCTATATGAGAAAAAGACATGGATGGTCCAGGCATATTACCTCTGACTTTTTAACACGTACCTTTTTAGAAACTATATATTTCTGCTAAAGTGAAAATTCAGTGAATTACAAAACAGGAGCGGTAGGACTTCAGTCAGATCCTTGGGTGCTGAAAATTGACAAAGATCTGTTGAATTCAGTAGCGCTATGCTGATTTACCTCATCAGAAGTCCTGGCCAATTAATCATTTGACCTCTCTCCAGAAGTCAGATGGTGCAAGCTTCAAGGCTTTTTACAAGCTCTGTCAGCAGCTATTAACCACCAGAGGTCCCATGGCAGGTCTTATAGTTGTTATGGCCCACAGATATAAATGCTACCAGCACAGCTCCTAAGATAGTGGTTACGAGTTTCTTTAATATTCAGGGTTCCCTGGCTAAGGCCTGTGGTTTTCTTAAGTAGCTCCAGAGAATGGAAGGAGTTAGTAGCAGTCAAATAATTCATTTTCTAGAGACTAACAGGATCCATACGGCATAGAATTATCTTTTAAAGCTATTGGAGTTTACAGCTGAAAAGCTGGAAGAGCATGCTCCCCCTGAATTGCATGGGGAAAGATGTACAGTTCAAGCAATCAGTGATTTACTGGCAGCAATGCTGCAGGCTGTGTCTTTGACAAATGTTAACTGTGAAGTTATATGGATGGTGAAACCTGCAAGCAGTGCCAAACAGGAAACTCTCCCTATTCCATAATATTCAATGGTGCAGTTCCCACCCTTCACTTGTTTTGCATTCTGTACTGAGACGAACTCCAGACCTTTTGTGACAGTTTGTGAGAAACATAGGAAATTCCAACCGACCATAATATTTGTGGATGTCTGAGAAGATGCACGGTAAGTATGGAAGTTGAAGTTGTAAAACCATTTCTGAAACCTCTCAAAGATTAACTTCAATAGTTCATCCTGGAACTCTGCAGTGAATGAGGATGTCCTGGTTTGACGTAAAACAACTGATTTTCTGTTCAGTAATTTTATTTTTTATCTAGGCCTCATCTAACTGCTGAAATTAACAGCCTGTTGTGCAGAAACTGTTCGCTCTCAGAGTGGTAAGACCCATGTTTATAGTTGATGCCGAGGAATGGGATGCAGAGAGGCTCTTGCTTACACTTATTACTATAACACCCAAGGGCAGACAACTTTGTTATTTGCCCCATTGGAGGATCGGAAGTGGAAAAGCATCGAGGGGTCACAGCTGCGGGGAGGAGTGGACAGGACAGGTGACCCCAAACTGACCAACAGGGTATTCCATCCCATCTGCCTCATGCTCAGTAAAAAAGCTGAGGGATCAAAGGGTCAGCTCTCTTTCTTCAGTGACCAGCATCCAAGGAGGACTCTGTCTGTTCATCTGCCTTTGATCCTGATCCATGCATTCCTGAATCCAGATCTGGAATCCAGATCCCATCCATCACTGAGTCCATACTGGGACTTCCCCAGTGCCTGCTAGTGATGTGATCGTCATCCTGGGAGCTTGATACAGTGTTGTATGTATTTCATTATTTTCTTTTTATTTTATTATTAATATTTTCATTGAAGTAGTTTAGTTCCTTGTAAACTCATAAGTCTCTTTTTCTCTCTCCCTCCTCTCATTGAAAAGAGAGGTGGGGGAGAGCATCTGTTGTTCACCTCAGTGGCCAGTCCAGCTCAAATCCCAACAGAGGACCAGCCTTTCACTTGAGTGAAAGGACCTCATGAGGTCATCTAGTGGAATCCCCTGCTCAAAGAAAAGTCAGCTACAACAGGTTGCTCAGGGCTGTGTCCAGTCAGGTTTTGAGTATCTCCGGAGGTGGAGACACCACAGCCTCTCAAGGTAACCTGTTCTCAGAATGACAAAAATTCATCTTATGTTTAAATGGAATTTCACCTATTTCAGTTCATGCCTGTTGCCTCTTGTCCTGTCACTGGGCACCACTGAGAAGAGTTGACAACCCTTACAGTGAAATAAAGTGTTTTATTATGTTTAAAAGGATTTTCCTGTTTCAGTTTGTGCCCATTGCTTCTTGTCACTGGGCACCACTGAGAAGAGTCTCGCTCTGCCCTCTTTACTCCCCTATCGTCAGGTATTTACACACATCATTAAGACCCCCCTGAACCTTCTCCTCTTCAGCCTGAACAGTCCCAGCTTTCTCAACCTTTCCTTATAGGAGAGATGCTCCAGTACCTTCAACAGCTTAGGGGTCCTTTGCTGGACTCTCCCCATGTCTCTCTTGCAGCAAGGAGGCCAGAACTGGACACAGTGCTTCAGGTGTGGCCCCATCAGTACCGAATAAAGAGGAAGGATCACCTCCCTCTACTTGCTGTGAATTCTCTTCCCAACGCAGCCCAGGAGGCTGTTGGCCTTCTTTGCCATGAGGGCACACTGCTGGCTCATGGTCAACTTGTTTTCCACCAGGACACCCAGGTCCTTTTCTGCAAAGCTGCTTTCCAGCTGGTCAGCCCCCAGCTTGTGCTGGTTCTTGGGATTACTCCTTCCCAGGTGCAGGGCTTTGCATTTCTCATTGATAAACTTCATGAAGTTCCTGTTGATGCATTGCTCCAGCCTGTCGATGTATGGCAGCACAACCTTTTGGTGCATCAGCCACTCATCCCAGTTTTCTATATTCTGCAAGTTTGCAATGTCCTGTTCATTAGTGAAGGTATTACTTTTGAACTGTTGGCCTCAGTGTTGATACTGGGGAACACCACTTGCAACTGGCTTCCAGTTGGATTTCATACCACTGATCACAACTTTTTGAGCTCAGCAGTTCAGCCAGTTTTCTGTCCACCTCACTGTCCACTTCTCTAGTCTGTGCTTCATCGGGTTTCAAAGAAGATGTCAGGGAAGAGAATCATCCCCCTTTTTGGGAAAAGAGACCTCCTGTTTTGAAAGGTGCCAACATAGATTACACCGTGATTATCTGTCAATCATTGTAATAGTGTTTCTATGAAAACTGGGATGTTAAGCTTACTTACTTTTCTGTCGAACCTTCTCTGTGTTTTCAATTAATGAAAGCAAAACATATCCACTCATAATACTTAAAGGAAACATATTAACGCTTAGCTTTAAAATCTGTGCAGTACTTGGCAGGCCAGAAATAGCAGTGGAAATCTTTAAGATGATTTCCCGATTCAGGAGTACCGCTTGTGAAATGACAAATGACTTCATATCGCAGTATTAAGAAACTTCACTTTCAACAAGAGTAACAGTATGAAACCAAATTTAATAAAAATTTTATTTTTCTTGATTTCTCATCATAGCAGCATGGCTATTTCAAATCAATCTCATGCACATTTTCTCTAACAACAAATCAGTCTCAGAAGAGGTCACTCTTTTTTTAATGGAAGCCTGGAAAAAATGAGGAGAGCAAAAACGTAATTCTATAAAGGAAACTATTGCATCATTAGGTATGGAGCAATGCCTCAGAATGCCAAGGATGCTTTTAAGACCTCTTACAATTAGCTTTCTAAGCAACTCTGAATTGTACCCTTATAATGTGATCGTATTATTCTGCTCATTAAAAATAAGCCTATGTAAGCCATAACCACGATGGCCACTGTCCTCACAGAACAATTATTTCATTCAGCATTGCAAAGTATCAAAACCTTGGTACTGGATTTTTTAGAAATGTACATGCATTTGTAGACTACACTGTAAATAGTTCAGGTGAAAAATAGAAGCCTATATGATAGCTGAAATTTATACCATGCCAGTGTTGGGGTTTTTGGTGTTGGTTTGATTTTTTTTTTTAATATTTTGTATATTATAGTGGAATAGATATTATCACATGATTTTCAAGTATTCTAGAGTAAAAATTATGCAATATGAGAATAATTGAGAATATATTTTAATTTTGATAGTGAATTTCCCACCTCAGTTCAGTCTGGACCTGGTACATTACTTGCATCCAGTATTTCCTCTTCCCTGGTTTTTTGGTAATTGATACTGATGTGAATCTGCCTTTCCACCTGCTATGTTTGTTGAGAAGGAAAAGGAATCATAACAACTCACCCATTTCCATAGAAATAGGCATTGCCCACATTTGGCTGCTTATGAAATTTGATGATGCATTTGCGTGTCAGATTTCAGTGCTTCCATGTCTCCAAAATGTCAGTTTTGCTGCTTCTGTACAGAGATACTGTGGGTATTAGTACTATGAAGTAAAAGCTGAACACAGCTAACTTCTACGGTACTCAAGATGCACTTCCAAGCATTCAGACATCTTTCCAAATGCCCTAAATTCACTGGATGACATAGCTCAGGATTACACTGAAGGCAAAAGAAATGCATAAGATAAAATCCACTTGAAATAGTGTTTATGAAAATGGAAATATGCTTTTTTAAAATGAAGTGCTTTCAAATCTGTTTAAAATGAAAATAATCCTAAAGCAGTAATACAACAAATGAAAGAAGTACATTGCAAAATAAACCCTTAAACAATAAATTACAAGCTGCAAAAAATGAGCAACAGCCACAAGGGAATTTCACTAATTCCAGTTCTTGAGAAGAAATGTTAAAAGTATGAAATTGCAATTATTCATTCATTGAACAGGGAGCTGGAATTCCAAAAATTAAAATGCAATGTTATATTTGTTTTTAAAAGTCATATTTAAACATATATTTTGCTATGATATAAATAAGACTTCAGAGAATAATTTCTGACTTACTGGCTAGTGACGTAAACTTTCAGGATTCAACTAATTTCATTTAAATTTATCAAATTTAAGTTAATTTTGTGAGCTCCTGCTATCAGAAATAAAAAAAGACAGAGAAGCACTTGCTATAGATGCCTCTGTTCACTGAGGGAGTGGCTAAATCAGGGTAAACAGCAGATACCTAGCATCAGGGGAGCTGAATTTTTATGTATCTTATTGCTCCCCTGTACTATACAGTAAGCTTTCTGCAGATTTCTTCTTGGCTGCTTTTTACTTATTTTGTTTGCTGTTTGGTCAGTCTGTTTGTTGGACAGAAGTCATCCTCCCTCATTGACAACCTCAATGAGAAAAGAGTAACCCCTTTGAAGTTACCTAAAGTGAAAGGTAATCTTCTCCCAATATGACAAAAGTTCTCTATATCACAAAAATCCTTTAATGAGAATTAAAGTAGACAGATTATTGAATTGACTTAACCTTTTAGGTTAAGATGATTAGGGGACTGGAACATCTTTTTTATGAGGAAAGGCTTGGGTCTTTTTAGTCTGGAGAAGAGAAGACTCAGAGGGGATCTCATCAATGCTTACAAATACTTAAAGGGAGGGTGCCGGGAGGACGGCACCAGTCCTTTTGCAGGGGTGCCCAGTGATAGGGCAAGAGGTAATGGGCACAAACTTGAACCTAGAAAGTTCCATCTAAACATGAGGAGGAACTTCTTTGCTGTGAGGGTGGCAGAGCACCTTCCAGAGGCTGCCCAGCGAGGTGGTGGAGTCTCCGACTCTGGAGACATTCAAAACCCACCTGGACGTGATCCTGTGCAACCTGCTGTAGGTGACCCTGCTCTGGCAGGGGGGTTGCACTAGACAATCTCCAGAGGTCCCTTCCAACCCCTGTGATTCTATGATTCTGTGATTTTCAGTGAAGTCAAATTAATTATTTATTATAAGTTCGAAACTTTATATGAAGAATACCTATCTACAGTCTTAAAGTGTTGGTTCAATTAGCTTTTGCAATCAAGCTACAGTGTAATTATATTGAGTACATTCTCATTCAAATTATAATTTTAGTTTATAAATTCTTCCTTCCAGCATATCTTTTTTATTTTGTTCTTATGGACCAAGGTGAACAGCAGCTGCAAATCATCTACCATTCTTAAAATTATCTATTTAGCTACTCAAAGAAAGGATTGACTATATTATCACATTCTTGTCTGATTTGTTCTTAAAAATGCCCAATGACATATGCTTGTATGTATACTCATCTCATTGTACAAGGATGATTTTGACCAGTCTTCTCCTAAATAGATATTGGAATTTGTGACTCTGGGCATCCATGTTCTGATGTTGTCTAGTGTTCCTCTTTATGATCTTTGACAACATTTTATGCTTCTGATTCTTCCAAAAACCTTTCCAAATTTTTTTGTTCAATTGAATTGACGACAATTTCTGATCTAAGTTCTTTTCTCTGAAAACTAAAACGTGCCCTTTATTACTAGTTTCTTGTTTCATCATTAATGAGTAGAATTAAATCCAGGGATCATTTATTTAAAATGTGTTCCTACTCCTGTTTGAAAATCTCATTTTTAAAAGCCAGAGGTGGAACGTTTCTGCAGTCTTTCAATCCCCTTGAGGTCCTTTGTTCTCTCTATAGTACATTGACAAGGGAACTCCATACCAAGCAAATCTAATTTTCTCTCCTCAAATGTTCCTCTAAATGGTTATAATATTCCTTTCACGTCTTTTTAATTGATTTAGCTCCAAAAAGATCAGTTGAAGGCTGTGAGGCTCTGCTGTATTATTGCTTTCTTCCTTAAGAAACTAAGAAGTGCAGCTCATTCTTTCTGTTAGTACTTTTTCAAGCTTTTTTTCTCCCTACCCTTCTTCCAGACTATTTTCATTACTAACCTATAGCATTATGTTTGTGGTGATGTTATCAGCACATCACTGCAGAAAAAGAAAAAAAAAAATATTTGAAAGATCCTGAAATATCTTAGCAGCAGGAAAGCTACTTAGTAGGAAGAAATGCAGCTTTTCAGTACATAACATCATTCAGATTATTATTCTCATGTCCATTATTCTCATGTCCAAAAGAAGGACTATGCCATAAAGAAAGGAAAAAGGACACTTTCCATCATGAACAATGTGCATTTAAAGTTCATGGCAAGCCTGCTTCAGAACGAGATAAAGCCGAAAGGAAAAAGATGGATGAAAATGACATTTATATTACATGGTTAGCATATCCTAGCATTGATAGAGATAATCTATCAGAGCTGGGATGGAGCGGGGGAGAGGGGAGGATTGTTGCAGTTGATTTTTTGTTTAATATTTGTGGGAATTGTCTTCTTGATTTTTTAATTTCCAGGAGTTGTGTTCATCCTTATCTCAAGCCACACATTCTGTGATTTTTAGCAGCAGATCCAGGACATCCGTGATAACATTCCCGTCTTTTTATTAGAGCAAATGTCACTATTTCTTATTACTCTAAAAGAGAGAAAAACTGTCTGTCAATGTGATTTCATCTCCAGCTCCTCCAGTTCTGGTAAACATTGGCTTCTTTCCAGGTGCTGCCACGGCTCAGGAAACTTTTTCACTATGAAGTTAGCCTAAACCTCATGGTTTCCAGAAGAAAATGTATTCTAAATTTGTTTCCTGGATTTGCTGGAAATATCCAGCCAAGGGAAAGTTCCCTAGGCTCTGTAGCAGCTGGGTAAAACAGACCCACCTCTGGTGTGGCTGCCAACTGTTTCCCTGAAGAGCTGCTGGGGACTTGCAGGTTTCCAGCTGTGGAACAGTTCAGCCTGCACCTCTGTCCTGGGACTGAGCTCCCCTGGGGTTCCTAGTTCCCAGCCTTTGTGTAGACCCACCAGAAATCCAAGCATGATCCTATGCTGTCTGCTTTAGAGCTGCCTAAATCGTATTGAATGAAACATTTCAAGCTTAACCAGCCAACGTTTTCCAAAAAGCAGAACTTGACCAATGATGTCTGAGGAGAAATGTGATATCCAAAATAAACTTCACCTTTTTGTTGGTTTTGAGTTCATGAGATTATTTGTATGAGAGTGGCAGAAAGGAGTCTAATCTTTCCCAAGAGAGTGGAAGGCTTCAGGTCTGCCATGCTACAAAATACATAAAAATACACTTACTATTTTCAAGGACAGAACCTCCACTGTCACAACAACGTCAGAAAAAAAGCTTGGAGATTTTAATAAGAGTGGAGAGAGTAAGCCTGAGGAAGTCACAGATCTCCACATACAAAGGTAAATGTATAAGAGATCCTCGAAATAACAAAAAGGTCATATGCTTGAAAGGTCTCCAATCATCTGACCTTGTCAGCAGTTCTCTTAAATTCTTTATCTTATAATTGTACCAGATATGTGGTTACTTGTACAGTTCAGGGACTGTGGATGCAACAGTTTTTCTGAGCTTGTTTTCATTAAAGAAATCAAGATTAAACAAAAATAAACTGAAATACAGCTTTGTTTTCTTAATCCTATGCAATTTAAAAGTCAGAATATTATATATCTAGAATGGTCTCTGTCATATAGAGAAAGGGAATTGGTTTGCACCTGTCTCTTTTCACACCCTTTATATAAATATTGTGATAGAACAAGGTGACACTAGACAATTCACAGATATTTTCTAATTCTTTAAGCAAATTAATTAAAAGAAGCTAATAATCCCTAAACCTATTAAAAAAAACCAAACCCCAAACCCAAACCAAAAACGACAAATAAACAAAACTAATTGAGAAGTTTCTCACAGGGTGATAAATCAGCTGAAAAGAGGATGATCAGAAGCTTGGTGGCTTGTGGTTGTCTGGAGGAAACCATTTACTTTAATTTGTTTCCTTCACATTAGTTGTGCTGATAACTGGTATCGATGGTCAACTGTCTTAGCGCAGCATAGACCCAAAATGCTGCTGAACTGATGAAGGTACTGAAATTGCTTTACAACTTGTAACTACTAAAAACTCTCTGGAGTAGACTTCAGAAAATTCTTTAGGAGGGAAAAAAAAAAAAAAAAAGGCCCTAGGAATACTATGGCTCCCAGCCTACAGAAAGAGGTTTAACAACATCTGAAATAAGGCAGAATTAAAAACGGTGGAACAAAGGCCCGGTCAAACTGATAACACAGATTCATCAAAAGGAGTAAAGACATCAGTCTGATTAGAAGAACAGGCTTGAAACTATGCTTATTATGGCCAAACTCTGCCACCGTTATATACCTCTAGTAGGTCTGTTTGTTTTGATTCTACGATATAAATATCCATACTTAAAATGTACTTACTGTGAGTAGATTCTCTGAATTGAATAGGACTACCCACAGAGTACAGAGCTGAGTACATATTGGTGTCTTGGCAGGTCTGAGGCTTTCTAGTGTAAACAGCTGTTTGGATTTCAGTAAAGCCAAACTTGAAATAAAGATCTATTGAGTAAAAGCAGAAAAAATGATCTCTAAATATGGAATTCAGCCCTAAGGATAGATATTCTGTTTTACTATGTAAGTACAAGCTTGCAAGATAATGTGTGCCAGCAGATTATCCAGCCTTATGGTGCTGCAGACGGAAGAACTCTGAAGTTCTCCTAGCAGTCAAGCTGAACCTGCAGACTCTTTGGGATGCCACTGTTGTAACTGAATGGGACTTGGCACAACATTTGCCCCCTGCAGAATCGCTTGGTGTGATGGAAATGGTGCAGGCAGGAGTAAGCCATATTTCTGAGACGCCAACACTATAGTTATGAGGTTCACTTACTCTCCAGCCTCCTTAGGGTGAGGACAATTGTGCTTCCAAGATGCTTGTGCTGAAATGCAATGTTTTCCTCAGGGCATCCATGTGTAAGGTGGCAATCTAAATAGTCTCGGCAGTCTGGTGGTGTCAGCGGCAGACCTGCTTTCTCCTTTGTTAGCTCTTTCCTCTGGTATCGATGAATTTCGATGTTGCAGCTCACAGCTACAAGTCCAGACTTAAAATTTAGCCATGACTAAGCAAAGAACCCAGAAAATACAGCAGGGAGCTGAGGGTCGCTCCTAGAGGTTCTTTACTTCTAACAAGTTCAGTGAGGGCTCTGCCAGGAATCAGGGAGGAAAAAACCAGTTATTTCTTTCTGATAGTCATTGCTAGGGGGTGGCTAAAAGTCTGCTACTTTTTATCCTTTATACTTTAATGAATCATTCAGTAATGGCTCGCAAGTGCCTAAAAATTCGAGTTGATGGCTTCCTAATTCAGAAAAATAATTTAAAATCTCTTTTAGAGTTTTCCATTGTGCCTATGACTGGTGAAGTGTAATAGTTCAATGCATTCTGAAGCCTGGCCACAGTATTAGAAATTACTGTTTTCTTTAGACAGTCTTCTATTTGTGCCACAATCAAGGGTCCTGCTACACAATACATGCTTGGCGTTTTCTCTGAGTTGTTTTGAGTTACTTTTCTTCTACCAGATAATTTCCACTAAATGGCATGAGATGAAGCATAAATCAATTGATTCTCAAAAGCATACACTTAAGTTGGAATTTTTTTTCAGAAGCATCTCATCAGTTCCTGATCCTTTGAAGAAGACCAAAGGTATGTAGTATCCTAGTGGTGCTGTGAGGGAAAAGAGTTTGTCTAGCATTGTTTCTAGTAAAATGAATACTTGAATGCTACTGGGATTTTGTAGCATTATTAGTGAAACAGGTTAGAGCATCTGGACCCTCAGAGTTCTAAATAGAAGAAAAGGAGGAAAAGTAGCCCAAGTCCTAGAGGTACTACAGACTAAAACTTACTATTATGACCATGACAATGGTCATTCTGCCACATTCATTACTTTTGGAATGCAAATCAAAGACTACTATAAAGAATTTGGAGGACCTCATCACCTTTTCGAGGCAGGTTGGATGGGGCTTTGAGCAACATGGTCTAGTGGGAGGTATCTCTGCCCAGGACAGGGGGACTGGAACTAGATGATCTTTAAGGTCCCTTCCAGTGCTAACCATTCTAAGATTCTATGATGCTATGGTCATTTGCTTTAGCCAGCTGGTACTTTTTATAATACTTCTGATCATGTCTACTACATTCTATGTAGGAAAAAAGACACTGTGTAGGAAAGAATCATAGAATCGTTTAGGCTGGAAAAGACCTTTAAGATCATCTAGTCCAACCATTGACCTTACTCTGCCAGGTCTGCCACTAAACCATGTCTCTAAGCACCACATCTACACGACTTTTAAACACATCTAGGGATGGTGACTCAACCACCTCCCTGGGCAGCCTGTTCCAATGTTTGATAACTCAGTGAAAAATTTTTTCCTAATGTCCAGCCTAAACCTCCCCTGATGCAACTTGAACCCATTTCCTCTTGTCCTATTGCTAGTTACTTGGGAGAAGAGACCAACCCCCACCTTGCTACAACCTCCTTTCAGGTAGTTGTAGAGAACAATAAGGTCTCCCCTCAGCTTTCTCGTCTCCAAACTAAACAATCCTAATTCCTTCAGCTGCTCCTTGTAAGACATGTTCTCCAGACCCCTCACAAGCTTTGTTGCACTTCTCTGAACATGGTCCAGCACCTCAATGTCCCTCCTATACTGTGGCACCCCAAACTGAAGACAGTTCTCAAGCTGTGACTTCACCAGTGCTGAGTACAGGGGCACGATCACTTCCCTACTCAGCTCATCAGGGTATGAACTTAGGACAGGGTTTAGGAAAAAAAAATATCTCTTTTTTGGATCTGGGGCTTAATATTTGACTTGGATATCAGTTAAACAACTAATTTTTTCTAATACCTGATTGGCTAAAATCCCTTTCCCAGTCTTTTGAAATTCAAAAATGTGCATTATCGTAACTAGCTCGACATTTTCCGTGTGTAATTAAACACTCCTTTGATACATGTAGAGAAAATGTCATAACTATACTTAGGATTATAGGTTAACAGCCAGTACAATTTAATTTAAAAAAGTGAAAGTGTATTACTTTATTTAAAAAATTGCTCCCAGGTTTCAGACTTTATAGATACCAACTTTCATGCCACAATGATTTTTTTTTAAAGAGGCAAGTTAAAAGCCCCTCAGAAACATTGTTTAAAATGAAACTCTTTTCAGAGCTTTGAAATTCTGGTTGACTTGCAAATACAGCTGTAGGGAAGAATGTCTGTTGCACACTGTATTAACTGGAACTTTGGGTTTTAAACTGCTTGTATGTTCAAATATACACACTTTTCAGTACTTTCATGTAAATCCTTCCCCCTTCCCCATGGTATATTTTGGAAATAAACTAGCTCTTCTGAAGCAACTTTGCTAGATTTTTCTGTTTATTAAATTGAAAAAATAAACTCTTCTTTCAAATGTTCCATTCAACTTACATTTCCACTTTGAATATTTTATTCTGCTTCAGCTATTTAGCCTGAATTTTCTATAACCCTCATGAAGGGTTATAGAAACCCTACAAGAAGGGCTGCAATCGAGAGAATTACAGGCCTGTCAGTCTGACCTCGGTGCCGGGGAGAATTATGGAGCAGGTCATCTTGAGTGCTATCATGTGGCACACATAGGACAATCAGGCGATCAGGCCCAGTCAACATGAGTTTACAAAAGGCAGGTCCTGCTTGGCTAACCAGATGTCCTTCAGTGGCAAGATGACCCTCTTAGTGGATGAGGAAAAGGCTGTGGATATTGTCTGCCTAGACTTTAGTAAAGCCTTTGATACTGTTTTCCACAGCATTCTCCTGAAGAAACTGACTGCTTGTGGCTTGGATGGGTATACTTTTCACTGGGTAAAAAACTGGCTGGATGGCCGGGCCCAAAGAGTTATGGAGAATGGAGTTAAATCCAGTTGGTGGCCAGTCACAACTGGTGTTCCTCAGGACTCAGTAGTGCGGCCTTTTCTCTTTAATATCTATATCAATGGTCTGGACGAGGGGACCAGGTGCAGTAAGTTTACAGATGACACCAAATTAGGCAGGAGTGTTGACCTGCTAGATGGTAGGAAGGCTCTACAGAGGGATCTGGACAGGCTGGATCAATGGGCCAAGGTCAATGGTATGAGGTTAAACAAGGCCAAGTGCTGGGCCTTGCACTTGGGTCGCAACAACCCCATGCAGCGGCACAGGCTTGGGGAAGAATGGCTGGAAAGCTGCCTGGCAGAAAAGGACCTGGGGCTGTTGGTCAACAGCTGGCTGAACGTGAGCCAGCAGTGTGCCAAGGTGGCCAAGAAAGCCAATAACATCCTGGCTTGTATTAGAAATAGTGTGGCCAGCAGGACTAGGGAAGTGATTGTCCCCCTGGACTTGGCACTAGTGAGGCCCCACCTCAAGTCCTATGTTCAGTTTTGGGCCCCTCACTACAAGAAAGACATTGAGGTGCTGGAGCGTGTCCAGAGAAGGGCAACAAAGCTGGTGAAGGGTCTAGAGCACAAGTCTTATGAGGAGCAGCTGGGCGAACTGGGGTTGCTCAGCCTGAGAAAAGGAGTCTGAGGGGAGACCTTATTGCTCTCTACAGCTACCTGAAAGGAGGCTGTAGTGAGGTGGGGGTTGGTCTCTTCTCCCAAGTAACAAGGAATAGGACAAGAGGAAATGGGTTCCAGTTGTGCCAGCGGAGGTTTAGGTTGGATATTAGGAGAAATTTCTTCATGGAAAGGTTTATCAGGCATTGGACAGGCTGTCTAGGGAAGTGGTTGAGTCTCCATCCCTGGAGGTATTTAAAAGAAGTGTAGATACGGCACTTAGGGACATGGTTTAGTGGTGGACTTGGCAGTGCTAGGTTAATGGTTGGACTTGACGATCTTAAAGATCTCTTCCAACCAAAACTTTTCTATGATTCTAGAAAGCTTAAAAATAAAGCAATAAGGACATAGAAAATACAGACATAGGTTAATGGAGGGCTAAATCCAAAGCATGTCACTCCTGTTCCACCTTTTTGGGCTGCTAAGGAGACATAGCAGCCTAAGCGAAGTCTGAAAGGTCCTAGTGAGCAGCATACAGAGCCATGACACTTCCTCAATAGAAGAATGCTTAAGAGTCTGAACTGCTGCAACACAGTCTCAGATGTAAGTACAGAAAGTTCATTAGATATCCTGTTCCCATCTATCTTTGCATGTTTTGTGTTTCTCAGTCACTTTGCAAGTCCCTGCCACTGACACACAGCTGGAAAGCAAAAAGTGGGGAGTTGCAAGCTCTAAAAAAAGCTGTCATTGACCAATCTCACATTGTTGGACAAGGTAATTCACAAGTGACGATGATGAAAGTTACAACAAACATAACTGTTTGTCCCAAACATCTGTCTGGAAACCAAGAGCTGTGTTCCTCCATTTTCCCACACCACACCACACCACACCACACCACACCACACCACACCACACCACACCACACCACACCACCCCACCCCACCTCTGGTGGCCTGTGCATTTTTAGTGCACATGAGGAACAAGAAAAGCAAGAAAATTAAATGACTTAAGGAAAATATTTACTTCTAAAAAAAAATATTTTTAATGACTTAGACAAGGGCCATACTGCAATACACACAAATAAATGTTTTGTGAAGAAGCAGACCAGTTTAATATGGAACCACTGGACAATGGATTACTGTGAAGAACAGTGATTACTGTACAGTATGCACAGGTATTGTCTCTATCCCTCTCCCTGCTAATATTTGATACTCAGAAAATACAGCCAGCTGAAAACAACTGCTGCTGTAATTGACAGATACTGCTAGATTTGGAAGTCTTGCTCTTAACAGGTTTGCATTTGTTTAATGGACAGCTGGATCATGTCAAGAAGCAACCCATCAACTGACAAGCTCTGTCTTGTTGCGATGCATACTGTGCTTTGTCATGATTTAACATAATAGAAAGTAATTTGATGATAATACATGGTATTGTATCATGGCATGACAGTCAGATCACTTATAGTTAAAGAAAAATTTCAGGGTACTTGAACTCATGCTACCAATTAGAAATATTAATTGTCTTTTGCTGTTAATGCTTTGTATGCATGTGTATGTGTGTGTATGGCTCATTGTAAAAGATGTATTTTAATTCTTAGTCTGTTATGATTACGTGAAATCAATTTGGACCAGGTAATAACAAATACTAATGTAGAAGTATAGTTTCCTTTCACTGGAAGACAGAGGAAGCCTCACAATTAAAATCTATAGAGTGAAGATGGGTAAAATTAGTACCATTTATCATTTTGCTTGTAATCATTAGTATACAATGTCATTTTCAAGACTTACAACAATTTTTAATGTGAAAATGAGGCGTTGTGGGTTTTGCTCTTTTGTTTTTTCAGTCCCGGCTATCCTGAAAAAGAGTGCATGGTGTAAATTAGATTTCTGCCACCATTATTCTCCAAGAATAATTAAAAATCTAACAAAATAGTACTGCTATGTGAGAGGAAGCAAAGTCAGGCTAAGACTGGATAAACTACAGATAATAAATTCACACAGCTATCTAAAATTATTTGGGTAAGAGAAGAGAGTACTTCTGGAATAATGGTGGTAGGAGTCAGTACTCTCAATATGACAAAGAATGTGTGGATGATTTTTCCGTTTCTGTCCTAAAACTGGAAATAAGTGAGAGATTTCATAAAAGAATGGGATCCAGTTAAAGCTCACCAATTGCATGGGTGTCTAAGGGCTTGGTGTGTGGTGGCATATCAAAGAGAGTAGACCAAGTTTCAAACGAGTCTTCAGTGCTAAAAAGCAAAAAGAAAATGCACAGGTTTGATTCAGGATCCAGTCCTGAATTGCAGTTTGGGGGGGTTATTCACCAATCCACTTGGTGAAACTTGACGAGAATCCATTGCATTAGCTACTCTACAGCATCTGATATGTCACCTGTTTTAAAACAACTTTGTCTTGAAGCCCAGCCAGCGTACTCCCAGGAGGTGTGCGCCTTTGATCTTGAACATAATTCAATACAATTGCTCATTCTGCATAATGGAAACATGGGAACTTAGACATGTAGCTTACATGTAGATCTCCAGATGTATGTATCTTCATCTGGAATTAAGTATATCCATTATCTGTGAATCATTTGTCTAAATGTAAATGTCTAATGTCATTAGACACCCAACAGGATGTTGACAGGTATGTCACAGGACATTTGGGAGACCTAAACCCTTTCAAAACAGCAGCTAGAAGCTAGATGTGACATTGCCTTGCACTAGTCACTCATCACCTATGTTTAGCCAACTGAATCCCACCTTTGGTTTCTGGATCAGGTGTAGGTGTGAGGAATATACTGAGCTGGTCATATTTATTGTGACTGAGGTACAGGTGTGCCTGCGCAACGTAGATGCAGTTCTTGGCAGCTAAGGTATATTGAAGGTTCAAAAATTAAGGCATTAGTGAAGTTTATGAATGCCTGGGGTTACTTATACCTGAATGGATGAGGAATAATTTTGAATCAAGAAACTGGAAAACAAACACAAGAAGTCTACTCCAGGCACTCAAGCCTTAGTCTTCCATTTATAGCTGTGTACAAAGTAGTTCAGGACATATCATAATTTGTGGTCACTGCATACAGGGTGTTTACTTTTTTCCCAGTGCTGTATTTTGACCTAACAGCTTTTTTGTCATAACGTTAAAGAGTTCAATACTATCTGTTCTTACTCCTAAGGTATTTACTATTTTTAACTAATATTAGCTTAATTAAATATCGAATGACAGTTGTCACTTGTTCTTAATTATATTTGTAGAAGAGTGGGTAGGAGGCAATGTACCTTTTTTTTTCGTCGCTAGGCTGTTAAGCATGATACTTGTGTAAGTAAGATTACAAAAAAATAAGCTGGCATATACCAATACACGTGTATCAAGCCATATGAAGGTCAAATAAAAGAATAAATATAAAACTTACACAAAGCCAAACACTGTTTGGCACAGATGATAAAAACAAGCAGAAGAAAATAAGTTAATAGAACTTTGCTGTAAACTACAAACCCTATCAAACCAAGAAGAAAAAGAAATCTTGTAAGGCTATCAGCTATCAGAAAAGTGTGCTGAAAGAAATCTGCTATCAGTCATGACCAATGGCACATAATGAATGGGATTGCTCTCTTTATATCAAGGAAACTCTCACAGGAGTACTATATTGAAATATTTTCTTCCTGGAATATCTCAACTATATTGGTGGGCTGTTTGCTCAAATATGGCTCCACAACAAATATGTGTGAACAGTAACACAGATTAAATAGACACATTTACAATTAATAATGTTCTGTGACTGATTAATTGCACACTACTGAATATGGTGAATTTTTGTGACTATCATAAAAAAAATCTCTTGACTATCAAATTTGATAAGTAAATATATAAATTCATCTGTTTAAGGACAAAAGTCTGTAGATATATTTTTATTTGTTAGTAAAGGTACTTAAAGAAAATTAAGGAAATTACCTAAGGAAAGTGTATTTTCAAAAGGAAGAGAATATTTATCTGTTTCTAAGAATTTCAGTCCTGAAACTTCATGGTACTACCCTCTCTCTTAGTGATGCTTAGAACACCGCTTTTGCAAATGTATTCCTTTTCTCACAAGTTTTTTGCTGTAACTAGTTAAACACCACAGCTAACATACATGGTCAGCTGTGGTATTCTTATTTTCTCAGGTACTGCAAAGCAACAGATAAGAGGAAAGTTCACAGAGTAGCTCTTACTTCTGGGCTTGACTGAGCCTGGAGTGTGAAAATCTCCCTGTGAAAGAGGGGATCTCTTCTGGGTCAGATCAAAGGCCCACCTAACCTCCAAGTCTACTGTCTGAGAATGGCCAAAACCAAATGCTTAGGGAAGAATAACAAGACAGGGCAAAAGCGTGGCAGTAATTGCACTGTATGCCCTCCTACTACCCAAAGCTGTGGGACTTCCTGGTATTTTTGTACCTAGCAGCCCTCAAGCATGTTTAGTACTAAGTCTGCACATCATATTGTCATACTGGTATTGCAAATATTAGTCACATTGATAAAACATAACCCCATTGGCCACATGACCAATATTGGCTTTTTAGGTGAATTCACACAGTGTGTTCTGTAATCCATTGCTTATAATTTCTCTAACATCACTGTTTTTTTACACTCTTAGTTTATAAGGCAAGTAAACATTTGTCTTAAATAAATGTTAAAAAGGCAGTAATATATCTTTCTGTCTGTCCAAAATACTAAGTAGTGATATTTCATAGGCATGCCTTAGATAGGAAGATAAATTTTTTTTCTACCCCCATTACTGAACTAAAAGTGAGTTTATTGATTCTTATTTTAGACTGTTGAATATTCTGGGTAAGATGCCTTTTTATTGTGTGTTTGAACAGAAGGGTCCTGTATAAATAACAAAAAATCAAGAAGGAAAAAAAAAAGTCATTCTAAGAACTCCGAGTAGAACTCAGCATAGTCTAATAAGCAATCACAGCTTTGTCTATTTCAATACAAGTTGATTTATTGAAAATATGTTGATCAGTCCATATATATCTTGTTTATTTCCTGTTGTTTTGTCGGCTTTTTTTTTAACCTATATTATAACACAGCTCATAATTTCCTTGAGTCCAATTAGATTTTTAGTGGGTTTGGTAATTTTTCAGCTGAAGAGCTCTGAGTCTGCAGCAGGAGTCTTTGTTTGGTCTACAAGAGCTGTTTTTCTGCTGGATTTCATGCCAATACTTGGTGGAGTCCCTAACACCAGTCACATCTCGTGTAATACCTGAATTCCTCTTTGTCCTGATGGTGCCTCTTGACTTTATGGCATCAATAAATTTCAGAAAATACTCTAGTTTTGGTGACAAGTTAATTAATGAAGACATTAAAAAGTTCTCTCTTGATAGCTGGATGGAACTTTTCCTAGAAGGCTGGTAGATTGCAGCATATTCTGTATATACCATTTACTGTACTTGAAGGAAAAAAGTAAAGAAGTGAATACAATTGACAGGCTGACGAAAATATTGTATCTACTATCCTATTGCATACAGTGCTTATTTGAGAATCTTCATCTTAAATATATGGTATGGTGCTGATCCTTAAACTTGTTCCTTGATCTACAGAATTTCATGCATTACCATAGGAACTGAGCTCAGAGTGTTGCACGTACTATGCACTGTTAGGAAGAGTACAGTTTTTCAAAGGAGGATAAATTGTTTTGTGAAAGGCTGACAAAGCAAGAATTTTTACTGTATAAATAATCACTTGGAATGCTACTGAAATCTGTTAAAATAGTTCCTGTCAGACAGAAGTTGACCAGGTGTTAGGTTTTACTTACCTGGGTTTTTCTTCTTCAGATGTGCTGTTATACCCCTCAAAATAAAAGGAAATTGCTCATTAAATCTTCAAAAGACTGGTTTTGCTGAGCCAGCTTTTGACTTTCACGATATCATTCAATGTCGATGTTGTTGATGAGGGGGTAAGTGAAGAATTTAGCCTTACAGCTCCCATGAGTATTAGTGATGCATCAAACATTCTGTGCATTATGTCCCAGTGTGTCTCCATTAAAAAAGCATGCATGAAGTTCAAACCACCTGGAGTCAACTCTGCTCTGACATATTCTGATTTTGTTCCCATTATATTTCATAGAGCCTGTGTCTCAGTTGCGATAGCCAGAGTATGGCTTCCAAGCGTCTTTTGATGTAATGCTTTCTCCCTGGTGATCCATTTGGGTTTTCCACCTGACACAGTAACCTATTTTTAGTGGAGTTATTACTAGTCATGAGAGAAGTATCTCTACACAGCAGGAGAATACTATTACAAATTTGTAACTGTGTCCTGCATTTAGTGCGGAAACAAACCTAAGTATAAACAGAGAAAGCTTTTACATTCAAAAATACATACATCAGAGCACTTCCTTGTAGAATTCCTTTTAATTTTTGACCCATTGTTAAGACTGTGGTAGTAGAATTTCTGCTTCTCGGTGCTGACCTTGGCTAGCAGTGAATTTTCTAGATGCAGGGGAAATTGTCTAACTTCTGACATAATTGAGAGCCAGCCCCCAGCTGCTTAATTTATCCCAGAACCAGTGCGAGGCAACTAGGTCCCTGCAGCCCCATCCTGCTTTGATTCTGAGGTATTCTTGGGCAGGGGAGACTGGCATCAGCAATGCATTGAGCTGCAGCCTGGTACTGAATATCCAGTATCAAGAGAAAGGGAGAAGGATGATATCTCATAAAAAAAATCTCTTCCTCCCTTTAGTTTTGGTTCAGCTATATGTGTCCGTGGGGCCTATTGAATGGCTGTCTTTTTTCTCCTGGATATTCTGTGCCCTAAAATATCCTCACTTGCATCCATGGTACAGCACCGTCATTCCCCTGAGTACAGTCTACTGACCTACACCAGTGAAAGAGAAGAGACTCAACTTTTCAGCGTTGTTCATTTTATGAATAGAATGAATTACATTCATTTGGCAACTCTATGCAGCCTTGTGTCAGCATTTTGCTTCTTGAAGATAAGTGAAATAGGTTAGGAGAGTAACATTTTTAGACTGGGCTTAAGACAAAAGATAGGTTTAATTAATCCCTGAAAGCTAGATCTAAGTCTGCAAGCCCTTTATCCTTCAAGAGAGTGAGTATCAGCAATTGTTCCATTGCCTACATTGTCTCAGCTGACAGTACAATAAGCTAGAAAGGGCTAAGTCATGAAGGGTTTTAAGCAATTAAATGCACCTTTAAATTACTACCCATTCAGATTAGCAAGTAGATTTTCTTACAAAAGAAAACTTGTCAGTCAAAACAAAAAGACAATTTAAAGAACAATATCTTGATACTGTGTCATGGAGACACATGGATGAAAAGCAGGATAATCGGTAAAAGAAAGGCAAGTAAAATGTAGCTTAAATAACCCCTTAGCCTTTTACATATGTTAAAGTTTAGCAAAAATCCTTCCTCCCACAGAGTTACAACTTGGTTTCTGAAGTGCGAGTGAGTAACCTGTTCTAATTGAAAACTGAGCCTGGCATAGCCACGCCAGTTAGTAACATGCTGCTTTACAGACAGTCAATTCAAATGAATTAGACTTATGTAGCTTTGAACAACTACACAGTAGACACTAAACTTGAATTAGTCATCAAATTTTCAACTGTAGGCAATGAAGAGCAGTGGGTACATTTAGAAGACAGCTCATCTGGACTATTTTAGGGGTTTAGTTTTGGATAAAATTTATTGTTCCTTAAATCAGTCTTAGAAACATAGAATCCTTTAGGTTGGAAAAGAGACCTTTAAGATAATTGAGTCCAACCATTAACCTAGCACTGCCAAGTCCACCACTATACCATGTCCCTAAGTGCCATATCTACACTTCTTTTAAATACCTCCAGGGATGGAGACTCAACCACTTCCCTAGACAGCCTGTCCAATGCCTGATAAACCTTTCCATGAAGAAATTTCTCCTAATATCCAACCTAAACCTCCGCTGGCACAACTTGAACCCGTTTCCTCTTGTCTTCTTCCTTGTTACTTGGGAGAAGAGACCAACCCCCACCTCACTACAACCTCCTTTCAGGTAGCTGTAGAGAGCAATAAGGTCTCCCCTCAGACTCCTTTTCTCAGGCTGAGCAACCCCAGTTCGCCCAGCTGCTCCTCATAAGACTTGTGCTCTAGACCCTTCACCAGCTTTGTTGCCCTTCTCTGGACACGCTCCAGCACCTCAATGTCTTTCTTGTAGTGAGGGGCCCAAAACTGAACATAGGACTTGAGGTGGGGCCTCACTAGTGCCAAGTCCAGGGGGACAATCACTTCCCTAGTCCTGCTGGCCACACTATTTCTAATACAAGCCAGGATGTTATTGGCTTTCTTGGCCACCTTGGCACACTGCTGGCTCACGTTCAGCCAGCTGATGACCAACACGGCCCAGGTCCTTTTCTGCCAGGCAGCTTTCCAGCCATTCTTCCCCAAGCCTGTAGCACTGCATGGGGTTGTTGCGATCCCAGTGCAGGCCCCACGACTTACCCTGTATCTCCTCGCTGACTATAAAGTGAAATGAATTACACTCATTGTGCCTACTTATTGGAAGTTCATTACAGCTTTCTCAGTTTACATGCACTTTAAAACTCCTTCACTCTACCACTGCATTATAAAAATGATGACCCGAACCACCAACTCATTGAAATAATTCATCAATACTGATAAGTTATCAATAATGCAGCATAAAGGTGAACAAATAGGTCTAATATTCTCAAAACTTCCTTTTACCTTCTTCCCTACATCTTATTGTCCCCAGTGAATATTCAGTGAATAATTAGTAATTGTCAGGCATAACACTTTGCCTCTCAAAATAAAAAATATTTACAGAGGTAAGTATTATGAAGCATTATGCTTACTACTGTTATTAAGTCCAGATTCAAGATACTGGACATCATAGTCAATATTTTTGAAGCTAAAAATGTAGTATTGAGTATCTATTACCAGACTCTTGAACGAGCTTCAAGAAAGCTGTTGTTGGAAAAGACACAATTTCTGTCCTATTGTCCAGAGCAAATGCTATCACGATAATGTTTATTCAAAGAGAGAAACAAATTGATTATACTTCATACAAAAGGAGATATGACCTGGTATGATGGTTTGGCTTGCACAGTTAAGAAGAATATCCAGTCTAGTGAACATACTACCAGGTTACATATATATAGAGAAGAGCAGTTCTTCAGACACTGCACTGATGTAATCACTAGATAGAAAACTGGAGGTTGATTTTCTTATACTATTGATGAAGGTCTTTGAAGGTGTACTTCTCAGCCTTACAATGTCAAAATGTCATCTGGCCTTAGATCAAAAACATCCAAACACTTTGTTGATACTTGCACTGGACTAAATTTACCTTTGGAAATGTTGTGGGTTTCATTACTTCTGTGTCTAAGGCAAAAGTAGCCGATTCGTGGCTATGGAGTTGCATATGGCACTTCAGCAGATGAAATATGGCTTATATGCTGGAACGGTGTCATGGAACTGCAGCATGCTGTACTGGCACACAGACAGCTGTGTATGCCACAGGTCTGCCTGGAGGAGGAAGCAAGCCAATAAAGTAGCTCCAGAAGTCACTGTTAGCTCCCAAGGTTCCTTACACTCAGGCCACATCCATGCTATTTCCAGTGGTGGGGAACTACTGCCAGAGGCAGCTGTGAACCTCCCTCAGATCTCCTTGTCTCCTCAGAATACTAAAAATAGGAGCAGCTTCAGTTAAGAGCTAGGATGTGGAGTGAGGTTTTAATCTGATTATAATTAGGATAGCTGTTTTTAATATTTTTTAAATTAATTTCATTAAGAGATGCCATAAAATAATAAAATGTCAAAATTAAAAAATTTATTTAAAAACTGGAACATTTTTGTAGGAACGTTGTCACTTTTCCAGTTTTCTTATGAGGAGAAAAAATCTAAATTTCTTTTTTCTTCTGTTCTAATTCCAAATATCTGTGAAAGATAAACCAATATAAATGAGCCAAGTAAGCAGCTAGAACCTGATCCAAGCAAGTTTTATCATCCAGGTTTCCTACACTTGTAATTTTTAATACATGATGATAATTAGTGTTCCTGTTGGTCATCAGCTTACTGAAAAAGAGATGTAACTTTTGCTTACAAAAGGTAATGAGAAAAAAACCTTTAAAAAAGTGTTGCTCTGTTCCAAACAGAGATAAGCTTACCTTTGGGCATTTAACTCAATAGGTTTTCTAATGTTAAAAATATTTCTGTATATTTAATTCTTACAAATGCAGGAGTGTATCAATTGCCCATCCAAGCAGTTTTCAGAGAGATTCAAAGGCAAGGCAGTCAGCCTTCCACTTCTTTGTACTGAATGCACTTTCTCAAGCATACAGACTTAGGAAAATTAAAGTATATTTTACTCATCTCTTTCATCTCTAGGTACCATTGTGTACCTGCTATGCAGTGTTGCTGAGAAGGTGCTCTGTGAATTCTAGTTCTAGGGTTTTAATTGCCCGAGAATCTGTAGATTCTCACTGTCCAATAAAGGTCCCTTGGACTTGCCTAAAATTTACTGGTATGACTCACAATACAACCGAAATACATCTGTTCCATCTGCATTCCCCTTATTTATGTGATATTCCAAAATATTTTTCAGAAATGTGTTTTTTCTTTTTTCAGTTCAGTCTGCCAAACAGTGTCAAATGCGGCTAAAAATGACAAGGACAAAAAAATAAAAGAATCATGCAGAACAAAAAGCCTCATTTATCAGGTCAGAAAACCCACTCCTCCTAAGAGTGGTATTATCCCACTTATAAGCTAGTTCACATACTTAAGTACCAACAGGTCATTTTCTTGGGTACTATCTGAAGTCTCATCTCTTAATCTTGACTGTAAATTTTTGTGGGTGTTTAACCTGTGCCAAGAATGTGACATTTAAATCAGCGGAGGTTTCTTAGTCTGATCCTCTTCTTGTACAGCTTTTACAAGGAGTACCTTAAAGCGTAAGTGTCACACATTCTTCTTGTGAGAGGGAGACTGGCAAATTTATGAGGACGTATACACTCTCAGACAGCCATTTATTGTGATTAAAATGGTTGAAGTATGTTCACATAGACGTGAATTCAGGCTAAGCAGACTGTACAGCTTAACTGCTCTACCAGGCAGTTCATTTTATAGCTGTTATTATACATTCTTTCTCTGATTTCACAGCATTTAGTATACAGCAGCAAATTTATTGTGTTTGGGTTTTTTGTTTTTTGTTTGCTTGTTTGTTGGTTGGGGTTTTTTTTGTAAACGCTACACATGTAATAACTCCATGTGTGGTTCCTTATAATTGAGCGAGGAGGTAAAAACTGAGGAAAACACATTAATGTTTCTACAGTAACAACAGCTCTGTCTTTTCTATACTTTTATTCTTTCCAAATATCTTCAAGCATTTTATAAACATAAAACAACACTGAGAAAACTGCTTTGAGGCTGACAGATTTTAACCATTCTATAGACAGAGAAATGCAGACAAAGGGAATCTCCATATTTTCTGTCAGAAGCAGAGAAGACATGGTGGCTCATATTTTAATGCAGGTCAACAAGTTGAGAGCGTACCTCTTCTCTGGCATGCCCGAGAAGACTATAAGAAAGCAAGAAAGCCTCTGGATTTTCACTCCTACAGCTGCTAGTTCAAGCTACATTAATACCTTCTCCTATACGGTATACCCATATGTGTAACAACCATCCTCCAAACTCCATATAAACAACCACATAGAAGGACACACAGGGAAAGGCCAGTGTCACAAAGCAGAACCACTTTTACTATATGATGAACTTATGCCTCTCCTTTCCACACAGATTCCCAGATTTTAAACTAGCAGGTGCCACTGCAATCGTCTGGCCTGATTTTTCACTCAGACATTCCAGCTCATCGATAGGCATTTTAGGGCTGGAGTAATGATCTAAACTGGAACTGGAATCCGCTAAACCATCTGTGTCAGAGACTGCTGGACCAGAACATAACACTTACGAATCTGATGAATGCACAGGGATGTAGTCCCACAATATGGTACCCTGAAGAACCATATGGAGTACCCAGTGATTAGGCAAAAGAAAACATTCTGGCCTATAAAAACCTTTTTTTTTTTTTTTTTCCCTGAAATATTCCCTCAACTCTGCCAGGCACCATGATTGCTGAGTGCCCTAGAAGGAGAAATCTTCAAACTGCAAAAAAACCCCTTAACGTAATATTTATTGTCTAGATCCAAGCTAGTCACCTAAAATCCTTTTATAATTAATGAAGAGACATATGCACTTGCATGGTGTGACTGATTTCAGCATGAAGTTGATGTCTAAAATATGTCAGATGAATCACAGCTTTTTTCTTTTCCCCAATTATAAAAGGAATATAAGATGAGTCACCTGGATTCAGATATCTGCATTGGACATGTCTAGTTAGGTGGGTTGAATCCCACCCCGAGCTTCGTCTGAGGCTGTCAGACCACTTTCTGACAAACCTAATACCCTGCAGATGAGCAGACCTGTCACCTTCCAGGTATTTAGAGTGGTGGAACCTATCCCTGAGCACAGTCTGCGGGCGCAGGTTGTTGTCTTCAACACTTAGTGAAGGAGATGATTGACAGGTCAAAATCCAACATTAGGAAAGCCTGTTCTCCCAATGTTAGTGTGACAGGAGACACAACAGCCTGCATTTTATCTGTGAAAACTGCCAAAGGCTGACACTTGTGTACTGTTAGACACAGGAGTACACAAAAGTGTTTCCTGTATGTAACAGACAGAAACCCCTTGAATTCATACAGAAAAAGTATCCTGATTTCCCTGAGATCTAAAGAAACAACTATTTTTAAATTAACTGCAGAATATGGAACTCCTAGAAAAAGGATGTAAAGTTCCATTTACTTAAATCGGTGCCTATATGTATCAAACAAATATTTATTACTTAAGCCCCATGGAGGTCTTAGGATATTTTCAAAGGGGCAGAATTTCTGAATATCTTTCCTAACCACTCATTTAAACCACTGGGAGAGGTTTATTATTATTTTTGCCTTAGATCAAATAAATCATACACCTTGGAGTTCAATTCTTAAGGTTAAAAACTTGAAAGCTATTATATCTATCTATATAGCTATATCTGTCAATATATTTTTTCCTGCTAGACTTTAGATCAGGCTTGTATGCTTCTGTAGAATTCACAAAAAATTTTTGCGCCTATCACAGCAGTCTGGGTAGTAGAAACATTTTCCAATATTGCATGCATTTGAGCCCTGAATTCACTGGTTTGCCTCCCATTTGTTTTCTTCCCAGTGTTTTGTCACAAATTTATAGCATCTGTATGACAGTAAATTTTGCAGCACTGGATAATAGGCTATGAGGTTGCTTTTAGCACATCCATTAATTTTCTGCCATCTTCTTCATTTCCTACATTTTATTTGACATATTAGATTATTTATGAACTGCTTCTTTATTGATATTTACTTTAATATTGTTTATTTCTCTGTTTTACTTTAATTTAGGAAAGATCTCAGCTGGTCAGGCCTTAAGGGTACCTATGCCAAAACCCTTAAGAACATACATCAACTCCAAGACAGCTGCTTTTCAGGCACTGGGTAATAGATGGGAGTAAATGAATCACAACAAATAATCTAGTCAATAGGCTAGATTCTCTTTTTCCTCACATTTATTCAACAAATAACATGTCAAACATAACGTTCTTCAGATTGATGGTTTTGGAAATATGGGCAGCGCTGCTTGACCAAAAGAGGCCGTATGAAGTTGTTCCTGTTCCTTTACTTAATAAGTCAGCTCACTTTTCCATAAGGCTGCATTTCCCCGCTTCCGCCTGATGCGCAGGGAGCAAGGCTGCGCTGTAATTTGGACAGATGGCTGCAGCACAGGTTGCTGCAGTTTGTACCTTTAGCTCCAGACGTGCTCATTCAAGAACCAAGGTGGTGCTTTTATATAAGCACAATATAACACAGAGGCTTCTAAGTACAAAGCTGAAGCTTGATTTCAATGATTCCTCAGAGGTGTTACTCTGAAAACAGTTTGCTATGTACTTTTCTGCAAATGAAGCGGAGTCTTTGTGGAGACTCAGTGCAACATGCAAGGAAAATAGCTAAAGTAAATCAACTTATTGTTTAAAAAAATAATCACAGTCAATTTTTGCACAATTAGAGTCATTCTACTACAGGTCTTGTTGTTCCGTAATGGAATTCACTTCTTCAAATAAACAAATAGCTGTGCTATAAAAAAATTAAAAATCCAGGTTTCTTTGTAAGGATTAAAATCCAGTCACCATCTTATTCGTTGTGTTAAATGACAAGGCTGACTGAAGGATCTGCAAAGATGTGCTTTTAAATTAAAGCCAAAGGGATGAACTGCGCCTGCTTAAAAAGGGGCTGATGCTTTCTGTCAGAGCTCCAGCTGGGTAACCCAAGGGAAAACCTACACACGATTTGAGAGTTTTCATGTCCCGCATTTCAGTGTTGTGTCCTGTAGGCTGTGCTAGCAGAGGGACTGCCAGGGAGAGTGTCAGCAGTTAGGGCTGAGGTGACTGTGGTCATGGTATTTGAAAACACAGAACTAAATGTGGTTGTGTGTTTGTAAAAGGAAAGGAAGGAGTTGTGAGATTTACCTAATTCAGTGTACATCTGGTGGAGTAGGCTTCCTCACTGACTGACTGACAAAGGTGTAAGTATTCCTGTTAAAAACTCTTCAAAGACAAAATGTGCTATTGGTGTTTTACAGCACAGATCAAAGAAGGCATACATTTCACAGCTTTCAGAGGTCTGAACTCTGCTGCACTCTGCAGTTTTACATTCATGTAAACAAAGTTTCTGCCATTTAATTTCTAGGTTGCCATTTTTTCATTTACTCTCTACTTTCCAAAAAGAAAAGGAAGAAGAAGCAGTAAAGAGATATTCCTACCCTCTCACTAGTTACTGATACTTTCTAAATTCTGGTTTTGATCCATGTTTCATCGGAGGCATTGTTGTGGCCAAACAAAAGGTGTTTTCTGATGTTATGAGGCTACCAAAGGAATTCACAGACCAAGTGTCAACAAACTTGACTTACTGTGTAGGGAATATAGTAACTTGAAATATAGGAGAGATATAACAGTATTACATCTTTCCTCTTCTTAGAACCACAAAATACTCTCATGTCTCCTCTTGCTACCATTAGCTCTATACTCTTTCAGTCCCTCGTCACGGTTTTATAAGTCATTTACACTTTAAACCAAGTCTTTTTCGGTCTGATACCCTCTGTTGCTTCAAATGTGAATACACATATGTACAGCAGACATTGGCTGTGTGGGTAGTTGGGCATTATCCTGGCTATATAGCCTGAGTCACCCTCCGTTCATTACCTCCTTTCATGACAAGCAGAACTTGCTGCCTTGCTTCAGCCAAGCATCTCCAGATCCCTGCCTCCTCAGCCCCAGTCCTGGTATGCCATACTATCCTACTCCCAAGACACACATATTTTCAGCAAGCTCTTCATTCTGCTTGTTTAGCGCTGATAATAGATACCAGCCTTGAAACAATAGCTTTACTTCTTTCATCATGCTGGATGTTCTCATCTTCTAGCTGGTCTGCCAGTGCCTGCAAATATGTACCACACATGCTAATCTCCCCCAGCAAGGACTTTTGGAGGTGATATGTCTCAGAAGATGGAAAGTGAAACTCAGATACCAGCAGAAGTACAACCCTTACAAATGCCTTTGAAGTATGAATGTTGATTTGGCCCACAGTTTTGCACATTCCCATGCGAAGGTTGCAGCATTTATCGGTTTATGGTGTTTATATGGGGAGTCTTATCTCAGGGAAACTTTATATGACCTCAGATTTGGAACTGGAAACCTTCCAAGCGGTCAGTCCTATCAAAGACACCAAATTTCAGGGCAAGCCAGCAAATATGAAATTTTGGAACATGTAAAAAAATCAGCTTTTAAGCCAAGAGTATTTGCTAATGTAACTATGGCTTTGCCAAAGTTTTGCCTGGCCCATATCCAGCTGACTCACCTGTCTGGGCAGATATACCCTAGCAATGACTATCTATTTCAATATCGATTTAAAGTTGTGAACACCTGTCTAGGGGAATTAAACTGAGATTGCCACAACATTAATACCTACAGCTATAGAAAAGTTAGAGGCATATCAT
Source organism: Burhinus oedicnemus (assembly GCA_008921705.1). Lineage (NCBI taxonomy): Eukaryota > Metazoa > Chordata > Aves > Charadriiformes > Burhinidae > Burhinus > Burhinus oedicnemus. The sequence goes on from VFFE01007795.1 coordinate 3,200,460, forward strand.
AAGAAATAAGAAGTCAGTCTCAGCCTTCATGACTTAAAAGGGAAGGTTTTTCTCTCCTTGAACAATTCTTTAGTACTGAAGTCTTAAGTATCCTTTGAATATGTTCTGTGTTTAGGCCCACAGAAACCTTTCCTGAAATGAGGGCTATAGAAACATCACCTTTGTACTTGGAGTGAGTACAACTGTCATTGTTCATTTGCATAGTGAAAGCTTAAATTAGCTTTGTCACATCTATAATGGAAGCACAAACATGGGATATAGATCTATAGTAAATTTAATTTATACAACCTTATATAAAAATATAGACATTATGGTGAAATTAGTTGAATAATATAAACAATAAAATCTGATTAAATATCTTATTCAATTAATTTTGCCATTTCTATATTAGTCATATTTAAAATATTTGTTATATTCTGTATCAGTATTGCTGTTATTTGCTGACTAATTATTTAGTTCTTTATGATATGCAAACAACTTCAGAGTTGTAAAAAGCTGTTCACCAAATAATTCACTGTTTTTTATGAATATTAACTTATACAAAGAAACATAATTTCTTATTATATCACTTAGATAATGCCTATTCTTTTTCATTTGTTACAACTTTCCATCAGAGTACAGCAGCAGCTTGCTGGATAAAGTGTATTTCTTCAAGAAATATCCCTAATTAACTTGTAGAAAAGCAAAAATATTATGCCAGTTTTCAGCCAGTGAGTTTAACGCAAATGAAACTTGAAACAAACTTCTTAGCATCTCTGCTTCGTTTTCTACCTAGGCATATCTTTGCCACTTCTACCATCAGAAAGACATTGCAAAACACGGGTAAGTTAGGTACCAAGGCAGCCCTCCTCAGGTTTTTCTAACAGTAGGTACAGTGAAGCCTTCAGTGTGAATGAAACTGCAAAGCAAAGGCAAATAGTACAGCTATTGCACCGTCAGCTGTTTTACTTCTTTGACACCAAAGTAGGCCTATAGCCTTTGCACCTCACCTGGAGGAGCTGGGTGCTACCAAAGAGGGGGGGCAGCCATTAGAATTTGTAGAGAAAAATCTCCTTTGTAAAATTAATTAAGGTTCCATTAACATTAAGCAAAGCAAATGAGTTATGGGAAAGGACAGGATAAAACTTAGATTCCTGCATTAACAGCTGTAGTCAGATTCAAAATCAGAATTAAAGTTTTTTAGATATTTTGGGTGTCTCTCCCCACTCTTACTAGAGAGTAGAATCCAAATCTTGACGGAGGCATGCACACGCCATGCCTGGCTGCAGACACGGTGTGTGGGTAAAGACGAATGCCTGGGAATGAAATTCAGAACTAACCAACATGATGCGCAGCACCTAAAGTCAGCACGTGCACAGCCCAGTGAAGGTAGCCAGATGGAAATACTGAGCAAAAACAGTGAGTTAAAGCTGTTCCTGCTTTCAGGGCTGCAGGGAGGCACTGCAATTGATTTCAGATACTTGTAGATACTGGTGACTCCCTGACTGAGGGAGGAATCACTCTCCTCTTTTAACCATGGCCAGGAAAAACATTCGAGCAACTGGAGACCCAGAGCCAGTTTCAGTTTGTAAACAGAGCAAAGCTTCCCGTGCCATCAGCAAGTGCCCTAAGGAATGGGGTACAGGGCAGGGATGGGTGTTACTGCACCTTCCAGTGCAGCTGTTGTGCTGTGGTGCAGAAACGTGTCCCAGCTGTTTTATAGCCAGAGAAAGAAAAAAGTCAAGAGGAAGATGACTGCACATCTGCTGGTTAAGGGGTGTTAATGAAAGGTGCAGTTCTGGGTTCAGGCTACTCAAGTGTCCTGGTTTGAGGTCAAACAGGACCAGTTTTGGTCAGTAACTTTACTTTTTAACTAGGCCTCTTCTAACTGCTGAAATTAACAGCATGTTGTGCAGAAACTGTTCGCTCTCAGAGTGATAAGACCCATGTTTATAGTTGATGCCAAGGAATGGGATGCAGAGAGGCTCCTGCTTACACTTATTGCTATAACACCCAAGGCCAGACAACTTTGTTATTTGCCCCGTTGGAGGGTCGGAAGTGGAAAAGTGTAGAGAGGTCACAGCTGCGGGGAGGAACAAACAGGACAGGTGACCCCAAACTGACCAACAGGGTATTCCATCCCATCTGCCTCCTGCTCAGTATAAAAGCTGAGGGATCAAAGGGTCAGCCCTCTTTCTTCAATGGCTAGCGTCCAAGGAGGACTCTGTTCGTCTGCTTTTGATCCTGATCCATGCATTCCTGAATCCAGACTGGAATCCAGTTCCCATCCATCACTGAGTCCATTCTGGGACTTCCCCAGTGCCTACCAGTGATGTGATTGTCATCCTAGGAGCTTGATACGGTTTTGTATATATTTCATTATTTTCTTTTTATTATTTTATTACTAATATTTTCATTAAAGTAGTTTAGTTCCTTCTAAACTCATGTCTCTTTTCTCTCTCTCTCTCCTCCCTTTGAAAAGAGAGGTGGGGGAGAGCATCTGTTGTTCCACCTGATTGGGCTAATCTGGCCCAAACCACAACATCAAGAAACTTTCAAGCATTTTATACTGACTTACCATGTTTAGACAGTCATTTAGAAATACTTCTGGGCAATGAAACCAAAACACAGGTCTTCCAGCTCCCAACCAAGTGCCTACTTTCTGAAAGAAGTAGGGTTTGAGTTTTACATTCAGGGCAGGGCAAAGCATCTAAAACATGACACTGGAGTCCAGCTGAGAGAAAAAACGGGGGTTCAGTGGCTGTTTGCCCCCCTTGGTGCAGCCTCATGCCCTGCAGCTTCCTTTTCCACTCCTGAAGCACTCAATGAATGGTAAAGTCTCTTCAAAGGGACAGCTTGCCAGTGGGATGTTCTCCCCAAAGGGGTAAGTTCGGGATCAGCCCCTAAGTGTGCTAAGGCATTTAAGACATTTTCCCATTCCCAGCTGAGTCTGGCAGCAGTCAAATGAGTTTTTTGGATCATGTTGTGTTTTTGCATTGGCAGTTTAATTACTTAATTGCCAAAGGTCAGTTTTAGCCCATTTCTGGACCTGGTTCTTCAAGATAGATCTAGGTACCTAAATACAATGCCCCAATATTTAAATAACTGAACAGGTTTTGGTTAACAGTCACTAACTGGATTTCAAGCTAGCTTGTGTACAAGTATAAGAAGAGGCGATTTGAATTTAATAGTACTTTAAGTAAAACAATCTGGAAAAGCTGAGATTATGTGGACAAAAACATCCATATTAAATGTGTCCTCTGCCAACTTAGTAAATATTCATCCAAGTAAATAGCTTGGAAAAATTATTTGGCCCATGAGGAGTTGTCATGTTAATTTGGATGCTAGATTCAGAGTTAAAAACTGCAAAACAGAGAATTTTCTGTTCCTTTTTAAGGGCAAATCTAATGCAGTCAGGAGTCAGTAAAGCACCAGAATAATAAACCACTTGTCAAAGAAGGAATATTACTTACTTGGACTGGGAAGCTGCAGGCTGTTTGTCTTAATCTAAAATTCCTAACAGCACCTTCCCATTAATTGAACACATCGAAAACATACAAGTTAAAGCGAAATAAAACTACTATTTATTAAACACTTACACAAACTTGTACTACTGTTGAAAGTGGAGCAGAGTGGACAATTGATTTTTTTTCGTCAGTGAATGAAAAGAATAAATAAATGAGATCTGTTCAGATCAACAGGATATTGATCCTTTCAATCCCACTCCATTTTTCCCTCACTAAAAAGAGAGATTAAAAAGGGAAGCTCAACCTCACTGCTCCCCTAGAACAATCATTTGGGAAACCTAACTTAAATTAATACACTATTTAAAAGAAAAAGGAATAATCTCACAAGTAGAGGTTATTATAATCTGAGAATAATCCATAGTATGTTGACAGTTGCTTTCCAGAGCAGTCACCTTAGAACGAACAGGGAGCCACCATATCTAATATGAGTTTCTTAAACATTAGACATTGGAAAAGAAGCATGCAACCAACCGTATGTTGAGAATCATGCTGCAAAATTGGGGGTTTTTTTCTTCATTTCTTTTTTCCCCCAGCTGATTCTTTTTGTTAATTCCAGTTGAATTCTTGTTTTGTTTTCAGTTTGACAAAAACAAGAAAGTGTTTCACTAAAAAGTTGTTCAATGCTTCTCAAAAGTTTATTATGCTTTTCTATTGATCCCAGAGCAAAACCTATTTTCTCTACTGTGGGTCATACTAATTGTGTCCCATCTAATACCAACTCACTTCCAGTTTTCATGCAGTGAATGCACAAAAATCCTTATTGAACATTACTAAATATTGAGCAATATGTACATATATATATGAGGGAAAAAAAGACATAATTAAGAGTTATTACACAATGGCAAGCACTGTAATTCAAACAACATTTATAGATGTAGACTTATAAATATGTATAAACACATAAACATATATACACTCAAATGTACAGATACATAAACTCATATTGTTCTTTAAAATGTAATTGAATACAGAAGATTAAAATAATGATTCCACAACTTTTTGTGCAAAACCTTCTCACTGTAAGATTATTTATGTGTGGGTTTTTTTCCCAGTAACCAATAGGATATTTTCTAAAAGACACATCATGTGACTATTTTACTTTCTTTTAAATTATTCTTAGATATGGAGATCCTAACTCTTTTTATTTAACTAAAAGGTGTATGGTTAAATTTATTTATGTTTAAGATAAAAACTAATTTTTAGTTCAGTCCAAATCCTCAAACCCTAAATAAGTTCACAGTTGCGTGTGGTGTTCATACTCCATTTGAGGCAAAATTTGATCACAGATTTGGACTGGGAACAAATTCTTTCAGAAAAAGAAAAAAAATTGGCTATAATGAAGCTGAAAGTTATCAGATATCTCCCATAGGAAGGAAATCTGATAATACAGGATAGTGAGTCTGGCATGCTCAGACAAGGTCCTTAACAAGGTGCCAGGACACATCACGGACTATGCTGACCCCATAATCCAGAAGTTTGGTTCAGAGTTTCGGCCAAACTCTGATTTCCTCCTATTTCACAGGGTGTCAGAAGTGGTCCCTTGACAAATATGACAGGTAGGAGCTATTATCCTTGCATTTTTAAAGAAATAAGATGTGACAGCTCCTTTTATCACTTTGATTAGCTTTTTCTCGTTTTCTGTAACAAAAAGGAAGCGGTTTTACTCTCAGAACTGGTGGAGTCAAAATAACTTAATCTTGGATGTTTCAGTTAATTTAAAGAGGAAAAGGTGCAAAGATGAATGCATCATATCCTTGGGAGAATAAAAGTTTTTGGCAAACTTTGGATATATCCTTCATTAAATATTACATTAAAAACTCTTACAAACTATGAAATAAATTATACAGACTCATAATGTATGGTACTCAGTTGAATACCTGTATCTAATTTTAGAAATATTTGAATCACCAGAAAAATCCTTTGCTAACATTCATTTAAGGTTTAATAGAGTTATTATTAAAATAGAACTGCAAATTCTGTAATTTTATAAGAAGCTTAAATCAAGGCCAGTGAAGGAGAGGGAAAATATTGTATTGCTCTGGGATATATGCTACTTTGGGAGAAAAAAAAGAGATGATTTGTTCTCTAGCGATATCTTATTCTTGTCTCCCTGCGCATACTCAGATACTGCACTTCATCCCCTGAGGACTGCCAAAGTTACTCATTCATATCCATCCAATGTCCTCTATAATCTGATACTGGTCACCAACAGTTACTAATGTTACCTATTTCATTGAAGCGTATATGTTGCCATAGCCAGCCATCTTGGTATTCACCAGAAACTTTACTCACCACATCTTCTAGTTAACATGGATCTGCAAAATAAAGACTTCTAATTGCTGTTAGCTATAGAAGCTAACTCCCCTGCAGACGCTATCAGAGGCCAAAATGAGCAGGTTCAAACAGTAATCTCTTGAAACTGTCTATTTGATTTATCTGTTCTTTTGATTTATTCTTTAAGTAAGGGAAATACAATAACCTCCTTAATAACTAATATTTACTCCGTATAAGCACTGTGTTTCCGTATCCACAAAGGAAAACAAGAAGAAAATGGTCCACAGTACCATGACTATATAGTCAAGTAAAACACACTTCTCTGTGGGAAAATTTGGAAAGCTCTGTTGTGCCGCTGCAGACATTTAATACATTGAAGTTTCATACTACACCACTCCCTCTTTTTGTCCACTGTCTGCTGCTGGTACTCAGAGTTGTCAGAGTGTCTTGAGATGCCCTTGGGCAGAGATGCTTCCAGTATTGTCAGAAGTACCAACGGATTTCAGTTTATCTATTTATTCCCTTGTAAAAATGTACTAATTTCAGCTTTCATTAGTAAATGGGTAAAAATAATCTCTTTAGAGTCTACTATACACCATTCAAATTGCTGTTGCCACCAGCTGTAAGGAGCTCAGGTTAAAAACAGGTACCAAAACTGGTAAGAAAACCCCTCTGCTGGTAACAGCCAGGCTGTGAAAGGGACAATCCCCAGCAGTAAGGTGCTAGGGCAAGGAGTGGGGCAGCTGGGGGTAGACAAGGGGCAGCGCTGCCCACTCCATGGACACCCCACAAAAGGCATCACCCCTCCAGTAGACTTTCCCCTCCAGCCACTTTCCAGTACTGCTCTCCCTACAAGCATCCCACCCCTCCATGCCCTAGATGCATTTCTTGTCTGAAACAATATTAGACATTTTGGCAAAGAAAAAAACCAAAACCAACCAAACAAAAAAACCCAAAAAGCAAGAAAAAATGATGGGACTTTAAGGCACATTCTGAAGTATATAAAAATGTTAGTTTATGAATAACCAAGTTTCAAGTTTTGTTTCCTGTATTTTTTAATGTGCCATAAGAACATCTTCACTTCACTACTGGACCTAGTACTGACCAACAAAGAGGGACTAGTGGAGGAGATTAAGGTTGGGGGAACCCTCGGCTGTAGTGATCATGAGATGATCGAGTTCAGGATTATGTGCAGTAGGCAAAAAATGACAAGTAGGGTTGCAACCTTGGACTTCAGGAGGGCTAACTTTGATCTCTTCAAGAAACTGCTTGGAGAAATCCTACGGGTTAGGGCTCTAGAGGGTAGGGGGGCTCAAGAGAGCTGGTTGATATTCAAGCATCACTTCCTCCAAGCTCAGGATTGGTGTATCCCTAAGAGCAAGAAATCAGGCAAGGGAAGCAGGAGACCTGCATGGTTGAGCAGGGAGCTTCTGAAAAAACTTGAGTGGAAAAAGAAAGTTTACAGTAAGTGGAAGAAGGGACTGACCACTTGGGAAGATTACAAGAATGCTGCCAGAGTATGCAGAGATGAAATGAGGAAAGTCCTCCTTGGAATTAAATCTGGCAAGGGATATCAAGGTCAACAGGAAGGGTTTCTTCAAGTACATCGGAGGCAAAAGGAAAATGTAGGCCCGCTGTTGAATGAGACAGGGGCCATGGTGACAGATGATGCAGAGAAGGTGGAGTAACTGAATGCCTTCTTTGCTTCAGTCTTTACTGCTCAGGCCAGCCCTGAGGAGTCCCAGACTTTATAGGTAACAGAGAAAGTCTGGAGGAAGGAGGACTTTCCCTTGTTTGAGCAGGATCAAGTCAGAGATCAGTTAAGTAAACTGGATATCCACAAGTCCATGGGTCCTGATGGGATGCACCCGCGAGTGCTGAGGGAGCTGGTAGAAGTCATTGCTGGGCCACTCTCCATCATCTTTGAAAGGTCCTGGAGAACAGGCAAGGTGCCTGAAGACTGCAGAAAAGCCAGTGTCACTCCAGTCTTCAAAAAGGGCAAGAAGGAAGACCTGGGAAACTACAGGCCAGTCAGTCTCACCTTCATCCCTGGAAAGACGATGGAACAGCTCTTTCTAGACATCTTCTCAAAGCATCTGGAGGGAAAGAAGGTTATCAGAAGTAGCCAACATGGATTCACCAAGGGGAAGTCATGTCTGACTAATCTGATAGCCTTCTACGATGGCGTGACTGGATCCTGATCCATGCATTCCTGAATCCAGATCCGGAATCCAGTTCCCATCCATCACTGAGTCCAGTCTGGGACTTCCCCAGTGCCTGCTGGTGTCGTGGTTGTCATCCTGGGAGCTTGATATGGTTTTGTATATATTTCATTATTTTCTTTTTATTATTTTATTATTAATATTTCATTAAAGTAGTTTAGTTCCTTCTAAACTCTTAAGTCTCTCTTTTTTCTCTCTCTCTCCTGCCTCCCTTTGGAAGCAGAGCAGGAGAGAGAGAGCATCTGTTGTTCCACCTGACTGGGCCAATCTGGCCCAAACCACGACAATTAGTGACTATAATTATATTAATGCATATTTTATTATGCCTTAATGTAATGTCAAACCCAAGTCATTGTTTACGTAGCTACTCATGAACTACGAATCTTAATTTAGGAGTGCAAAACCAAATTTTTTTTCTATCAATACTTTCTTAGCCAGTCTGAACCCTAAAAGAAAAGCCAAGGTCAAATATTAGTGTATATTCTCCTCATTTTTTGTTAGGATGTTGGAAAAAAAACTAACTAATCTCCTTGCATACCAATCCCCTTTGTGTGTATGCTTACTCCATGCAAACACGTTTCATGACCATTCGTTGAGTAAGACAGTCCTTAACCTTTTAACTTGAGAGATAATCTCATCTCAGACCCCCTCCTCATCTGACAAGGACAGCTTGCTTACAACAACTTATTGCATATAACGAATTTTGGATTGTCCTTGTCTTTATGTTCTAGAGAGCTTCTATCAGTCTTTTATCTGAAAACTAAGCCTTTTTCCCCAAATCCATCTTTGTTTCCATGCACAGATTTCTGTCCTGTCTTATTGATGGATCCTAAGAGATAGCTACTATTATGGAACAGATGCTTTTAAAGCATTTATTAATACTTGTTTTCACTGATGAAGAGAAGGGATTAGGCACTTCTTTTCTCCTCTGTTGTTTGTTGGTGTCACCCTGAATTACTCCTTGGGAGTTGTTTGCTGTAATGGTTTTTTTTTTTGTAACATTGCAAGTTATCACTGCCAAAGTAATGTCTCAAAACAGAAAGGGAAAAATTATAAATGATAAATCCCCACTGTGATTTCTTGTTTCCACCAAGAAATCATGTCCAGTAGAATTAAATTATGTTTTTAAAGATCAAGTGATTTTGACTATGCTGACATTCTTTAGAGTTTAAAGAGATATAAGCCATATGTTATATGACACTTGATATAAGACTTGCTGTTTCATGGAGATAGGCCACAGCATACGTGGCCTTGAAATGCAGTGGAAATAGCAACCTGAAAGAGTTTGTACGAATCTAAGGAAAATTCATACAAACCTTCAGTGATCCATTCATAACACAAGAGTATTTGAACAACAATGCTTATTTAATGAATACAGTTAGAACATGAACTCGAGCAGATTTCGAATTCTTTTGTGGTTCTAAATGAATAGTTCATGTAGGTCAGTATTTCTTGTGTGTATGCCCCTAGATAAAGTTAAGACTGGTTCTATTACATTTATTGTACTAATTCGAAGACACCTCAGACCAAAAAATTTCTTTCTGGAGAATTAGCCATTTATTTCTTCTCTTCACTTTCGTCCCTATAAATAATTTTCAATATACATGTCACCATATTAAGTTATAATATATGTAAGTCACTCCATTATATGTCAGCTGGAGGTCACCATATTTCTCTGAACAGGATTTTTAAAGGACTTTCGGAAAAAAAATTTAAAAGCCTGGACAAAATTATAAATACCTCCCAATTGTCAGTGTGTAGTATTCTGTTAACCCTTTTAGACATAGTTTGACAGGCAAAGTGTAATTTGTTGTTAAAATATACACTAATTTTTGCTATGCTTAAGGTCAACTAAAGCAAACAACATTTGAGCCTGACATTCACCGCACTTCTGGTCAGCCATAACCTCTGCCCTTTTCCTATGTTTTCTTTGTGCTCTCTATTCCAGCTCCTCAGAACAGGTAGCTCAGTATGGGAACGTTTACCCAGGTAGCATTGCTTACTGCAGTGGTTTGGGATAAGCCAGAAGGAGCAAGGTGAGAAAGTACAATGTAGCCTGCAGTGCCAAGGAGTTGGTGTGGAAAGGAAAGCTGCTGAGATGAGGGGCATGGTCTGGTCTCAAAGTAAGTTATGGTTCCATCACCACTTCTGACAGTCCTGATTTGACTAATTTCTGTTTTTCAGTTTTACCTCTAAGGTCTTTTTTTTCCTTATTATCACACTTCACAAAATGACCAAGAGCAGTCTTTCAGAAGATTATCTGCCTTTTACTTTCAATCTTTTGCAAAAAGTAGAAGCAAAATCTGCTCAACCCACACACCAAATGATCTCTATGGTCAATAGTTACATAATAAACTGTAGAACATTTTCTTCATTAGAAGTCTGTTGTGGAAGTTGTTTCTTTGCTAGGGTACAGATCTTATATACTCTGACCTCTGCACTTCAGAAGCCCAAGCTACTATTTCAAACTGCAGTGGATTATATACAGCGAATTGGAATCAATAAAACGTAAGTCCTCTGATACGTTCAATCCCCTTAATGATTTCTCTCACATACATCAACTGTGTACAAAAGAAGCACAATATCATAATTGCTTATGTCTCTAGATTTTTTATGGCTTAGTTCACAAAATTATCAAGAAATAGAGTAATTTTGTATCTTAGTACTCTTTTTTTTTACTCACTTTATCTTAGATGATATGGACATTTTATTCAGGCAATATCACTCTTGTTCGCTTCCAAGGATAAAATAATTTCAGCTTGAAGTTTATGCAGACCTAGACACATGAACCAGGAGATTATAGTCAAGGTTAAAAATGTAAGTATGGAATTCATAATTGTCTCCAGAGATATAATTATGTGATGAGGAGAGGTGTTTTAATTGCTATCCTGGATAAGGACTGCATATAGCTATTACGTTCAAAGCTGCATGTAGAACAAAGAAATTGTACAAACTAGAGAAAAGGAACTATCTAATCCCCTGAAAAATTTCAGAAATTCTTTTTACATACATAGCACATGATTTTCTTTCACTTCCATTGGCTTCAAAGTCATTTGTAGAAAATGCCCTATGTCACCCAAGATTTATTTTTCATAACTAGTGTTTATGTTTCCAAACCGAACAACTCTCTCATGGACCCACATTGCTATGAGGCCTCAGACTTTTTGGTATTTAACATAGGCAATTTTGTTAAATGAAAAATATAACTTGCTTTCTGTGTTTTTTCTATTTTAAACCTTGTCTGCATTTGCACATTTCTGTTGTCTCAATATGCTCTGTTTCTGTGGGTTATCCAGGGAAGCACTCTCTAAAACAAAGGGGGAAATTCTGTTTCCTTTTTTTTTAAAAAAAAAAATAATCCCTGACCTGAAACAATAGAAATGCTGAAGGATGAGACGTCTTTTGAAAGGTCTATACATTCTGGAAAACCTAAACACGCTCCTGTTTTTGCAAAGAGCGATAGAAGTATAAAAAAAAAGTCAGTCTCATATGACAATTTCCTGTCTCTAATTCAACAGCCACAACAGAACATAATAATTTGATATCAATATTTTCACTTGTCTTCAACTTTGTTGCAGAATACTAGTGAAAAAGCCCAACCAAAAAAAAGGGGGGCTAAGGGGGACTACTGAAATTGGGTAGAAAAATCACTGATATGTTTAACTTATTTTTGCTCTATCCTGGTTTTGTCTGCCTTTTTCCTAGATTCAAAGTACGTTCATTATAAAACATCTCATATCTGTTTCCTTAGATAAACCATTTCATTAATCAGCATAGCCAATTACGTCTAACTGTCAGCTTCAATGATGAATGAAATGGTTTATCTTAGGAAATAAATATGAGAGGTTTTGGGTTTTTTTGATTTTTGTATTAAAACCCTCTAAATTTAAAGGAAGGGCAGCAAATGCAGGTTACTACAATAACGATTCCAAACAATGAGGTGTCATACTTTTTTTTATGATTTAGTAGTCATCAGTTTCCCCTGAGTTGAAATACAAAAAAATCACAAAAAAAAAGTAAGGTTTCTCATTAAAGAAAGAGAAAGATCTAAATGCTATTTTCTTCTCTTCTTTTCTTGTTACTATTTTGAAAACAAATACAAAGCCAAGCTCTCTTTTAAAGAAATTGCTTGTTCTTGTACAGCTTTGTGATTCTGCTTGTGGAAATACTGTATGTGCTACAACTGGTAGCTTGGTTTGGATAAAACCCCAAGTCTTTCTCAGTGAATCACCAGTGAAGAGGGAAGCTCTGGGAAGATGGAGGTAGGTAAGAAAGAGAGGAGAGGAATCAGGCTCAGGATGCTCAGGTGTCTTAGGAGCACAGAGCTGGGAGGAAGTCTTGTATCGCTGAGTCTGTTGGCTTGCTATCACCAGCATCATGCATTATGCTCATTCATGGTTTATACTCAGTCATTATTGATTTTTTTTATTTTTCTGCCCTCCCCTACTCTTTTTGGAATCTTAATTTTCATATTCTCTGTTCTGATAGTTGGAAACCTTTTAATCACCAGCCTAAATTACTTGTAACACTTTTGCACACATTTTCTTGATTTCTACCCTCATGTGCCTGTAGACTCATCGTATACCAGACTTCCCTGTTTGCTAGATTAGATGAATCCGTGTACTTTTAATCTTAGTTTTTCTGCTCTTCATCTCTTTCTGCAGGCAGTAATCCACAGTCATTGGTCCTGGATAGTAATCAAGGACAACAATTGGAATCTGTCGATCCGTGACGGTTAATGGTTGGACTTGATGATCTTAATGGTCCTTTCCAACCTAAAAGATTCTCTGATTTCCAGGAGTATTTGCTGTGCATGTTACAGCTATGTAATCTACTTAATATGACGTTGTTTTAATATCATCATGTATAAGGCTTGAAAGCTATACAGCTCAACTGGTAAGGGAAAGTTGGAAGATGTAATCTGGAAATAATTTGTTAATCAGTTTCCAGAAGTACATTTGTCCTAATGTATGACTGTCTATATTTTCAAAGTGTGTTGATACATATGCTGATGGGAAAATTTTTTTAAACAGTATCTCTACTGTAACATTGCTAAGACTTAAGCCTGTGGTGAAAATTTGGAGATGCATTGTCAACACTAAGATAATACTCTTCCCCTCTCAGAAATGTTTTTTTGTAAAATTTAAAGTTATTCTAAAAACCACATGTGCATTGCAAATTGTCTTGAACACAAATTCACCACCAGAGCTAAAAGACAAAAGTTTCTAAAGGCTTTTGGGGATGGGAGTGCAGATGGATATACGATCATAAACTCTGAAGAAAAGCCACCATCTGGAAAGTCTAGATACCCTTTTTTCCTGGAAAAGGACAAAGGATACAAACCATTCCCCTCCAACAATTATTCAAAACAGTATAAAATACAAATATTGACTTCCTCAAAAATGCTCTTGTTGACTTTTTGTCAGACTGGCAAACACAATTAAGCAATGGGGCCAAGCTGTCCTCTAAATTCACTATCACTTGGCACACATGAATAAATAACTTATGCAACACAGATTGGAAAAATAGAGGTAGTCTATCAGCAATTAAGATGGATGAATTTTGCTTCTCTCTGAGGGTTTGCTGTCATCTAGCATGTCAGCTAATACTAGTTTAATAAAGAGCAGGTATGTAAGATTTTCTTCATACCTATACATTCAATAGAGCATTCCTGCAGCTGGGAATTTCTCATTTTCATGCATTAAATTAAAATAAGTTTTCAGTCCCAGGCACTGGTCAATGATCCCACATACAGCAGAATCAGTGGACCCTTATTTCATCTGGCATGACTGGATAAATTTTAGATGATTGTGACCTTCAGTGATAGTTTTGTACAATGTTTGGTAGGTTATTTGATGCACCGATGATTTGGAAAACCAATTGTTCATCTTACTAATAAGTAATTTCAAGTTTCTGGAGAGTGTTTCACCTGCTGCACTAGATACTTCCATATGGAGTAAATAATATACCTGAGAAGCTAAATCCTGTTTTAGACTCTGTTGTTGACATCAACCATTGCACCTATATAATTTTACTGATTCTTTGCTCCTTTTTCAGAGCTAGATCATTTTCTTGTAATGTTTATTTCAGCATCTAAACATCACTTTGTACATTACATCATTCACATTTAAACAAGGAAAGAAAGCTGTCATTACCTTTCATATAGTTACTTTTAATATTAAAGAGCTAGTTCACATAAGTTTATTATATTGATGTCTGTAAATGCCTTTGAAAAGAGACTTGCAACTTGGGGTATTATTCTTCCATTCTCTATGCAGAGAAGGTAAAAGTAATTTTAAATTAGGACACAACCTTTTTCTGTGAAGGTCCACCTGGTTTGTAGATTCTCTTGTCCTGTGCCTACATAGTTTATCCAGCTGAAAAGATGATATAATACAAGAACAAGTGAAAAATAACACCAATCCACCTTCAAAAGCAATTGTTTTGATTCCATGTTTTGCTGTCATGAACTGCAATATTTTTGCCTAGCACATGAAAATGCAGACAAAGCAGAAGTACTATTTTAGTGTATAAATACTGCATGCCTCACATTCAGGTGGTGTAAAACACAAAATGTCTAAACCAAACTTTATGGTCATGACTAGGAACCATCTTCAGCTATTTTTTTTTTATCTCTTTCTGTGTTCACCTGGTTCCCAATTTTTTGTTTGTATGTAAGCTCGTTTTCTTCATATTATATTTGTAGTCTGAACCATGTTAATAGTATTAAAAAATAATGCATATTCAATAGTTATTGATGGTGTAAATCACTCATGTGCCAAGCTTGAAAGTCTATAATGTTTTACCCTACCCAATACATATACTCACACCTGTCCCGAGAGCAGATGCTCCTATTCACAATCTAATCTACACAAAGAAATACAATGGTAAAATAAGTTAACAAAGACATTTGTCTCAGACTGCCTCATACCTGTACGTTAATAGATAGAAATCCTATTTGCTGAGAGGAGAAGAAAAGAGCATGCTTTGCTGAAACTGGATTACAGTAACTGACATTCCCTTCAAACTACGTTTTGTGCTAACCAGTAGGTTGCAAATCTGTTTACCAGATGATGTCCTAAAAAAGCTGCATTCACAGAGAAAACAACTAAAGAAGCGACCTCTCCAGCATATGTTCCCTTTGTCCCCTATTCTGCCTCCTGTGAAAAGCTTGTTTCTTTCAGGTTGTTGGTTACTGACCTTTCTCTCCTGACTTGCAACCTGGAATTTATTTGGGGCAGGGGTGCAGTGAGATGAAACGAAAGGCAGACTCCCATCCACTCCCACCTCCACCTCCATCTATCTTTAATACTCTGGGACGAGAAAATTCAGAATGAAGGTAATATCTTCTACACTATTTTCCCCCATTCTACCTAAAATCATTTAACATGGAAGAAGTTGTTCTTGATATTTAAACATTTGCAGGAGAAGACAAGGGCCATTTCCCTCAGTCTTCATTACCTACTGTTCAGCCCATGACATCAAATTTAATTTCCCTATTGGACTCTGCAAAGTCTGTCAAGTAAACTAGCAAATATGTATTTGTCAGGTGTGACCAAAATATTTCTGTCTTTCTTCACTCTTGTGAACAATAGACAGTTACAATATATTGTATATATATGAAGGTTTGAACACAGTCTATGGTTTTCACCTTTTTTAAATAACCTCTTATTCTTAAGGAAAGTATTTGACTTTCAATCAAGTCAAATCTGACACCAAAGAAATCTGTTGTAAACATGTTGAATTTTTGTTGCTTTTCTCAGACCAATGTACTCCTGGCTCTTTTGAAAACTGTAAAAAATAATAGGCTTATGATATTTGAGTAATCTCTACACTTTTTAAAGCTTAATGGCAAAATAATCTGTTCAAAAACATCGTCTACAGTCATCATCCCTTTAACTGTATGTTGAGGACAAAAGTAATCACATTAAACTGTAACATAGTCAAGCAAAACTCCATCTGACAGCTCAAGGTGTTACACTTATATGCATCAGGGGTTGATTTTTTTTCTGCAGACTGTCACATAGGCAGATTATTTTTAATATGCTATTAGCGAAATGCTAGCCACCTTTACCTAGTTATATATGAGACAAAGCATTTGTTTAGGAGCTTGGATATCAGAGTTCAGTGCCCTCCCTAGAGTGAAAGATACAAGTCCCGTGTCTCCCTGAGGAATACTTGATTCCCAAATTAAAGAATAGGTAATGATGACTGAAGAATAGAATAGATCACAGTCTTCATCTCCTTCCTGTCTTTCATTCTCAATAGCTGTGGGGCTGGGAAAGGGGAAGCCCAAAGGAAGACATACTCTGTAGCTTGTTGCTCAGCTTAGTCCCTTGAAAGGACTAAGCTAAGTCCTGGATTCAAGATTCTTCCTTCAGATTTAGCTTTGCTTTTTATGAGGTGACTGTTTAATGTAAAATATATTGTAGGGGAAGCCTAACTCTCTGGGTTTTTTAGATTACATTCTGCCTCCATGTTTTAAGAGCAAGGAGATTCAAATGGTGCTGTGTTGACTTCTAAATCCGTTATAGAACTTCAACGTTTGCTAAGTACTCTGTTCACAATTTAAAGGGAAAAACAATGACATATGCTTTAGTCAGTAAGCCTTTTTCACTAGATTGTCAATTCCTGTAGTGTTTTATGCAGAAGGTGCCAAATTCTCTGTCTGAATATTGGTAAGTAACAAGGCTGGTACAGACAACAATTTATAGAAATTACAGGGTATTGTAAAACTTTTCAAAATGAAGACATCTCAGAAATGAGTGTCTTCAGTGGGCAAAAGAGATTTCAAATTTTTTCATCACCATTGAAATTTACCAAAAACAAATTTGTAAAGTAGACAGAATAACTCTAGTAAAAGACCTTTGCTACTAAAACTACTACCTTCCTCCTAATTATTACTACAATTATGTGATTGTTTGAACATCCATTTATTCCCCACTTCATGCTGCTCTTCATAAATCACTAAGGAGTTTCTTTAACATATATACTGGCAGCATGTTCAACAAAGTCTTACTGCTTGTTAAATATATTTCTTGCATTAAAATGGCACATAATTATTAAGAAATGCTGGAGAAAACCCGTATTACATTTCAGCCATTGATGAGGATGGATTAACTTATTCTACCTGTAAGATATGTAGTTGATTTACCCATTAGTAACTGATTTTTTCTCGATTAATGACTAGGGTATGTTTAGCTCTTTGGTGAATACCTGGATTTATACTGAATCAAGTCTTGAGTTCTACAAGAAGGTAAACCTGGTGCTGTATTAACAATTTTGCACTAAAAATATTTGCAACCTATTTAGCAAAAGTTTTATATCCAAGATTAATTTTTAAAACAGCTCTGAATTAATCAAATTATCTATGCTGTGCAATTACAACTAGATCAATTGGGTTTTTTGGCTGTTGAGTTGCATCAATTTGTCTAAGCACACCTGACCAGAGCGCACCCTGTGCTCAGAAGCTTCTATGAAGATTACTTTACGTGCTAAGGACACTGTCTCACTTTACCACAAAACCACAGAAGTCTGGGGAATTAGTTATGTAATACCATTTAAGACTCTCATATCCCAAACACAAATTGCTTGAGACATGCCAAACAATCTATATTCTTTAAAAAGGACAACAATATTTTTTTTTTGTCCAGAGGAAAACATGAGATCCCTCATAAGATAGTAATATTAAGACATTGTACTGTGACTGTGTATAGGTATTTTCACTTCACATTTCAATCAGTTTCAAGGCCTGATGACCAATATAACCTTCTGCTACTTAAGCTGTGGTTTCACAGTAAGGTTAGCATGACGTCTGTCCCAATGAAAATGGTACTTCTGCCTTGACTCTTATGGGATGCAAAATGATGATGGATATGATCCAGGCTAAAAAATAAACATTTTTCCTCTCTGTGTTAGTTTTGCCAGGATCAAGCCCTGATTCACTTTCCTACATGGCTGTAACTATTAGGACCAGTACAGAGAATGGGCCACCACAGAGGTGGGATGTCTTCATATGATGGTAGTGTCAGCTCAGGTCAGTTTCAACTGATAGCGATCCAGATGGTGTCCTTGCTCATACCTAATCCTTTGTAATATTTTTATCTACTAACTGTAAGTGAAAATATAGAAATTGCCATCTAAGATGAGACTGATCATTATTCCTTCCTGATATATCAGTTATAATTTACAAGGCTGAGGGGGGTCATATCTTGGTTCTCCATTGAGGCCACCCTGTCATGGCTACACAACTTCATTTCCTGCCCTCTACCTTCAGACTGGGACTGTTTACCTCTGTATCTGAATCCAATACTGGTGAGAATCCACTTCATTTTTCAGAAGACAGCTGCAGTTAAGAAAACAAAGAAACAATGAAGCTTACCCTTCAGGAAAAAAAATATCTTAATCTTTGCTAGCAAAAAGGCAGGTTATGCTTGAAAGTGTTTGATAATTTTTCTTTCTATACTCCTGGGGAAGGATTTAGGTCCAACAATAAAAATTTTAATCTCAGATTTGATCTTGCCCAGTGTTTTCTTTCCTAAATGATCTTGGTGTTTTGAAAATACAAAACCCAAGAATATGGTGGCCCAAATCCAAAACTTTCATGAATTAACCACTGAACAATTAAAAATAAACTTTTGCAAGAATTTTTTTCCTACACATCATTACCCATTTTTCTATCACAATTAACAATAAATATTGATGAGAATGCCATGCTGCAACAATTAATTCCATTGTTTAATTGTATATTTATTAGTTATAATTTTTTCCCATTCAAATTAGTTTCTCTTTATTCTTTTCATGTGGAAAAGGGAGAATAGAACATTTCTGTTCTGTGTTCCTGTAACGATATTTAGTAGCTTATTACAGTTCTTACAGTCTCAGTCTTTCAAAACCTCTTAACATTTTATGCAACAATAAAGAATCTGTAGCTTGAGTTTCAATTGAAAAACAACAATGAAAAACTATTTTCTCTACATTTGTTTTACTCTGTTGCTGTCTAACACTGTTTCTTTGTTCGTTACTCTTTAAGAATCCTTGAAAATATTATCATGTGCAGCTACAGTCACCTGTGCTTTATCTACAGTGCTGAGCAGGAGAGGTCCTGGGGCTGATTTCTGGCCTCAAGGCCAAGTGGAATGCGTGAGCTGGTATCCATGAGCCTTGCAGGCTTGTCCCATCTGTAGCAAATTCACTCTGTAGGGAAGAAGGTAGAGTGGTCCGGAATAGGGTGAGAGAGGGAGGTAAAAATGAAATCATGCAGATAATTATGGGTTTCATATGCAAGCTGGTTTCCAGCATCTGTTATTTATCAATACAGTCATTGCCATATACTTATGTCACAGAAAGCTTGCACTGTACATATGGGAGCCTACACGCTGCTTTGCTGAGTCGTGCTGACAAGCAGGAGAGTGGTCATTGTGGGTCTAATTTAGAAAGGTGAATACTGAATGTCATCCTGGGGTGGAAAGCACTGGAAAAAAAGTCAGAAAGTTAAATCTTCGTAAAGTCATTTCCAGCAGAGATCTCTATAGTTAATCCTCTATTGGCCACAATTAATCCCTAACCAGGAGGATAACTGGGAACTTAGAAAGCATACTACTATACCACAAGACAGATAATAATTATGTTATTCATTAAATTATTAAAAATAATTGCACCATTAAATCAAACCAATAATTTAAATTTATATGACTAGAAGTGTAGGTTGGCTCAAGGGAAGGGATGAGGCCCAGGTTTTCAAAGGACTTTTGCATAGGACTTAAATAGCTATGTACTTGGGAACAGTGGATCTGAATACTAGAATAATACTCTATGCATATTGTGTGTGAATGTGTATGTGATAAGAATATGGGAAGAGTGTGAAAGATTTTTTTTGCACTGTGCAAGATTTTAAATAACTAGCCTCATCGTAAAACCTGCAAAGCTCCTGCTACAAAGACAAGTAACATGTGAAAGTTACCCTTAGGAAATTATTCATTAAAGGGCTTCTCTGTCAGGCTTCTCTGTCCTGGGTGCTCATGATAATAAAAACACAACAATGACAATTAATCGTGAAAGTTACAGCTGAGATGTCACCAGTGGATATAGAAACAAACAAAGAAAGGAAAAAGCAAGCTTGAAGTTAATCAAGAGAGGACAGAAAAATAAATGAACTGTGAGACATATTTAAGTACCATAAACATTTGCCATAGTGTTGATTTGCCAGAAAAACTTAATCATTACAGGGGCTACACCCCAGGCATACACTTGAGACTAAATAATGAGCACATTTAGTCAATGAAACAAGTGAAAGCAAGGTTTCCCCAAGAGAAGAGACAGGAAATCTATTCCTTCCCAGCAAAATGATAAATAACCCACCATTAACGTCCCAATGGAAAATGCTACAGAAAGGTCATAATGTAATAGCTTATTCCTGGCTTTCCAATAAATGGTAAAAGAAAAATAAAATAATAAAAAAAAGAACTTTGACCAAAACAAGAAGGAAATAGAAAAACAGAAAGAAAACAGAAAAGCTGTGTATACAAGATTTTATAATAACCCCTTGCCATAAAAGTGTACCTCTTCAGGGAAATTGTTGGCACTGCCATTCTGCCCTCTGTGGAGGTCCAATTGCTTCTTATTTCAAGAAGAGATGGTTATTGAATAAAACTAGGCTGAAAATTAGAAGGCTTCCCTGTACCTTAAAACAAGTGAGATTATAGAATAACCTTCCCAATGAAGTCATGAGTACAGTCAGCTTCGTTGGTTTTCAGAGGTAAGTTATCGCTTTTCTGAACAGGACTGGTTACGGGATTCCTCAACCCAGGAGATACTTTTTAAGAAATTCTAGCTCCAATGACGGGGCCATTTTCCTCATTCTCTGTAGCCACTGTTTCTACTAAAATGCCCAGTTAGTGACTTTAAAATTCAGTCCCCAGTACAAAGAGGGAAGAGAAAGTAGGCAGAAGGTCTTTTGATTTTAACTTTACAGAAATGAAAACAGTACACATACTCACTAGATAGCGCATATTTGCAGATTTGGAAAGAAGGAATATATCATGAAGCAGAAGACGGTACAGGGAGCTTAATTTTCAGAGAAGTATGTCAGTAATTATAGCAGCCACAACATGGTTAAACTGACCTCATAGACAATGCCCTTGCTAGCACCGCTAATTATATCACTTGCAACAGCATTAGAAGAGCTATGATAATTGGCACAGCATCATGGATTCAAGAGGGTTTTTTTGTAACTTCACACCTTACCAGCTGCAACCCGAGGAAAAGGGACATTTTTGCAGTTGCAGTGAACTGCTTACTGAACTCGGCATGTCTTAATTTCGCTATAATTATAAAAAAAAATCTCTGCTGAAAGATTTTATTCTTTTACTTTTGGTAGACACAGGTACATGTGGCTTCTAAAAGGGAGAGTTCGCATCCCGATATCCAATATGTTAATGCATTTAACAGCATACTTTCACAGGAGACGTCTGTGATTGCTTTGATGCATAAAGGAAAGTAGTCATTTAGCTAAGAACAAGCAAGCAAAAAGATGGGAGCCTTTTCTTCACATAAAAAGTTGACACTCCTGTTTCATCATTTGTACACACAGACAAGCTGATAGCATTTTTTTTTCCAAAGTAACATCAACCATTCATGTTTGCCAGAGAGGTTCTGAAATATATGCAGGCTATCCAGTGATGACAGGTACACTCGAAATTTATTTTCTGTATTAAAGAACTTTATTCCCACTGAATATTAGAAGAACCATCTTGAGAGCAACCGAAAGTCCGTATAATCTTCTGGCAGTTAGTAGCAGGTGCTTGTGAAAAGAGAGTACAAACAAGCTAAGTGTAGAAAAATGCCAAAATATTGGCTCTCAGCTTCCAGCATTCAACTTACCTATCTGAGAAGAGAGGCTACATTTTCCTGGGTGTGTTTAATAGCTCTTGACAGACATTTCCTCCATGAGAGAGATTTTCTAATTGTTTATGAAACCGTTTATACTTGTGTTACATAAAACATTGAATGGCAATGAACTCCCAAATTAAGTCTGGTGTGTGTGAAAAAATATTCTGTATCAGTTGTCTATTTTTTGTAATGTGAGGAACAGTAACCAATGTTTTCTAATACCTTCTCTGTGCCAGCCATGATTTTATAAATTCTTGCAGTATCCCTCCCATCAGCTGGGTCTTCTTCAACTGGTGAGTCCTTATCCAATTGACGACTTCTCCTGCAAAAGCCACTCCATCTGATGCTCCTTTTCTCTTTATTTTATACCTTTGTGTAACTGGTTGCACCAGGCTGTAATGGAGGATACTTCAAATTGTGGAACCATGTAAAAAAGAGACAGAAGAGCAATCTTTATTATATGCCCAGAAGGCAAACTGCTTTGCCACAAGTTTTGAAGAAGCGGCTTGTCTACACATCTACAATATATCAACAGAAACCACACCTACTATATCATTGTATTATTTGCCTTCGGAGGCCACTGTCTGCATCATATCTAGCCGTATTGAAATAATAGCAGTATTTGTGGTCACAGGGAAACTACAATATTCTGACATTTTGTTTTGACTGAGTGGAAAGAAAAGTAGGAATACAAGTAAATGTTTTCTGATCAATAAAATTTCCCTCTATGGGATTTCAGAAATCTCAAAAAGTTTTATGGTCATGCTTCACTTTGATAAGAATAAAGCACTTCTTTGATGCAAGGTAGTACCTCTTTTTGACTTTAACACATCAGCTTTTATTTATATTCATATTAATTATATATAACATTAAAGTCAAAACACAAAAGTCAGAGGAAAGTATCTTGACCTTGTCAGAATGAAATATTTCAATATTATCTAAAAAAAAAGTCAACAGTTTGTTAAAATTTTTCACTAAAACAGATGTTTCCACAAAACATTTGGACTTCCACGAATCAATGTATTTTGAAAGAATACTGTTCTCACATCAAAAGTTTGACCAGGACTAATTATTCTGTCCTTCTACACATAGGTGTTGTCAAGAAAAAGCATATTTCCTATTAAATGAGATGTAAAGATGCAGAGAGGCAGAGAGGCAGAGAGACTGAAGTACTCATGTGATCCTTGAGGAACCCTTAAGCACCTTATGCCCAAAATTTAGATGTTGAATCTTCCATCCCAGCTTCTATCTACACCTTGAAGTGCCTGAAAGCTCCAAGAGGCAAGCATAGGAAAACCTTGTTTATAAGTTTAGCATACTATATTCTTAGAGTTTAACTTCACACCCCCCATCACCAGAGATGACTACTGTGCAATGAAACTGATAGAAGGCAGATCCTCACCTTGGCTACTTAAGTTCTCCATTATTTATATTAGTATAAACTGATGTAGGAAATGAGCCTACGTGAACAGCAATGTTCAACATTACATTGCCTTTGACACAAGGCTGGCATAAGCTACTCCAGTCCTTCCTTGCTCCTTGTTGTTGGGTCTTGCCTATTGCTGAATCTCACAGCTTACCCACAAACGTGCAGAGCAGCAGTTTTTGGAGATAGACTGTGAAATAGAGGACCTAAACTGTCTCTTAGAAGTGAAAAGTAGCAGGCTGGGACAGTGGGAGGACTGTCAAAATCTGACGTTCATATAACATTATCCTGTAACGCCAAACTGAAAAACCCAGGACTTTGGGGGCTATTTTTAACCATGGTCTGGTGTGTGCAAAGTTGCACAGACTGCTCATACCAGCACACCTGATGTGACAACTGAAGAAGGGGGAAAAAGCAGAAAAGGCCAGGAAGGGGAGGGTCTCTAATTAGCAGTACTGCTGGAAAAAAAGTTAGCAAAGCTACATCCTCAAGTCCTGCTACAGCTAACTGCCTGATACTGGACTGAAGTTTAACCAGGGAGTCCTCTGGGGGCAATCAGAGCAGTCTGACTGGGGTCTGCCCTCGCTCCCGCCCACCACCAGCCATCATTCCCAGCACGTCCATTTGACTGGGATACAACCCTGTGCTGAAAAAAACTAAGATGGCAGAAAAAAAGAGAAGGCAGATAGTTTTGCACCTTGGGCAAACTCAGTGTAGAAAGGGGAGGCAAGGAGGCAGTGAGCTGGACCACGGCAGCCCCACAGCTCCCTCCTTGCCAGCCCCGCAGTTGGTTTCACAGGTTTCACAGGTAGGCTGCAAACTACCTGATCTGCAGCTCCTAGTGTCTCATTGGCCAAACTGGAGCTTTGGTGAAGGCTCAGCCCAAGGGTGGTAAGATGACATTGTCCTTTTTATGGCAGAGTGCGAGAGGGTTTCTAGCAGCATCAATAGAACATGTTGAAACTTTTTGGCCAGTGTAGCATGATAATATAATATGAAAAAGCTGCACAGCAAAACTTTAGATGATGTTGCTAACATTTTTTTGGTTTTCTTAATTAATGTTTCCTGCTGCACTACATAGCAAGAAACAACATATGTTCTGTGAGCTCCAACTGTTCTCCACCTACCTTCTTTCCCACAATAAAAACAAAGGGGGAAAATGTAGAGCTATTTCACTTATGCATAAAAAATTTTTTTGATATCAACCTAATCTTAGGCAGACAAGTTTCCAAAATGTAGTGTTCAAGTTTTGTTGAATTCTGGAACTTTTAGTGAACAACTTCTTTCTTCCTTTTGAGGTTATGTGGTGGATACGTGTTGTCTCCCTTTCTTCATAAAGGAGTAGAGTGTTCTAAGTATAACTTGAGCACCAAAACATTTTGTATTTCTGAGGCAACTAAAGATCTCCAAATGGTACTGAAAAGGTGAAGAGGTATGAGAGACTAGTGGAGCTATTCCAACTACTGCTGCTTTACTAATTGCTTTGCCAAAGAGTGTTTCACTGAACAGGATGGCTTTCATCTATGGTGGCAGAAGACTGGGTCTTCTCTAATTTTTACTAGTACAAAAAAAGAAAAGAGTTAGCTCTTTGGGACTTGAGTGGACCTCACACATTATTTATAACCTGTCTGCATATGACTATGTCTGCACAGCTGGATAAAATTCTCACATAGAGAGTAGACTTGCTTTCTCCTGCTTAGGCATGACTAGAACAGATTATTCAGAATCACTCCTGGTTTTCATCATGTTCTGATTATTACTTTCAGTCAGTGGAAACTTCCAGGGCAAAAATTCTAGCTAGAACAATTGCTCAAAATTTATTTATTGTGATCTGAGGGCTTCCTTATGAAAAAAAAAAAAAGAAAGAAAAAAGAGAATACTAAAATATAAAAAGTTTATCAAGTTAAGCATTAGGTAGCAAGTCTTGAAAATTAGAAGGAAACTCTTCCCTCTTTAGAAAGTAATTTTCGCATGATGGGAAATCTCTCTTACAGACATTCAGCCAGGCATTTGTGCAGAGAGTAAGACAAGCTTTCCTCCTGGTTAGCGAGATCCTCGAGAGTCTCTGCACTGTATTGCAATTCTCATTTTGCACCGAGACAGGCACTGAAACACGTTTTTCCAAGGAAATTATAAACATAATGAATCTCTTTACAAGAATAATGTATCTCTTAATACTGCACATACCCTCTGTGATTCTTTCATGTTTGTTGCTTGTGTTTGTTTTCTAAGGCACATAAAAATAAACTGATTCATTTGTGTATTATTCTAGTATCATCTAGCAGTTTTCCTCAGCTATTTCAGTCCTACATGCATGTCATATATGACCTGTCTCCGTACATAACTGTGTTGTTCACCACACCTTTTAGGTCCCTTTATTGCATTTTAGAGTAATGTTCTGAATTATTTTTCTTCATATTTCTCTAGCTCTACTTTGACTGCTAAAGTACATTTACAGTGTTGTTTGCTTGCATTGCTTTTGTAATTTTTTCTCCACAGTTTTGAATGTACCTCTTTTTCATGTTATGAAATGTTCTGCTTATTAGAAAATATGATGATTATGTTACAGGTAATGAAATTCTCACCTCAGAAAAGGCTTTTTATACAAAAGTCGGTAGGTGTATTAAAAAAATCTCTTACTATCCAAATTGCACTTCTGGAAAAAATAATTTCTAAACATTTGTTATACTTTAAGCTTATTTAAAAACATTAATTGAGAGCTGCAAAAACTGTAAAACTGCCAAACTTACATGCTTTGTCTTCCAAGCAGAACAAAGTTATGTGCTGTCTACTTAGCAGACAGTTTAAAGGCCCAGAAGCTAAATATTTTTTCATCTTTCCTTGGATTTTATCATTATGACACCAACTTATTTCAATTAGGGGAGTATGTTTATGTGTGTACGGATATGTAAGATATTGTACTGTTAGAAATATCTGGTGCAGGGCATTTAGGCTTGTCTGTAATATAGTGAATACATCTTGTCATTATAAAGTGTTCAATGGATAACTTTATGACATATAATTAGAGCTTTATTTTCCCATTGGACAATTCATAGAAAAATGATTCCTGGATATAGGTGTCTGCTATATTAAAGTGAAGTGCAGGCATACTTCAAAAATAGCAAGAACTACAGGAGGACCAGATAAAGTTGCAGCCGTAATACATGCTTTTGATTTCTTTGGTCACTTTCTACCGAAATGTGTCTTTATTATACTTGTTTGCAGTGGCCTATTAATATTTAGAAACTATGATGAGGTTTTCTGTTTATGTTAGTAATCCTTTATTTGGGAAATAGATGATAATAACCAATCTTAACAACAAATTTTTCTCTGCAGCTTCATATCAAAGCCATTACTGTTTAATCACCTCTATTCTTGTTCTTCATTGACAGCTATTGTGAAACATCAGGCCAGCTAGAGTATAAAGCAAAGAGGTGGTACCCTACTGTATACGCTTTTTATTCTTATTCTTAACATTTATTCCCTACCTATTTTCAGATGACTGTTAAGTGAGCAGTACTCACTAAAAACCTTATTCAGAATCCTTTTATATCAAGAAACAGGCTTCAGTGGGTTCTAGAAAAACGCACTTATATCAGAAGTCAGTTCTGTAACGTTTAGTCAGGTCAGTAATAATTACGGGGATATTATAATGAGATTTACACATTTGAAAAGTTTTAGTGTGAGGTCTTTTACATAGGAAAGGTTATCTCCTTTACACCGAAACTGCTGATTTCTTGAGGTTAGGGATATCCATTTATGTAACACTTAGAAGATATTCTCCGTATCTGTGTATGTACCTGGCAATATATAAACAGCTTTTCTATCTGGTGGATAATGTCCCATTTGTAATTTCCTTCATTGACTCTAATGGCTTAAAAAACTGGACCTATATGACTAAACTGGACCTGTATCACTATCATTCAGTTAGATAAACACATTACAGTTAATGTAAATCACTGAAAAACATCTCTATGTTAAATGCAATATTTGCTTTCATCTTCCTTCATTAATTGATTTTTTTATCTGTAGTTCAGGAGTCTGATACACTGGCACTAGCTTATGTTACATGTTGTTAAAACATGTTCAGACACATTACATTTGAAAACAGACATTCTTCAAAATTTTTATTCTGTCTAAAGTATTTCCAAATCCAGAACTACACGGTTTAGTATTAGTCTTATTTACTGACATGCTCCTTCCTGAAAAGTAAGGTTTATTTCACATTCAGCTGTACAGAACCATCCAGCAATCTTTGATGGCCAGTTCAGTTCAACTCTATTGAAGTCATTGTCATTGTCATCTCTTTCTTCTTCATCTTGCTCTGTGTCCAAATGGTATTATCAAATCCCTTCATATCTTCTGATAAAATACATGTATTCAATATTCTTAGTTATTGGGGTTTTATTTGTTACAAGGCAAAACTTGTGTTTTTCTGTTGGTACTAAATCTATACTGAAAGCTGCATGATTTCAGTTTGATTTTTAAAAATGGAGTCCACGTGGCTGAAAATGGTACCAAGGCTCCCTATATAATGTATGAAAAAGCTTAAGTATCTAAATGTTGGATACATTTGAAAAAAACAAAACAATCCCACATCGTGCTGAATGAGAACCCCCCTACATTAGCCAACAGAGAAATGTGAAGACAGTAGGACATCTTAAATCACACAGCTCCCTGTGGTTCTCAGTGGTACTGGATATGAAGTCACTTCATTTGGGATATGTGCCTTGAGTCTCAGATGTTTGTTCCCTCTGCTTTTCATCCTCAAATTAAGCTAGTCTTTTTCCTTTCTAAGCACATCTGGAAGAAGAGGAAACTGCTCAGATTAAGAGCCATCATTCAGTGACAGAACAGATTCAGTTCCCTTTTGCCCTGATATGACTTTGGATCCTTTAGGCAAATGGAGTGAAAACAAGTTTCTTAAAAATTTGTTGAGAACTTGGACATAAATTTCTTTTCAAATGGGTGCTAGATTTTTGGGTGATATTTAAATGCCCAGGATCCTTTTGCAGATCTACATCAAAGCTTTCACAACTCATAATTCAACATTAATCTTAATGACATTTCATTTCCTACCCCTTGCTTAATGTTAATACAAAACCACAACACATTACGTTCTCAATTCAGCAGAATGAATTACCTTTAATTTATTTTTATGTCTCCTGCTGACCCATACAGTTAGTATCCAAAAACAATTATAAGCCTGATTAAAGCTTGATCTAACAAAAATAATGATCTTTAGCCTGCATCTTATTTAATACCCGCACTGTTTTTTCTTTAATTCCCTTTGGACTTAGGCTTGTTCAGTCTCATTTTTTCCAGATGAAGATGACCAGTGTATCATGCAGCATACTTCTCTGCATTTTTCTGAATATTACTCTGGCTTATTTTAATGTTACAAATATTGAATCTCATAGGCATTCCCATAGACTTGCTTATTAATTCCAATAGAACAGGAAGAGATTTCTTAAAATTATTAGGAATTAATCAAGATGTTAAGTCCTTCTAGTAGTCTTCTGAAAACAGGAAAAAAAAAAAAGATAGACAAACTAAGAGCTACTTTTACAGGGAAAATAATATGCTGATTCCTTACTGCAGTGTAATTAAGTATTCCCATAGATCTGCAATATCTTAAAAAAAAAAAATAATGCTATTTTAATCTTGGACCATAACTATGTGCCCAAACCACGACAATATGTTATTGAAACAATGTACTACTTAGCCACCTGGTAACAAAATGAGGGCTCTTTCAAAGGTGTTGTAAATAAGATGCTCCTCCAAGAGCAAAACAGTTAACTTGCTTGGCTTACTATAGAAATATTTCTTCTGACCTTTTTTAGGACATCTCTTACACAGTTCTCTTCAGTATCTTCACCATGTGCATTCTCTGTCACTTTGTTTGTTACCATCTCCTTCCTCCAGCCTTCTTTCTTTCTTCCTACAAAACAATTCTTGAAAAAAGTACTTAGTTTCCTTGGACTTTCTTTTTTTTTTTTCTTTTTTCCCCACATAGCCACCATTTTCAAGAAATCTCTGAAGGAATCATAAGCCTTGTCTTCCATAGTACCTTCTACTAGGCATTTCCTTTTCTTCTCTCATTGCAGGATTCCAAAGTATCTGTTTCTCAGTTCTCCAACAAGCAACACCAGTAGTGAATGTATGAGAAATGTGGTGTGGAAGACAGAAATTTCATTTTAGGTATTTGGGTTTTCATTTGTAATAAGCACAGAATGACTCCTGTGTTCCTCAGATTTTTTCACAAACGACAAGTTTTCCTACAGTATATAAAATGCAGCAGAGCAGAGCAGAATAGAATAGAACAGAACAGAACAGAATAGAGTAGAATAGAACAAAATAGAATAATTCAGTTGAAAGGGACCTACAATGATCATCTAGTCCAACTACCTGAATTCTTCAGGGCTGATGAAAAGGGCATTATCCAAATGCTTCTTAAACACTGGCAGGCTTGGGGCATCGCCCACCTCTCTGTCCAGTGTTTGACCATCCCCTTGGTTAAAAATTGCTTCCTAATGTCCAGTCTAAAGCTCCCCTGGTGCAGTTTTGAACTACTCCCACATGTCCTATCACTGGATCCCAAGGAGAAGAGATCAGAAACTCCCCCTCCACTTCCCCTCCTCAGGAAGCTGTAGAGAGCAACGAGGTGGCCCCTCAGCCTCCTTTTCTCCAAACTAAACAAACCCAAAGTCCTTAGCCGCTCCTCATAGGACATTCCTTCCAGCCCTTTCACCAGCTTTGTTGCCCTCCTCTGGACAC
This sequence comes from Burhinus oedicnemus, assembly GCA_008921705.1. NCBI lineage: Eukaryota > Metazoa > Chordata > Aves > Charadriiformes > Burhinidae > Burhinus > Burhinus oedicnemus. The sequence continues at coordinate 3,230,555 of VFFE01007795.1, forward strand.
ATTCAAGGACCTTCACACTCTTCTTAAATTGTGGGGCCCACAACTGCACACAGTATTCAAGGAGAGACCATACCAACACTGCATACAGCGGGACAATCACCTCTTTTGACTGGCTGGTTATACCATGTTTGATGCCCCCCAGGATGTGGTTTGCTGTCTTGGCTGCCAGGGCACACTGCTGACTCATAGTGAGCCTGCTGTCAACCAGCACCCTCAGGATCTCTTCCCACAGGGCTGCTTTTCAGCCACTACTCTTCCAATTTATACTTGTGCCTGCCATTACTCCATCCTAGATGCACAATTTGGCATTTGGGCTTGTTGAAATTCATGCCATTGATGATTGCCCAATGCTCCAATCTAGATCCCTCTGCAAGGCTTCTTGTCCCTCAAGAGAGTCAACAGCACCTCCCAGTTTGGTATCAGCAGGAAACTTGCTAATGGTGCATTCAAATCCTGTATCCAGATCATTGATAAAAATATTAAACAGAACAGGCCCTAGGATTGAGCCCTGAGGAGCAGTGCTGGTGACTGGTTGCCAGCCAGATGTAGCCCTATTCACTACATCCCTTTCAGCTCTGCCCTTCAGCCAGTTCTTCACCCAGCGCATCGTGACCCTGCTCATCCCACAGTTGGGCAACTTGTCCAGAAGGATGCTGTGAGGGATAGTATCAAAAGCCTTACTACAAGCAAACTGAATTGGATTCTACGTGAACAGAATATGCAAATCAAAGACTATGAGAGCACACAGTGTTTGCTCAATTATCCACTGACACGAGGGAACAAAGACATCAGCTGCAGGTAGCCAAGCATGCCATTTGATAGGACAGGACAAAGAACCCAAATCTGGTATCTGTTGGGCTGCTCCACAGTCACTTACAGGCATACTACACCAACAAACCTGGCTATGGATATTGGGTCAAAAAAATAAAAATAAATACCAAAAAAAATACCCCAAACCTACACTGATGAAGAGTATGAGAAAGATACAGTTATTTTAATTTTCATTTCTTTAAATATTGAACAGTAAATAAATTCAGTCTGGATGGAAATATATCTTCTGATGGAAAATAGATTCAATACATTTTTTTTCTATTTTTCTAACTTGTGTGTTATAAACTTGGATATGTTCAATAACAACACATTATTCCAAATGTATTGCAAAACAACACTTTGTTCCTGCTTACACTCCACATTCAGGCAAGGCATGAGGTCTTAACCAAAACATTAAGGTCTTGTAATGACAAGACTGTAACATGTTACAGTCTTGGGGAAGAGTGGCTGGAAAACTGCCCAGCAGAAATGGACCTGGGGGTGGCGGTCGTCAGCCAGCTGAATATGAGCCAGCAGTCTGCCAAGGTGGCCAAGAAGGCCAGCAGCATCCTGGCCTGTATCAGGAATAGTGTGGCCAGCAGGACTAGGGAAGTGATTGTCCCTCTGTACTCAGCACTGGTGAGGCCCCACCTCGAGTCCTGTGTTCAGTTTTGGGCCCTTCACTACAAGAAAGACATTGAGGTGCTGGAGCGTGTTCAGAGAAGTGCAACAAAGCTGATGAGGGGTCTAGAGAACAAGCTTTATGAAAAGCGGGCTGGGCGAACTGGGGCTGTTTAGCCTGAGAAAAGGAGTCTGAGGGGAGACCTTATTGCTCTCTACAGCTACCTGAAAGGGGGTTGTAGCGAGGTGGGGGTTGGTCTCTTCTCCCAAGTAACAAGTGACAGGATGAGAGGAAATGGCCTCAAGTTGTGCCAGTGGAGGTTTAGGTTGGATAGTTGGAAAAATTTCTTCACCGAAAAGGTTATCAAGCATTGGAAGAGGCTGCCCAGGGAAGTGGTGGAATCATCATCCCTGGAGGTATTTAAAAGAAGTGTAGATATGGTACTTAGGGACATGGGTTATTGGTGGCTTTGGCGGTATTAGGTTGATGGTTGGACTTGATGGTCTTAAAGGTCCCTTCCAAACTAGATGATTCTATGAATCTGTGAACACTTTATTCCTTGCTATTAGCCACTTTATAAATTTGTAAAAAATCAAAAACAATAATACAAGTGAACTTGAAAATCTCTGTTTCATGTATAAGATATGTTTTATTGCTTTCTATATCCTTGTTTCCTGAAAACACCAATTACAATTCAAGTCAAATCACTGGTGGATTATCAGCTATAATACAACTTTTTCCTTTATCATATATTTAATCTTGATGTAAGGTCATTAATATTTAGTATAAATTATGGCAGGATTTTTAAGAAGAAAATTAAGCTTTCAAAAATCCACTGACTTTAATAATTTAAGTGAAACCACCTCATAGCCCCCTCTGTGTTCTCAAAAATATAAACAAAAAGTTATTATGTAGCAATCTTTGATAAGAACTTTTTCTTCCTGTATGCCTTTTGTTACTTCAAAGTAAGGATGTCTGAGATATGAAGTCAAGACTGCTATTTCATGGATAATTTTAGCTAGTCGCCTTCCTGTTTGGAAGGTATCTTTAAAGCTCTACACTTAAAGTAGTCATCCTTATCTCCTTTTATAATCAAGGGGAGAAATACATTCTTCTGTATAACAAATCACATCATCCTAAGGTAGACATCTAAAATAAGTAAGGTGACTCACATCCTTTTAGGGTCTATTTCTTTCCACTGACAGTAAAGAGAGCCAATGTTGCCCATTTCAGAGGTTAATGTAGACACTATATAATAGTTCAAACAACTTCTGCCTGATTTGCTACTTTTTCTTTCCATTTCTACTTGAGTTTATACACTGGTACAACCTCATAAATTGTTTGTTATCTTGTCACTTGTGTTCACCTACACCTTCTAACTACTTTCCAACATTTTATTCTGTAGCTTTTTCTTTTCTTAAAGATATGATTCCTGGAATTTGAGGACTTTTACCTCCACTTAAAAGGATTCTTGTCACAAGCAAAATTGATGGGCTAAATTTTTGTAGTCTACTCTGAATGAAATATTAATAAACACCCTTCAATTAAATAGTCCCATCTTTCCATTCATTTTACTATAGTTCTGCATTGTAACAGAGATTTCATTAATATAGTAAGAGTGGTAGTTTCTGAGACCGATAGTTAAATTGAAAGATCTATTTTGTATTTATGACATGGTGGGATGCTAACCTAACTCATAGCAATTCTTTTTATCTTTTAGAACTTCTTTGTAAAACAAGGTTTACAATGAACTCACTAAAGAACGTACATGTGTTATGTTTCTCAAATTAGCCTAAGATGTACTGAATACAATTCTGCTTCACTTATACTAAATAATAAGCATCATAAAGAAATGTTTTTTTTGTCAATTTTTTGGATGGCTCCATATGACTGACTTCAGAATTTATAAAAGGACTGGTTACAACATCAGCTTTAGCAAAATATATTGGTGTGAAAATAGGCTTCTTTTTTTTTAAATTGAAAACTACCTAGTTTTCAAGAAAGAAGGCAATTCAGTATTTTGCCCAGGGGTGAAAGCACACGCAAACATTAGTTGTCAGTTTCAGAAATGTCATTCAAACATTTAAGAGCTTTGCAGATTCCAAGTCCATAATATATATTCCATGGTCACCTAATTCTGGATCAGTCATATTAATCTCAGCCATAACTGAATGTCACTGAAGTGTCCATTTAAAATAGTTGTCTAGGCTTCCTTGATAGTCAATAGGAGAGAAAGAGGCATCTCCAGAGAGCCATTAATCTTAGGTACCATTCTTAAAATAAGATTAATTCCCTCTCTTGGAGGTCTGTCCACTGCATGCAAAGGGAATTTATGCTAAACACCTAAATCTCTGTGAGACAGAAGGAGTGATTCGGTTGTGTACACATATGCAGCCAATGGCATCTGAGACACCTTTGGGTATACAGGATGTCTATCTCCAGCTGGAAGATTCAACACAGAATTTAGACAATCTACACCCTTTTAGAGTAGTAGTGTTGGGCATACCAGATAACCTAGGAGTACTAAGCTGTTCTCAAAAGGCACTAGATGCTAACGTTTAGTTCATGTGACTCATTTCGAAGCATTTATACATGTCAGGGCATCTAGAGAAATAGGTTTTGGAAGAAGAACCCTGTAGTTACCTCTGCACTGTTCTTTGCCCAAGTTGCTGAAAAGCAACATTGATTTCATAAACTTTTAGGGAACAAGCCTTTTGATTCTACTTTCTAATGACTGAGCTGCATCCTTTTCAGAAAATTGTGCATGTATGTTTGGGGAGAAAAGTGGAGAGAAGAGCTCCAAGTTTTCTTTTGAGGCAGGGACAAGGGAGCACTTAACCACCAGTTCATTGTGTTACTCTCATTCCAGTGGATAATCCTTTGTTAAATGTTTTCTTGCCCCCCCCCCCCCCCCAAATTCCAATCTGGCAAATTCACAGGTATGATTCATTTATATTCAAATTCTGGCTATAATCCCATCCTTTAACATTCCTAACATCCCCTTAGGACACAGGAATTCCTGTGCTCAAGAGAAACTAAAAGTGAGAAATCAGGAAGTATTCTTGAAAGGTTTAATCTCTCATCAAATCTGTTTCTCAATGAAAGGCTTTTTGGAATCCCATTTTTTTCTTGCATTTACATTTTGCTTTGCTTTCATGGTGTCTCTTGCTGCTATGATACAACAATTCATCTCATCAAGAAATCTAATCTGTAAGTCTTTGGGCTAAGTACTGTAATGATGTGGTCTGTGTTTAACAGAGAGAGTTAACTACCCACAGGTTGATTCCATCTCGGTGACCAAGACTGACAGAATGAATCACCCGCAGGAAGTAGGTCTCCTTCCATTGGCTATATGAGGAACCTCAACAATAGACTGTGACATACCTAAAGTTAGGTGAGCTACCTCTTATCTATAGTGATTTTATCACAATAGTTAACACTTCATGTGTTGCTACTTGTAACTCCAAGACATCTGAGTTGTCATCAGTCTAATGGCTGAAGGGATAAAGGTAAAAAGGTAAATCAGTTTCTGAGTTTCTTCGTTTTTGCAGTCCTATGCCTCTCACAGTCTGATGCTCCTTGAGAGTTTCAAAGGAGCATTTATCAGTTTTTAGCTCTTGCCCCTGACCTTCTGTGTTGTTTAACTTTCTCAGACACCCTTTTTCAGCTCTTCCTGATATCTTTCAGATACAATCAGGTTGCTAAAATAAATTAAAATCTCCTCCACAACATTCTCCACTACATACGAAAATATACAGGAGTCTCAATTATACGTGCAAATGTAGATCCAAAAGGAAATTATTTTTTCTTTTTATTGAATGACTACTTCTACTGTTTTGTCTACTTTTAAACAGTACAGCCAGCCACGTGGGAATGTTTGAGGACATTTATCAAACTCAGTGCACTCATTACAAAGACCAAATGGTCTTCCTTTTGGAAGGAAGGCAAAGGGCAGCAAATTAATGTATTTGATTAGCTCAACTGATGCAGTTGGATGTAACATGACCGCCTAATCAAATTATGTCTCCTTATATGACAATGCAGGACATATTAATTGCAAGGTAACATTACACGGGTGTAAAGAGGCAGATTTTGCTAACTTGGTATTTCTGCAAGCTCAAATACAGAACTTTTTAAAAGTAGACTAGACTTAGAAAATGGAAGCTTTCTTGCATTACATAGCTGCAAATAAGTACAAGTAAAATGTAAGCGCACATTTATGATACGAAAGTTGCTCACTGAAACTCTGAACATCAACAAGTGACAAGAAAAGAAATTGAGGGCTTGTTTTTAGCTCCTGAAGAAGAGAAATAAATAATGGATTTAATTTGCCTATTGTAAAATCTAGAAAAGCCCCGCACAAAAATCTATAAGAATTCATGCTTTCACACTGACAAATGCATCTTAGAGGATTATAATAGATGTTATCAGTAGAATTATAGCATCAATACCCAGACGGTGGATTTTCTATTCTGAATAAAACTTTTTTTTTTCATTTTGGTATCCTAGTGAGATCTGTAGCATATTGCATTTTAAACAATATAATAAACTGTTCTCTGGCTTAATAGATAATGAACTATGCCTAATCATGTCTCACCTCCTACATCAATGGCCAAACATAGCTACTGTAAAAGATGTATCATCATCTTGATGGCTGTGATGTCCATTAATGGACTAATACTAAACACTGTATAGACACAAACCAAACCCACACTCTCTGAATAAAAAAGCACATCATTTATCCCAGGGAACAAAAGTAGGATGCACATAGACAGACAAGAATGTCCAAGGTTCATATAAATCAACTAGGCAATATAGATTATGACACAAACACCTGATAGAAATTATGTCCGTGGTCTACTGCCTATTGACACGTTATTATTTCTAACAGCTCTCGGCAAAAGAAACTTCTGAAGTTGGGTTTTAAGGAATATTGAATACTGAGGTAGCTTTGTGGGTGTTTAAATTGGGTTCCTCCAAAGCCTGGCCAGACTAGGAGAAAGGATGAAGATGTTTGAAAGTTCAGCAAATAGACTATAAAATTGGCATCAGTGAAAGAGACAGGTAGAGTGAGAAAAATGTAAGACAGCCTTGAAAATGAAGACAAATTATTTGTGTGGAATACAAAGAGTGTGTGAGTCAAATAAACTGAAAATGCTGAAACATTTAGCTTAGAAGATGGCAGAACTGAACTTGGAGAGTAAAAATATCAGTATTGGGGGGGGGATTTCTGCCAGAGATATTCCTGAATGCAGGAAGAAATTCAAGGGAAATCAATGCTGTAGAGGGGTCATGGCTGGCATATGGTTTGGTAGAAGTTACAAGAGGAAGATGCTAAGAGCAATGGTGGATAGACTGGAGTCAGTGTATCATGGATGAGAACTGAAATGCAATCATATATTTGCAATCTATGCCTTCTCTTCTCCAGGCTGAACAACCTCAACTCTCTCAGCCTGTCCTCATAGAAAAGGTGTTCTATCCCTCTGGTCATTTTTGTGGCCCTCCTCTGGACTCACTGCCACAGGTCCATGTCTTTTCTGTGCTGAGCACTCCAGAGCTGGACGCAGTACTCCAAGTGGGGTCTCACCAGAGTGGAGTAGAGGGGCAGAATCACCTCCCTCAACCTGCTGGCCATGCTGCTTTTGATACAGCCCAGGATACGGTTGGGTTTCTAGGCTGCAAGTGCACATTGTCTGCTCATGTCCAGCAAGTTAGTATTAGGGAAGGGAGTTAATGTTTACAATAAAGAAAATCCCTCCGGAAAGTCACTTGCTCAATAACTGTTTGTTGTTAAGTGAAATTAAGAGACAAGACTAATGAGCTAATTATATGAATCTCCCACAGTGAAATTAAATGAGTGCAAGAAAGGTTTGAGGCCATACTATCAAGAGAAGGCTCAGTCTTACCTTTTTAAGTTGGTACCCAGCCTATTTACAAAATAGTTAATATTATGGATACCATCCTCTTATGAATTTTTAAAGAAAGTTAGCAATTTTTTAACCTTGAATGTAAAGATCTCTAAGAGATTCACTGGAAAAGCTGGTTAAAGCACTAGAGAACAGACTTATTGATGACAGGATGTCTATGTAAAATTGCTTCTCAAAACCAGAATTATCTCTCCACAGAGAGTAAAAGACACTTCTGAAAGTGGAATGCACAAATTGTTTACAAAAAAGGGGAGATACAAAGAAACTGCCAGGTAAACTATAACTCCTTTGGCTACTTTTTACGTTTATGGCTGAAAATGTGGTGATAACAATTAATGTGTGAGGGAATACCACGATGGAACCAGTAAGAACCACAGTAGATTCAGATCAGAAAGAGCATACCAGAAGCCTATGAATTATGAGCTATGTACTGATATAAAACATCGGAGGAATAATACAGGATAGTTGAAATAATTGAAAGTTTAATCACTGGCAGGAAGCTTAGAAGAAGAGTGGCAAACACCAGTATGAGCAATGATAAAATGAAGGAAAAAAGTTACTCTTTGCAGTGTGAATTTAGTGCGCTAAAAAGATGTTCGGTAGGCTTAGTTATTTATTTGCAGAACAGGGCTGTGTGGGGTGTATACAGTCAGAATCAACACTGAATTCCTCACACAGTCCTGCCAAATCATCTCTGAGTTTCCTAACACTTTTCCCAAAGTTCTTTGGGTACCAAAGTTGGGATGCAGATGTCTAAAGCTGATGTCTATACTTGGCCATATGGCTCTATAATCTGTGAAGAGAAACACGAATTTTTACAACACAATTAGTCCCAAAGGAGACATGAGATGAATTTTTCTCTGGAGGTAACTATCTTTTGTCAGTGAGTTGTCAATGAGAGAGCCAAAAGTTCATAGCCAGATGTAGGAAACTACACAGACAATGCGTACAACTAGGTGAACTCTTGGGCAATTACTCTGACTGTAGATGTCCCAGTGTCATGTGAGATAGAACTTGGCTAAGAGGAACTGCCTGAGGGACAACCTTAAATCCAGATCTTCAGAGGATTATTTAGAACCATGTTGGATGCTTACATATCTTTAATGATATTGAACTCCGTGTTTCACAGAACAATTAATTATTCTGAATAGCAGGTCTCAAACAATTAATGTTACTACTCACACCTGAAATAAGTGTATTTGCACTGTACAGTGTAGGAAAGCATTCAGTTTCTTGTTTTTTTAAATAAGTATTTGCTTACTTCTACACATTTATATGGCAGAAAAGAAGGTAGAAATATCCTTTACGCTGGAGCAGAAGCCGTGGCTTATAGTAAGCTTTGGGAATTTCTCTGATTTGAGAAAATTCCAGTGTGCTTGAGAAATTGAGTTAGTTATTATGGTTTTCTGTTTGGAGCATTAGGTGAAGTCGCACTTACAGGAATCAGGCCACTGAACAAAGAGGTGGGTGAGATTTTTGGGCTCAGATTATATATTTTACAGAAGGCAGGGGAGCAAGTAGAATGACAGGTCTAACATTTCTGTTGTTTCTCACCTAATAGAGAGCACACTTTTTAGAGTTCTGTCCCAGTCTTGATTTTGTAAACAGACACAGACAAACTAAAAAGGAGCTAACAAGAATGTTTGGAAATAGCAGAGTATAGCTGTTAAGCTGTATTCAGTGAAGTTAGAAAAGATAGATGTAGAACAATGTTCTCAGTTAAATGAATTGCAGTTCTAGAATACTGTGTCTTCCTGAGATATGCCTTGGTTTTAGTGGGAATAGATTGGCTTACTGATTTTAAAATTGTAGGAATATATTCATTTATGGATGATAGCATCACATTCCTAGTGACTAAACTTGGGCAAATAAAAAAGACACGTCACTGTAGTCTTGTAATAGATTAGAATATTGTACTATATAATTAGCATTTTAATAACTGGCTAAAACAACATTCATTCTTTTTATAGATATAAACCGATAGAAGTAAGTGGGTGGAATCCAGTCTACCTCATTTAAGTACATAATTTATAACAAACTTTAGGGGCCTCTTAGGTCATTCCCAATAAAAGAAAACTTTTCAGTTATCAAGAGGAGTGAGTATGTCTTGGTGCAGAAGCAAATTTAGGTAAACACATTTTCCTCTGGAGACCTTCAGGAAATCTGAAGATTATGAAGAATATAGGAGCAGGGAATCCTCTATAAAGGCTCTGAACTTTAAAAGTATTTTGAGTAGTGAAGATGAAGTAAATGTACACAGTGTAATTACTTCCTTCCCAAAGGAGAGCAAGAAGGATAAATGCTGGATACCTTGAAAGTTTTTGATTCCCTGTTGGAGTTCAAGGAAAAAATATCAAGAAAATTGTGGTTCAGTTTCCTCCTTGATGTGTTTCCTCAGTGGTGATCATAAAGGTTGTGCATTACTCAGGACAGTATCCTTGTAATCACTTGCTAGTCCATAATGATTACATTTACAGAAAACCAGTACACAGTCATGTGAAATACCTCTCTGAAAGAAGTATAATCTGGTGAGTTCCTGTGAAAGCCTCATATACAATAATTACTGTGCCAATGCCGCTATCAGGAAAAATTACATATAGAAATTAATAATATTTGGAAATGAGAGAAATAGGTCGAAGAGCCTTTAAAAAATCAATACTTTTATTGATTTTATTTTTGTTCACTGTGGAAAACCATTAGGTACTTATCATAAAGGAAAGATTTAAGAATTTGATTCATGGTGTACTGAATGGGTTTGGATACTTAAAAGTTTAACATTTTCCCATTGATGAAGATTTGTGACACTTTTTAGATGATTCTGAAAAGCTAAAATCTGTCTCTTCTGGAAAAATTGATTATCAACCTAATGAACACTTTTGATATAATGAAAGCTTTTGAGTCATTGCTTATTTTCAGATCTGATTTTGAAGTATAATTGTAAACACAGATCAAAACCCAACAAATATAATTTCCTTGGACAACATTTACTATTTTAGTGATTTTTTTCTTTTTCTTTTTTCTCTATTTAAATGGAAATCCAATTTCAGCTGTAAATCAGAGTTAACCTAAACATTATAGCACAACTTTACAAATCCACTAAAGCCTATTTTTTAAACAGATCGTGAGGCTACATTATGAAAATGAATAAAATTATAAAATAGTGTAACATAATAAACTTTTGTATGCTTTATGTTACATTTTTAAAGCAGTAGGTGGAAAAAAGAAATAGGATTTCCAAAGAATTTGAGTAAGACGAGAGAAAATGTTCATGCCTCATTCGATGAGCTGTGTGTAAGAGGAGCTATTGAAATTTAATGCATTAGAGACACAATTGCAGAAAAAACTGCAGCAGGGTGTATTCCGTTTGTGCTCACTTTACAAATAGCTCCCCACGGGCTTGCAGCAATCAGTCACTTTAACTCTTTCTATCATTGCATAGCCTTTCTGCTTCTTTACAGCATTTGGCACTTCTAGCACAGCTATAACAATCAAGTTCAAAGTAGTAGGTTCTTTACATATCAGCCCCTTCTTTTGTATGATGTCTTTCTCTGGTTTCAGTGAAAACATTGGTTGTCTTGAAAGTGTTCAGCACTTTTTCAGTAGGGTTCTTTACCTAGACCCATTTTTCTTTACCTGCAAAGATGATCTTTATAAAGCACTTTGTATGCATATTGCAATGCACTGAGTTCACAGACAGCTGAAATCGCTCTCCAACTTACAGACTCTACGCACCAAGATCAGTCCTTTGAGTTCATTATACTGAAATCAAATGCTTCATTGGGGTACAACAAATAACAGCTTCAAGATACACATAAAGGACTTAAATTTCTTCTAGTTTCTCTGATTAGTGATCAGAAGTGAAGGTAAAGTACAATGAAAATGCAATGCTTTCTGCTGGAGGAGGTATCACTTACATCCATGAGTACAAGTGTCCTTTCAGATAATAACAGTAATAGAGAATGTGAAAATGATTGTTAGTGACAGGGCTCTATGTCCAACTGTCTGAATTCTGCAGTCATATCAAGGGTACACCAACCATAACTGAATACAGTGCTTTTGTTCTCATGGCCAGGCCTGATTATTGGACCAGAGAGTGAGATGAAGATTATAATATAATGAGGTCTTGAAGAAATAGGAGACATACACAATGGGCCTGTGTGTGTGTGTATATGCAACTCAGTTGGGATTTTTTCTGCGTGATGACTATGGACTTTACAGTTCTTCTTCCATCATGTTTGGATACTTCTTTTCTGAAGGATTATCTCTTACTTCTTGCAGGAGGCATGCTTGCTTCTGGCTCCTTCTGAAATTTATTTCAGTTGCCACATCTGAAAGAAGTATCAGCTGTCAATGTCTCCCAACAAACAAAATATATATCTGGGCAGACTCCTTTAGTGTATCTCCTCATAGTTGCTGATAGTGGCTCTACTGCATCAGAAATTGCCCTGAGAATAATTTCCTTTTTTTGGGGCAATGTTGTTTTCCTGCATATCATCTACACACGTCAACTAGCCCAAAACCTCTTCAGAATTCTCTCTCTCTCATTCTCTGTCACACACACACACATCTGACCCATGGGGTATCAGTCAAGTATTTGCACTTGGATGCCCTCCAATTTTTCAGCCACATGAAATAGCAGTAATTTCCTAAAGCTCTGGATTCCTAGTCCATGGGAATTAACAGCTGGTATCCTTAAGGAGCTCTAAATTTCTGCTTCCATTTTTGTTATTTCCTATGGCAAACATAGTTTTGTATGAGTTGTCTCCTATGGAAATACCTCTGTATATGTGGAAGATATTGCATTCCCATCCACGTAGAATCTAACATTCTTTGAGTTCTCCATCCCTGTCCCTTTCCCTGCCCTCCCACAACAACTGCTCTGTTCTACTCCACCCCAGACAGGGACAAATAAATGACATAAACCAGTAGAATTTCATAGTAAGATAAAGCCAAGTAACTTCAGTCAGTAAAGATGTTGTCCCTCCTTATCTCCAGCTGCTTACTAGAACTCCTTGTTTTAGTAATCCTTGTGTCATTTTTATTGTAATATCATCTTAACTGATCTACAGATACAAGGATTGTCTTTAAAAGACATAGCAATAGTCTAATTTTTATAGCCTTTTAATTTGCCTCCTTGCCCTTTTGAAGCTGGGATTCAAGGTTTTAAACAGCCTTGTGTACTTTTAGTTTATACTTAAACAAAAGTCATGTGGTGATGATTATTCTTGATTTGCTTTGTAATAATCTCATGATTATTTCACTTGAAATAAATACTTTATAGATCCATTTACCTCTTACCAAGCAAGTCTTTGACTCATTAGGACAGAGTCATGTTTTCTCAACAGTCATCCTTCTAAATGCATAACTCTCATATTCCTGATTCATCAGCGGCCAAACTTCAATAGGACATATGACACATGCTTCCATTTTGTCTATCCAGTAATTGGATTGATAGGCAGCTTTCAGGGGTTTTGAAGTTATAGGTTCAAATTCGTTCTAGATGAAGACAATTGAAGTCCACAACTCCTCCTGTGAAAGAAGCAGTCTCACTACTTGTGATTATGGTAGTAATATTCTGCAAATTAATTGGGCATTGCTTCTCTGTGGCGGATGGGTTATCAGGAGCTATACAACGTCCTGGTCCGGCTTGCAGCTGCTACTCCAAAACGGTGTGCATAAATTCTGTATTACACCTGTCATCCCTGTATGAATGTCTTGGATACCCTAAGACTTTTCAGATAGACTCAGATGAAAGCTGAGCTATCTGGCTTAGTAAAGGAAGGGATTCAGCTGATCATAGATAGCAGTAAAACACTTGGAGACAAGGAGCTTTAGCATGTCTCATGCACTTGAGACAACATGGCTCATTTTTTCTGGCATTAAACTCTTAAATTTTGTATAAATATCCTTTTTGACACTTTGTGTTTATTATGTGTCTGCCTTAACTTCCAGCTAGATACCCTTGGTGAGAGAGAGCATCTCTGAAAAAAACCCCGATAGATTTGAAAGTATTGCCCCCTAAATTGGCTGTTCTTTCATGTTTTAGGATGTATTCTTTTAGCTTTCAGATTCAGATAAAACTCTTTCTCCCCCTGTTACACGTACACGTCAAAGAAAAAACCCTCTCACTTTCTACTAATAAAGCTAAATTGTGACTATTTCATCATCAGATTTTTGCTTTAAACCATGGATCTTTTGTAACTGATATGAAACTGTTGGGACATGGATAATTAGTGTGCTGTATTAATCACTGTTGGCAAACTGGAGGAATGATTAAGGCAAAAAATAGCTAATTTCACAGTTTATCTGTGACAAAATTCTCAAAAAGGGTCATTTATATTGCTGAGAAGATTCCTAACTATTTTAATTTTTTTTTCAGTGGAACAAAATAATAAGGAAGACTAATACTGGCTCTCAAATGGCCTATAATTTGTTCTTTTAATCAAAAAGTAAAAACAATATTACATACTCAATTCTTGAAAAAGCTTACATTTTACTGGATGAAAAGCAGGTCTATACAGAATTCTTGCTCTCTGCTACTACTCCTGCATCTGAAAAAAATAATGCTTAATGTTTAATAGACCCAATGCAGGAAATGAAGACTGTGTCTTGGCCTTTCCTTTGTTCTTCTCCCTGCAGTAGAAACAATGTCTAAATAACCTGTTTCTGCTAAACAATGCTGGACTCCTGTGGTGGAACTTGCGGAATCCTGTGGGTCTTCCTGTGTTTTTACCACATATTTTATACATGCTTTATGAAGCCAGCTGCTGAATGCAATCTTAGCTCTACTTGACATAAGGAGTTCTTCTGCCCCCTGCCATTGCTGCCCAGAAGAAACATTTATATTTGTGAACAGTTATTGCAATTTGCTTTTTTATTATAGCACCCTTCAAGAAGAGAAACTTTACAACTCAGTTTAAGAGATGATGTTCAGTAATAGCCATATAAAGGAGCTGAAGTGCTGAACATCTTCTGGCAACTAAATGCAGTCCTACTGTCAGAGTGGTTCTAGTCTGAAGGGCCACTCATGCCAAGACCATAGGAAAAACTCCAGATCTCAAGCCATGAAATCGGCTCCCCATGCCTAGGAGAGTACTTAGCAACCTGGGTGTTATTCCTTGTCACAGCTGCCCACTAACAGCAAGAGGACTGAATGATACAAGAGAGGAAAAAGGGAACTGTGTTTTTGTTGTAATTTCTCCATCTCTGTCCAAACCCTCAAACATTTTAAGGTTAAAATCATGCCCATGTTTAAACAAGAAGAGTATAACGGTATAGAAAGGGGAAAAAAGGAAAAGATACACATGAGGGAAATACCATCACGAGATGCTAGAATGGGGCATTGTAGTTTCAAGAAAACAACTTTATTGTCCAAATGTAAATAAACGTATGTAGTACTAGAACAAATTAGTCAAAACTGTCTTAAATGTACCCATTCAAATCTCTATTAAACCCTTATGTGCAACCTGCCATTGTGTTACAGGACTAAGGGTATCTCACTGTTGGATAAGATGGATCTCAGTTCTAACTCATTCCCAAAAGTTGACAACTATAGTGGTCAGAGTTAACCTTTGTTTTAGCTTTACTCTCTGTTAAAGGGCAGGACAGGGATAAAGTCTAAAGGAGTCTAGATAAAAATCTAGGTGAGTTCAGAGAAAAAATTAGCTACAGCACAAACCCCTTTATTTGTAATGAAATACTTATCAACACTTGTTTAATTTTCTCACAGTTGAGTACAACAGCCATGTTTCAAATTGTGTGAAGATGTTATTTATAGTTTTGTTTTGATGTTTAATGATAGGTCGAGTACAAATAATTACTGGGATTTTATGGAGCACACATAGAACAGTGCAATTTGTAAAATCATGCATTAACAGTCTTATCGTTTCACCCTGACATATCTATTCTCCCTTAACAAAGGTTTATTTCTTTAATAAATATAAGCAGGAATACAAGCTATATACCAACACTTCACATACAGAGCAAGAGAGATGGAAAATGTCATTACTGACACATTTTGTCCCTGCATATTTACAGGCTCTTTCAGGACCTCATACAGGCAGGTGTCTAAACAGTGGTCTTCATGAATGGACCTAGAAAGCATGAGCTTCATCTCATGTAACTTATCCACCGAGAAATTAAATCCTCCTCTAGAGTCAGCGGAAAAAGATAAATAGGAGGGAGGTGCTTATCTCTGTCCATTGACCACCTAGGGGTACCAATGACTGGCTCACACTGTCTGACTTCAGGCAGCAATGGGTGAATTAAACCTAAGGCACATTAAATCCAGATGGAAATTCTGATCAGCTTCAACCAGCTTTGATGTCATATGTTTTGTCAAAGTACTAACTCAGCACAGCGACAAATGATAGCAGTAAACTAAGTGCTTGCATTTTTACCAAGTTTATATCAGATAAGAATTTTGTCGGATATATGGGACTGATTTGTAGGGCGTAAGCATTTCTGAGCTCCAAACTCCTCTGCAACAAACAGCAACAGCAAAAGGACAGAAACCAAAACAGAACCAAGGACAACAAAATCAATGACAACAAAATCAAAAACAAAAGGAAAGAGTTAGAGCCTGCATGAACACATAAAAACTGTTATATGGTCAGCTATTTAGGTAGCAATGGCAACAGCAACAGCTTTCTTTCCCTGCTGCTATTCTGGAGTATTCAGCAATATTGTCCACTCTTATGTCATAGACACTATCCACAGAAAAGGTGATCCATTAACAATTGCATATGTTCTTCCCTGGCTGTTTGCAGTTTCAGAACAGAGGTTGTGCAGTTGTTGCTTCCTGGCTTCAAAAAGCTAGACGGCACATAAATCTTTGCAAACGCTTGTCCTCTGAAGGCTGAGAATGATACAAAATATTAAAGACTGATTCCTGTCTTCTTTTAAATTTTTTTTAACCCCATCCACTTTCCTCACACCTCCCCCCTCACCCCCCCAAAAAAAAGAAGGAAAGAGAAAAGAATGTCTCTTACTTTTTATGCAAACATTTGGTGATGATTTATGTCATAGCAGCTGCTCTCAAGCCCAAGCTGATAGATAGGACACAATATGACATAAATCCTAAATGGCAAACATATAACTGCTGCATTCAGCTGATATTATACTGTCGATTTCACATAGATGTCATAAAAGAAGGCAGCTAACCCCTTTTGGCAGACATGAATTTTTGTATTATTTCTTCTTTTTCTTCACCTTCAGTCTTGATTTGGGAATCTATTGAAATCTTTATTATTGTTCACTTGGTTTTGCCTTTCCTGCTGTTTGGCTCCTCATTCCCAGGGACTTTCTCTTCTGTCACTGTAACTTTGTCAATTTGTTCTCAAAGCTGCCAGTCCAACAGACATCCCTTCACATGTTCTCCTCTGCTGTTAAACTAAACCGCCCAGAACAGTTCAGTCTTTGTGGTAAAAGAAATAATGACATTTCTGTTGTACTCTCCCATTGTATAAGGTGTTGGGGAAATGACGTCAATGGGTGGGTGAAGACGTACATTGAACGCAGGAAAAAAATTAAGAACTCTGTTGGCACAAAGAAAAATTGAATAAAACAAATAATACAAACACACAGTCAATCGAAAAATGAGAAACTAATTCATTGTGATATTTACGTGAAAGTAATGGATTTTTCTAGATTGAAAGTTCAAAGATACTGAGAAACAGGTCAGAATCTCAGGTCAGCCCTAAGACCAGCCCCTTACTCCAATTTTGTACTGAAGAAAAACCTTCTTTCTAAAGCTGACACTGACTATTTATAATCTTTATTTTATAGCTTCATAGTTGACAGTGCTTCTAATAAGGAAAACCAACTGCTGTTGAATTTTTTTTTTTTGTTATTAGTTAGCCAGGAAAAATCTATTCTAAATCCATCCCCTTGTGTTAAAGTTTTTCTGTAAGTGTATCTGAAAGCTACTGGGAGGCTCTGAATTTCAGCACACTGGATAAAACATAATAAAACAGCTAAAATCAATAAACAGGATGAGATGGTCATTGTTATTCCAAACTTGTTTCTTTAAATTGACAGTTGTTAAGCCTTTTTAAACTAAGTTGAGAACCAGAGTGGATGACATACCATCGACTAGGCCTTACCACATGACAGGGATTTTCTTTTTAGGCTCCTGTGAATTTTGCTGTGACTTGTAAGCAAAACTTAGATGCAACTATAATATTGCATCAAAAATGATACTCTCTAATGTCACTGAAAGGAAAAAAGGTGGTCAGTTTGTTCTTTTGGTGACTGGTGATTTTTTTAAAATATGACTTAAACATTTTCAACTAAATATTGGAGAAAGAATATTTTTTGTAAGTCAAAAGGTTGATGGGCATTGATCGGTGATAACATCCCTGTTTATGCTACCTATGCTTTAAAAAAAAGTCCCTAGTATTGTTTGTAAATCCATAGTAACAATATACAATTTCCACCTTCCCAACATTTCTGCATTATTAATCCACCCTAAAGAATTTGTTAGCTTGTAAGAAGCCTAAATTACCCCACAACTGAGAATAATTCTCTTAGCTGAAGATGTCTGCTGGCAGGAAGGAGAATGATAAACCCTCCAGGGTCACGTGTGTGCTTGTCTCTGTGCATCCCCAGGAGAGACACATGTGGAAGGACTGTGGGAGGGATGCCGAAGGAGGCAGGTTTATGTAAGTCCATTTGCCCCAGGGCTCGGAGTAATGCCTTGCTACTCTCTAGTCTGCAGGTAAGAGATTATGGCTCTGGGGGAGCTCTGTATCCTGCAGTTTAGGCAGCGGGTTGGGAGGATAAAATGAAGCACCTGGAGGCCTCCAGGCTTCTCTTGCATACAGCTTGATTACTGACTTCATGCAAGTGAAATGAATTTCACCTGTGGATTGTACTGCACCTAATCTTAATGGATGTTTTAGACTGATGGTCTATCTTTTTAATCCCTCAGTAATATTGTCACCTAAAGAATCCCTCAAAAGCCTGTCTTACATATTGCAAAAGAGTGAATTTCTTGTTCTTTTTTTTTTATTTTTCTTTGAAGATAATGGCAAAAGTGAATGACAACAAGCTCAGCATTGCAAGAGATTTTAAATTTCCCATTAACTGACTTCACTTGGAGCTCAGTAATATGCAGCATTCAATCATCACCCATGATTTGTGAAACATTGTGAGTATGCTCACAGCGAGTGAGTGAGAGAGTTTTGCTTATGGCATTAAGGTGGCCAGAAAAAAGCATTCTCTATCAGTCTAGTAAATAAAGACTAAGACCATATCGTCAACGAACCAAAAACTTCTTAACAATCTGTGTGGTCAGCCAAAAGGCTGCATTTAGGACCTGTTGCAGATCAGGCTCCAAGCTCTTGGTGCTCCTGAGTCCTTTGTGCACTAGTAGTTTGATAGCTGGCTTTCCCATAGCGCTATCTGTGTAAAGGTAAACTCTCTAAAGATAACAACAACAAAAGATGAGCTAGTCTAAATGCAACTAGTCAGTCAGGTTTAGGCGACAGTCACTGTCAGGATAACATACAGTTTTGAGCTTTTCTCAGCATTACTGACATACTGGGTCTCAGAAATTCTATTAAGTCATAGGCTGACATGAGTACAAAGTAATTTGCACAGAGCATGACAGGAGAGTTGCAAAGACCTTTAATATTATTTTTATTTGAACTTTGTCTTCACACTAGTTTACAGGAGTTAATTCCTGCCCTCATTTCTAATAGACAAAGATTAACTGGTCCTCTTTATCAGAACATTTGGCGATTAGGAATGTTCTTTTCTCACACGTATCTTCCATCATGGAGTGTAGTCGCTCAATAAAAAGATGTGCTCCAAACCACAGCATCCGTTTTTCAATATAGCAATGTACAGCAACAGGTTGCTGCTTTTGTAAAGCTATTACTTTTACTGTCAACATGACTGCTGGTAGAAGTTGTCTCATTAGACAGGATAAATTGGAACTGCAAAAGAAAATCTGACCAGTGTGTACACACATACAGTCTGTACATGTGTGCACACACATACAAGATAGTATGCCTGAAAGAAAAATTGTAAAATGAGTAGCAGGGTACACAGGTGGATATGACATTTCTGAAACAGCAATAATTGTTATCTGCATATGGACAGATTGATAATGTAAGTATAATGTTAGCCCTACCAGAGGCATTAAAGTAAACTGTAAAGTAAAAATGCCCAGGTGCCTGTTTTGAGGATATTATGGAGGGGCAAGAATAGAAAAGTAGAAACCCTTTTTCTAAGAAAATGAAAAATGAAAGTGATATTAAATAATGTTGTAGATGTGTCATTTCCATAAGAAGTCCCAAAGATGGCTCTGGGATGTAAAAATAAACTTAAGAATTTGAGAAGTAATTGATTTCCCTACGAAAGCTAGTTTAATCATGTAATTTCCTCAGCTACAGAGGCATTAGAATTGTAATCCCTGAGGGTACACAGATGAAGGAGTGAAGTGAGCCAGCACTGAAGTTCTGGCTTGGGTTGTCACTCATAATTAAGTCTACAAGTGTCTGGTTTGATTGCATGTTGAGCAATGGTTCAATCTGCTTTAAGTATTAATCCAACACAAGAGATTTCTCTGTACAAGGTCTTTAGGGGTTGAGAACTGGCAAGGTAAGCTTGTATCTTCAATCTTTTTCTGACCACTGATTCCACCGTATATAAATATAGACAGCTTACATAAGTATAAAGTTGCAGGATGCATAAATGAGTAGGCCTCTACAGTATTCTGAATTCTCCCACCCAAAGCAATATTTGTGTATGTGTATGAAAGCGTGTTCATGTACATACATATCAACCTGTCTATACAGACACGTACTTTTCCCCACCGTTCCTTTCTCTTATGTTCCTGTTTGTAGTTGCATCTGTCAGTCTCTCTACTTTTACAGCATTTTGTTTCCATCTGTAATAGCCTCTTAAATCAACTGGTTATTTAGGTACATGTAGGTATTAACTACATTGAATGATCAATGCTTCTATCTTTTCCTAATTACTTACCAGACAGCAACATTGCTGATGCCACATGGCAGCATCAAGTAAGGTCTGCAAGACTTTCCCAGGCGGAAGCATTGTGCTGTTGAAATATACATATTTCAATCCACTGACACTATGTGATCCTTCCTCTGTATGGAACATCTCTCGAGGAAAGAAACAGAATCTTAGGTTAGTTTACAAGACAGTTAAAACAGGTAAGAAAGTATATTGTCCTAGATCTTGAGCTAATACACGTCTTGGTGCAGTACCACTCAACTGTTGGAACAGTGCAAATGTGCATTGTAATTAAAAACATTGTTGAGGATGAGTGCTTCATATATGAAAGAGAGGGGTAGATTTTATTGGTAGGTCATTTATAAACAAAAAGTAGATTTGTCTGACTGTGTCTATCCACTCATTTGTCATAGCTAGGCTAATTTAAAATCAGATACTCAACCATAAAATCTTAGAAGATATAAATGATAAATTTTAGAAGTCAATCAGTGATGCAACATTATGATTTCATGCATTCTACTTGGAAGAGGAATAACCATTCTGATCTTAGCTGAAAGTCTAACTGAGGCTAATTATACTGATTTACATTAGCAGCATATCTCATTCAAAAACTTGACATCTTGTCTGAGGATGTTCTTGATATCATGTTTTTTTAAACAACATATAAAATGCTTTACCAACATTTTGTGTTTCGCACAGTGACTGCATACAATGTTTTATTGCCATTAATATGTATCTTGATGATTCTGTTGGCACTCTTCATTCTCTTCATTTTAGGTAGAAGGAATGAAATGCTATCAGAGGCATAAATTACCTATATAGTGTGACTAACCCGCTGTCCTTGTATGAAGCATGGGAATCACAGTCTGCAAATTCTGCCACTTTCATAATTATATTTAAGTAGATCTTAAAAGTAGCAACAACAATAAAACTCTCGCTTTCCCCTCAACAGCTAAAAGCTATCTAGGACAGTTAGGGTTACATTTTCTAATACAATTTCAATACAGTAAAGTGGGAACTAGAAAACTGGGCCAAAACCAAAAATGGCAACTGCAACCATCATGTCAAGGAAGGGCGGCCACCTGCAAAGGAAAAGCAAAATAATGATAACATCTCCCTACAGGAGGTATTCATGGAAAAGGTGCTTAAAACTGGTAACATTAGAGGGTTATCTTTGACATCTTATAGATTTCACTTTTTGGGAGGATTTGACCAAAGTGTCCATGAAGATCAAGCATGAGAGTCCTTATACTTAAGGGTCATAGTCTGCAATTTTGCAGTGGCAGTTCTATCTGATATAAAGGAATTGTGTAATATTTGATTAGTTTGAGTCCAGAGTGGCATTTTTCTTTTGCACTGTTACATTCCTGTTTCAGTCCCACATTAACAGAAGCTGTGGGAGTTCCTCAGGAGACAGAGCTCTGGGTACAATAAGGCTTTCCAGGCACTGGGTTGTCCGATCTTAAAGAGGACAAGACTGTATTGGGAAGGTGCTTAGGAAGCCAGTGGATACTAAAGCTGAGTTTCAGCATCCTGTGTGTTTGCTTGGCAGTGGTTTACACATCTCTATGTATAATTCTTCTTACACTTTTCTGGTAAACTTTTCGTTGATTATGTAAAACGAGTTTGCATTTCTCACTCTTTTTCTAGTTCTATGTCTACAAATTCTGTATTGCAAACCAGTATTGTTCCCAGTTTCACCTGTACTTCTTAGAGCAGTTGTCAGAGCACCTGGGGATCATTATATGATTAATTTCCACAGAAATGAATATAGTAGCTTGGTGTTTAAAGGTGAGATTTATCCTATGGAAGAACATAAATTCTTGCCAGATGGTACTTTGACAGAGCTTAACTTTCTGTAGTGTAAGAAAGTCTAAATAATTTTTGCATCCAACAGCAATTACAGTGGGCAGCTCCGCAACATGATGTCAGGGAGTAGCAGGAGTGGGGTTGCCCCATGACGCAGGGCTGCGGTCCATCTGGGGAGCCCCATTGGGCTCAGCAGGGCCTGGACTGGGTGCAGGGCTGGGGTCCCAGACCAAACTTGCCCTGGGCTCCTTGACCCACATGTGGGGCTGCCCATCCAGACTGCCTGGGGACATGCAGTCCTGACAGTGCCCTCCAGGTCCTGACACGTGGACCAATGGATTGTCTCAAAAAATAAGTATATTTTTTAATCACTAGGTGAAGAGTCTTGCTTAGCTGTTAAAGCATTATGTGATATGCTTATAAGGTAATAATAGTCTGAAGAAACATGTTCAAGTTCAAGGATTTGTTTGTGTTTATTCTAATAGGTATGATAGGCAAAATCTAAACAGAAACATTAGATTATATTGCTTTCTAAAGCTGTTTACAAGTGGATAGTTTTATTTACTAAATATATGACTGTCTTTCATTGCAGGAATTATTTAAAATTCTCTGTCCTTCTTGTCTAACAACTTTTGTAAAGTGCAATGGCATTGCCGTTTTCTTCCTAGAAAATACAGTATTTGATCAGCTTGCAAAATATTGACTGTAATATTTCTGAATGCATCAACCTTTCCAAAATGATTTTTTCCAAGCTGAAAATGCAAATGCTGATGACATGCTATTAGAAGGATACTTTATGCCTCACATTTATAGCTAGCTACAGTAGGGTGTAACTGTTCTAAGGATTAAGATCCCATACAAACACATTAAATTAAAATGTAAAGCGGATTTGTTGCTGTGCTTATGATGGCAATTACTTCTTCCACTTATTTGCTAAAATCCAGTCAACAAATACACCGGTCCACTTAATCTAATGCTCAATTAGCAAGGCAATACGTGCATTGTCAGCCTCTCTGTAGGCAGACGTGAAGAAAAGGCAAGAAAGACACTCTGAGCTCTATACTTAGGCCTTGTCATTGCATTAATGTTGTACAGATTTCAAGCTCTTTGCTGAAACAGGGCAAGTTCATATAATCATGGACCATGAAATACGTGACTACAGTTAACAGTCTCTTCAGGGGAGAGAAGTAATTTCCATATGAAGTGACTGTTGTAAATTTAATGAGTTTCCAAATAGTTGCAAGACAAGATAAAGTAATTTTACATTAGAGTTAATCTTTTAAATGAGAGAGTCTTCTTGCAGATGTTTGCTCTGCTGTTCTTTTTCTAATCTCCATACCAGATAATGACCAGGGATGGGAAGATATTTATTTTGCTGTCACAGATCACATACCCAATGAAGAGTGGGTTTTTACATTGTATAAAGATGTAAAACCATCATGAAAAAAATATCTAAATTTCCCAGGGGCGATTTTTTTTATCAGAAATTTGATCCATGACTGTTCCTATTTCTATGACATTGTTTGCACTGTATTATAGATTCTCTTTCCCCTGCAGGCATCAAAATTTGATTAATTTTGAATTTCTGCACAAACATAGATATTCATATTTGTCACTGTTCTTATCATGCAGAAATATGGAACTTGTTTCCTTTTATGGCAATAAATTATGATTGAGGGATGGCAAGGATATTTTTGCAATTTTCCAGTCAGTAGTTTATCGTGTTTTCATATGTAGATCCCTCTCCCCTTGTGTTATAATGGCAAGTATGAAATACCCTTTCAGCGACATTTTTTCACATAGGCTTTTGAAACCCATTTTTTTGTGGTCATGAGTCAAGGAATTCTTCACACATTCAATTCGAGTTGAAACATCTCGGTTCTTCTTAGATGTATGCAAAGTTTGGTTATGTCTGCTGCCTCCCATTATTCATTCTCATGCCTGCATTCTGCTTTTCTTCCAGTTCTGAGATTAGAAGGACAAGGAGCAAAATGCTGCAAAATAACTTTTTTCAAGGTTTTCTGGTTAAGAGGGATACCTGCATAATTCATGAGGAAACACTTCCTGCAGTAAAATGCATGTGGTCAAACCTTTGATCCTGGGAGGAACCCCACTGTTCTCAGGGACATTCTCTGCATGCTTAGGAGTCTGCCCAGGCTGACTGAACTGCAGACTGGAGGGGTTTTTCATCATTACTCATTATATTTGAATAGATTTACTAAATTCAGATAAATATCTGAAATTTCAGATGTTAATCTGAGCTAAATAAGATTTCAAATCTAGTGGGATTTGACCATTATTGCTGATTATATGTTTGTATTATCATGTTAAAAAGGACATGACGGAACTGTTTCGTCAAACTTTTTTTTTCCTCAGGTTGCTGTGACCCTGTGCATCATATTTGGGTGATAACCCCACCTCTGTGATGAAGACAGGCTGAGAGAGTTGGGGTTGTTCAGCCTGGAGAAGAAACGTCTCCAGGGAGACCTTATAGCAGCCTTCCAGCATCTGAAAGGGGCCTACAGGAAAGCTGGAGAGGGACTTTTTACAAGGGCATGTAGTGATAGGATGAGGGGTAATGGCTTCAAGCTGGAAGAGGGTAGATTTAGATTACATCTCAGGAAGAAATTTTTCACTCTGAGGGTGGTGAGGCACTGGCACAGGTTGCCCAGGGGAGTTGTGGAGGCCCCATCCCTGGAAGTGTTCAAGACCAGGCTGGATGGGGCTTTGAGCAACCAGGTCTAGTGGGAGGTGTCCTTGCCCATGGCAAGGAGGTTGGAACTAGGTGATCTTTAAGGTCCCTTCCAACCTAAACCATTTTATAATTCTATGATAAAAATATTAAATTGTTTGGTAGAGCTTTATTAAGGAATTAGAAATATTATGTGATTGTCCAGATGGAAGAATTCATTTCTGAAATTTAAAGCAACATTGTAACAGTAGCATATATAAGTTCTTGTAATTTTTGTTGTTAAATACATTTGTCTTACAAAATTAGACAACAATCAAGTTATGATATGAAAATCCTCCTTTGGTTATGATACAGAATATCACTGGTAATTATTTTCCATACAGTACAAAGAAGATAAGTTCTTTTCCCTGTTTCCAGATGGCAAAGATAGAAGGTAATTGTAATGGCGTGACAGCTACAACACATATAAAAGAGTAACGGTAAACAAGCCATATTGTATGAGAGCATTGCTACAGTGATTTAAAGGTAAAAGAGCCTTTGAGAAACTAATGATTGATAATTGTCAGATATTTTTATTGACTAACTATCTACAAAACACATTGTAAAGACTTGGAAATATATTACATGATCTATAACCTCTAGAAAGATTAAGTATTTTGACATTAAAAAAAAAAAGACAAAAGCAAATTACTTTCAGTTTTGTGTTATATGGGACAGAAGCAGATGTGCAGGTTCATATTTTGTTGGATTTTAGGGGATGGTAGGAGACTTGATCTGACATATTCTGACCAGGAAAAATGATAACAGAATATCACAGAGTCTAAGCCTCTAGATAGTATGGCGTACTCATTTATTCAAGAAACTTGTTGTTGGTTTCTTAGTTAGTTTTCTGCAAGATCTATGTCTTGTTGTTCAATGTAAAATTGCATTGTCTCCCCTCTGTGTACATATCGATAATCCGCCAGTAACACGGATTCTGGTTTTTAAACATAAAATACATATATACTACTTAGGAGCATATAGCTCCATTAGCTTTTGTAGCAGCTGAGGATTTAACCCAAGTTATTTATTATCTTCATCAGGCTATAAATTACTTTGGACCCATATGTTTACACTAGTGATAAGGGTGTTATATAGATGTAAAAAGGCTCTCCCTCCATCTTTCGTTTCACCTCAACTTTCACCATGTAAAGTCACAGGTATTCTTAATAGAAATGTTTGCCCCAGGTCTTCCAGGCTTATGCTGTTTTTTTGGATGTTAGATAGAGTAAAGCACAGCAGTAATTCAATGTATCCTTTACTGTGATCACCCATCTCCCCAGTTATTAAAATCTCTCTGTGCTATGATAGTTCCCTGTTGCCCAGATAACATAGCAGACAGGAAAGAAAAGGACACTCCTTTACTCAGTTCTCCCAAAATAAGAGAAAGATGCCCTGAAAATATCATGCCAGCCTTACAAAAATGTTCTAATCATTTTCCTCCATAGAAACTGAACCAGTAGTAACAACTGCCTGTTTATTTTCTTGCTTAATAGGCATAGGTCTTCTCAGACAGTCAAGTCAGGAACATTTGGAGAACTTCAGAAAGCCTCTGGGAATGAAGGAGGCTGTTCCATGAGAGAAAGATTTTCATTGAGAAGCAAGACAAGCACAGGACAAGAGAGAACCCCTCAAAATTTCACAGAGTTTAGAGGAAGAAGGGCAGGCAAGAAAAGGGGTACAATGATAGAGTGAGGCTTTCCTATACAAGTGGACAAGCGGATGCATCAGTAGCTGATAGAAGTGGTGAGGAGATGTGTCCCAGATGGAAATCGCGTTCAGTCAACACAACTTCTTGTCTTCTATTTCTTTCTCTTTCCTTCCCCACTGCCTCTGCCCCCAGGATGACAAATCCCAATTTACAGACTGCAGGGAGTGTGACCAACTGAGAACTCTTTACTTGAACACTTGTAGCTCCTTCTTGCCTGTTTCTAAAAATGACAAGGCTGAACTTCTTGACCCTAACAACCAAACACAGAATGGTGCCAAAATATTCCTTTCTCCAGGATCCCTCAATAACCACCTAAAGACTGCTTAATGAATCACAGAAATGAAAAAGGAAAGCAAAAACAGGGACTGTTCTCTGAGGCCAAGTAGCACAGACATGAGATATGTACGTTGTACCTGGGTCTCCCCTGTGCCCCATGCATTTTTCCTGTAGTGATAAATCTTGAATAATTTTTAATTACTCTTTTTTCAGTTCAAAGTGCATGAAATCACATGTGAGAATGCTGACATCTGAGGATGTAATAGGAATCTACAAAACCATGAGTGGAATAAAGAGTGTGAACAGGAATCTGTATCATACTTTTCAACAGTACAAGAAATAGTGGTCATCAAATGCAGTGAGCAATACCCAGATTCTGAACAGACAAAACTAAAGTATTAAACATGTGTAATGCCTTGTTCCTTGACAAAATTAATCTTTGGGGTGACAAATGTTCACACTGGCTTGTGAGGAGACTGGGTATTGACTGTAAAAGAGGTCCTGTAAAAATATTTTTATGCACATTCAGCACAGAAAGTTCTCTGAACTGAAGAGAGCTGGACACTGGGAGTGGGTTGAGCTGTGGATATACCATTACATGTGTGTGTCTTCTTTTAATGCTTCCTTTATGTTCCTGTTTACAGCTGTGTCCTTGTTGATTTTCCTCCCTAAAGACAGGCATCAGCTTATTCCTGGAAGCAACAGAAAAACGAGGAATTTCCAAATGATTATGGCAGATCACAAATGGAAAAAAAAAGGAGGACCTGGGGTGGGAGAGAAGGATGAAATGGTCATAAATGTAGAAAGACTGAAGGACATCAAGTAAAGATCATAACAGCTCACCCTCTTCCCTGAAAGTCCAAGGAATCAGTGGCTGTTTTCTGGGTTTGTTCCACCTGGACTTATGACAAGATGAGAGGAAGAAAGGATTCTTACAGTTTTTAGGATCTCCCGTGTCTCTCAGATCCCTCCTTTTGGTAGGATGGGTGACCAGCTGGGCTACAACCAGGAAATGGTTAAGGAGAAGGTCCCATAACCTGACAGGTTCTCAGATATAGCAGATATAAATAAAAAAAAGAGAGGAGAAGTGGATATTCTACTGTCATCTTACAAATATTTAGGCACTTGTTCTACCCTGTAATCCATGATCAGACTTCATAAATCGTAGGGAAGACAGGTTAGCAAACTTCTGAATAAGAGTAGAAGAAGCCTCATCGTCAGTATCTGTGTTGGTGGTAAATTAGTCGTTCTGCAAAAAGGAAAACAAATTAGTGCTCCTAAAAAAATACCATTGCCATTTACTCTTCTGCTGTACATTAGTAAGGGTTTTGTTCCACTAAGACAGTTTCCAGTTACAAATTCAAGCCTTGCACTGAAAAATGATAGAAATGTGGGCCCTTGAAGTTTTGCCAATGCAATTAGATAACTCCATTCCCATGTGCCAAAACACCACTAGGTTTTTGAGTTTTAGAGTTTTACAGTGTTTGGCAACAGAACATTTTTAATAGGTTTATTCATTTCCACTGTAACAACATCAACAGCTGATCTGCCTCTGCCAAATTGGGCAGCAAGTGCCAGTGTAAAGCTGTAGTTGGGAGGCTCGGTATGGCAACAGTCACATCCTAGTGAACAGACAATGAATTCTCACAGCAGCGAGCTGGCTCCGTAACTCAGAGTAGCCTTGCACAGTGGTGCAGTTTGCTATTCCCACTGTCATCTTCAAGTCTGTAGCCACTGATCAGTCCTTTTTCCCTGAGCCTCACACACTAAAACATGACGTGAAGAGATTCCAAAAAAACGTCCCTTGTGAATCAGCACCTCCGGATGCTCTGCTTCCTCGCTGTTCTGCTCTTTCATTCTCTTGTTGGTGCAGCTGCAGCTGGGAAAGAAAATGTAAATGTAACTGCTGCTGCTGCAAAAATTGCAGCCAAAACCTATTGATTAGTGCAGCAATGGCAAAGTTGCAGCTGCCTGGATAAATATATCTAGCTATGCTCAAACCTAAACACTGCAGCAGCGACAGATGGTTTACCCCTAATTAGGGCTGCCATATTTCAAATTAGGATTTTTCAGAAGGAAATAGTTAGCTGTTACTGAGCAGCTATATGCCCAGAATTCCTGGACAAATAATAGAAGTGTTCAAAATCCTGAACGGCAAAACTTCCAGCTGGAAAAGACAAAGTGTCATGGAAAATCTAGACATATGGTAGCCTTATCTCAGATGGTGGCTTAGGAGTTTTAGAAAGACTCTGGCTATCCAGAAACAGATGGATCCTGGGCTGGCAGCGACAAATTATGGGATTTTTAGAATTTGTCCCCAGATGCAAAACATAATGGCTTCTAGTTGGTTTGCAATAAATATCATGTCATTCATATAATTAAGCATAAAACCAGGAAACAATATAAATGAGTTTGGGATACTATTCACAGTATTTAACTCTTAATATGGAAGAAGTCTTACTGTGGGAAGTAATTAATTATTGGGTAGGATTTATCCCATCTGATGCCACCCATCTAAAAATTACCTGTCTAGTCACAGCTGGTATCTTTCTACTCAATATTCAAGGCAAAGGAATTTTCCTTAAGGTGGAGAGCCACTCTATTCTAAAATAAGGGTCTGAAACAGGAGAGAGAAATTTCTCCCCTCTCTTTTTAGGAGTGGTTTATACCTGACAATTCATACCATGGAATAACGCTAATTGTTCTCACTTAAAAGTAATCCCCCTTGTTTAGACAAATATTCTATTTTTGATTGCTGTGCTGTTCAGTTCAATGATCAAAATCCGTAGGCATGTGTCAAACATAGCTTCCAAAATCAATTGGTTTTCCATTTCTGGCAGGAAAGATACAAATTACCACACTCACATTATGTGTGTATGGAAAAATATTCTCCGTCACTGACATGAAGTCTCAGTTCCTCATAATAGTATCTTAGTGAAATAAGACGTGACCCCACTAACACCATCTGAGAAAGAGGTTGAGTTATCATCACATATATGGTAATATGCAGGGAACCTAATTTTTTCAAATTATCAGATTTTCTTTTTGTGTCTAAATTTGATCATACTTTTCTGTGGTTATGGTAACACCAGATATGATCTCTCCTTCTCTTATCTTACCCATAATATTCCCTTCCCTTCCCTTCCCTTCCCTTCCCTTCCCTTCCCTTCCCTTCCCTTCCCTTCCCTTCCCTTCCCCTTTCCCCTGACTGTAGCAACTTTTGAAAACCAATTGCCAATTTAGTTCCTTTTCAAGGAACTTTAGTTCCTTTTCCTTTTAGTTCCTTTTCAAGAAAATTTCAGAACATACCTTTCATATCTTTCATGAAAAGAGTGACAAAATTGCAAGCGGAATATAAGATAATTTTCTAGAAGTCAGAGTTTTGTTTTACGTTAATGAAATATTAATTAGAAATGTTTACTAAAATACTGTAAATTTTATTAATGAAAGCTTTCAAATTACTTTCTCTAGATGTCCTGGTATCTAATTCTTTGCATGTTTATATAGAAAGAAATTCTTCACTTTCGTAACTGACTGTTTGCCTTGGATTTGTGTCAATCTGAGGTTTAATCAAAGGTCAAAATATAAATAACTACAACTGGCAGGATACACAACACCTCCTCCTCTGGGTTAGAATTGACTCCAGAAAATAAAGTTTGTTTGTTGTTTTTGGGTTTTTTTTCCCTAGCTAAAAGACCACTCTTGATTGACAAGTAGAAACTTCAGTAGAATTGTTTTTCAAGGTCTAGAGTTAGATTGAAATAGTTGTTCTGCAGCAGTTTGAACAGCTGCATTTTGACTCAATAGTATATTCCCACAAAAACAGAACAATAGTTTAAATTACACTAGCTATTTCACTGCTAAACAACTTTGCTAAATAATAGCCCTGCTTGCTCAAAAAGAAAAAAAAAATCCAAGAAGAGGAGATACAGCCATTTCTTGTGGTAAAAAGTTTCAGCTTCCTTAACCTAGAAGAAGCTCCCAGGTTTCCCTTAGGACAGCTTCCACATGCAATTATGCTTTGTCAATACACAATTTTGCAATGCATTAAAATTTGTAACAAGCTCAATAAATTTGAATAATATGCTTAAATTAAGATGTTTATTGAATTTAATATGTAGTTCAATAGTAGTCCACATGTACTTGTGGTTATCCAGAAGTATCGGTGTTCTTTAGAACTTATTATCACATAATTACTCCTTGTTGCAGAACCTAATCTGGATCCAAGGGATCTTGTATTTGAATTACTAGGTTGGCAGAAAAAAAAAAAAATTGTTTTATTTGGTAAGTGTTAGGTGTACTTAACATACTTA
Organism: Burhinus oedicnemus; assembly: GCA_008921705.1. Classification (NCBI taxonomy): domain Eukaryota; kingdom Metazoa; phylum Chordata; class Aves; order Charadriiformes; family Burhinidae; genus Burhinus; species Burhinus oedicnemus. The sequence goes on from VFFE01007795.1 coordinate 3,261,735, forward strand.
GGCTCCCATACATTTTTCATTTGTTGTCTTGTGGCTCAGTCTGAGCACAAAATAACATTTGTGAGAAGTTAAGCCGCATTTTACAGCTATCATATCAAAATTGGATTAGGGGGGTGAAATTAAGAATTTACTACAAGTCTGGAGAACATCTCCCATGTCCAAGATTTCCTACGAATTTGAACATCATTGTGCTTTTTATTTACATTTAGAAATCTCATTGGACATCTGTATATGTAGGACATGCAATGGAATTTAGAAATCAAATATAAAACCTTGATGATATCATATACTCCTACCCACAGAAGACCAGACCAATGAATTTTCTAGATGTGAATTTCTCCAATTGTTTCTTCTTTTGAAAGTTTTTATGGCTAATTTGACAGACAATGGATGTTTAAGTTAATGGCTTTAAACTACCTCCAAGTTTTCTGGATCTTTATAAATTATACTTCTAATATGTCTAACTTCTTGTGTAGGGAAAACTTCAGGGTAACATTCCAAGTCATGCCTATTTTAATACACACTTTAAGTTTACCAATGATCTGAAAACAAGGCTCCAACAATTTTTTTCTCAAGTGCAAATTTGAAATCCACAGTCCAAGTATTTGACACAGAGCTGTGCCATCAAAGAATCTTTATAAATCTATTTCTCATGGGAAAATGTTGTATTTTGAGCAGTGTACCATCACATATAACCTTGTATTTCTAAAATGGTCTAACATGTATTTTATTGAACGTCTAAGAATAAGAAAATAACAAGTTGTGTAAGGACACTAATGTGACTAGAATCCAAATTGTGCTAATGGCATCACACAACAGTACCTACCTCTGCATAGTAGGCGTTTAATTTTTTCTAAACTGCAGTGCAGTGTGGAAGAAACAAAGATCCCAAACTTCACCCTCCCAGGAACTGAAGAGATCTATACAAGTACAACTTTTTCTAAGGCATTAGTTAACAATAACGTTACTGTTTAAGAGACTTTGCTATGAGTTTATATTCACTTTGGGTCTGGATGTGAGCTTGGTTTGGGCTTCATCTCTGTAATATTCGGTTGCCATTATGCCCAAACCTGCCTTCTGACTGGCTAGTCACATGGTTTATTTACACTAGTGCCTAATGCTGGATCAGCATCTCAAATTAACAGTAAGGCAGAACCATGCTATAATGTGTCTCTTCTCCTACGGAACTTTCCCCTTATTATTACTACTGGTATTTATCTAAGGCTACATCAGTTTACCATATGTGTCATACCGAGCAACAGAGTGTAAACTGATTGGAAAGATTAGATTTTGTTCATTACAAGCAGGGATATTACTCTGCAGACACACTAGAAATTGTGTTTTCTAGCCAGTTTTTGTTCCAAACTAATTTTAGTGAACATTAAAGCATATGGCAAACTAAGATATGTGTGTGCCTTCCCTGCATTTGAAAGAATTCTCCAGGGAGAAAAAAAAACAACCACCACCTCACTTGGAAAACTACAGGGGAAAATTTCAATGACAGCTTCAAATAGCAATTAGTTTTTCAAGTTCACTTTAGTTATGAGTGCAACCACTAGCCTTGGCAGTATATACTGCCTAATATCCAGTATGCAAGAAAGCTGAAATTTACAAAACTGTAATACTTCTCCTAGAAGTATAAAAATTCTCCTAGACAAACTGGAAGGATACAGACTGAATGGGTGGTCTGCAAGATGGGTAGGAAACTGGCTAACAGGTCATGATGATCGATGTTCAACATCTTCATAAATGATCTGGATAATGGGATTGAAAGCAGCATCACTAAGTTTGCCAATGACACCAAACTGCCTGGTGAGGTGGACACATCAGAAGGGAAGCCATCTTACAGAGAGACCTGGACAGGCTGGAAGAGTGGGCTAGCAAGAGCAGAATGAAGATTAACAAAGAGAAGTGCAAAGTCCTGCACCTGCAATGTAGTAACCAAATAGCTCAGTATAGGCTAGGATCTGTGTGGGGAGCAGACTTGCTGAAAGGGACCTGGGGGTCCTGGTGGATAAGAAGCTGAACATGAATCAGCAGTGTGCTGCTGCAGCAGCAAAGGCAAATCGGATCCTGCTCTAGATCCACTGGGGCATTATTAGCTGAGATTGAGATGTGATCACCCAACTCTACTTCGCACTTTTCAGGCTGCACCTGGAGTATTGTGTCCAGTTCTGGTCCCCACAATTCAACAAAGATGTGGACAGACTGGAAAGGGTCCAAAGGAGGGACAAGAAGATGATCAAAGCACTGGAGAACTTGCCTTATGGGGAAAGATTGAAGGAGTTCTATCTTTTCTCTCTGGAGAAGAAAAGGCTCAGGGAGACCTCATTACTGTATTCCAGTACTTAAAGGGTGGCTGCAAGGAGGATGGAGGCCCTCTCTTCACAAGGAGAAGACAAGGAGCAATGGCTACAAGTTGCATGGGATAGAGGTTTCATCTTGATGTAAGAAAGAATTCATTTACAGTGAGAACAATCAGTCAATGGAAGAGTGTAGAGTCCCCATCACCGGAGGTTTCAAGCTGTAATTGAACCACGTATTAGGTAATCTCATCTAAGCTCTCTTTCCCATGAAAGGTGGGACCAGATGATCTTTCGAGGTCCCTTCCAACCTGGGCTGTTCTATGATTCTACAGTTCTAATAACAGAGCATCAGCAAAGTGGAAAATGTTACAATATGAACGTACCAATGGCAGCAAAAGGAGGACTACAGGACTGTCAACTCCGGAGTACCAAATAAGTGGTAACATTAGCTTCACTGGTGTAGTGCAAACTGCTACTATGCTCATTTTGTCCTTTGAGCACTTTGTATTTTCCATTTCATGATTCAAGGTCTTCCACATATCTCCAGAGGGAGGACATGATTCTTCACTGTCCTGCCACATTGTTTTTGTCCTTGTACAAAGCAGGGTCTAACAATCACTTCTATGACTAGTTTAGGCTTGTTTCGTTAAGTATCATTCAGTTTTTCACAGGTCCTTCCTTCACTTACTTTAGGGTAAAAACTGACAGTTTTGTTCACACCATCCAAAGTCTGTGTCTTCATAACACTATGAACTTCTTTGTTGGTCATGTTTTTTCAGAAAGCCCTTCACTGAAAGTCACAAATCTCCCTTCAGAAGGGAGATTTGCTTGTTAGGTCCTTGCAGTAGTACAGAATGAATTGCTCTTAAATAAGAATTTCTTTCCCTCTAACAACATAGGAATTGGACAGAAAAGGGGTAAAATGACTAAAAGACTTCACGCATCTTAGAATTAGTTTTCAGATCGGTCTGATTTATTCTAGATCTTGCAGCAGTCAGGATGGCAAAGCATTCTGCTTCTCTTTGGAGATAGTGTCTTCCCAATATTTGTATGAGCTGAGTTTCTCAGAAGTTATCTTTTCTGATCTTTCCTCACATCCTTTTCTATGGGTATGAAGATATATTCAGAGGTACAATGTGCAAGGTCTGAAAGCTATATTATCCCTGTACGTTTTGATAATGGGTGTTACCTAAAGCCATCTTCTGACTTTGTCCAGAAATAAAAAATCATCCAGTTCTGAGTTAACCTATTATTCTTTCATAACAAACAGCAGAATAATAATCAAAAAGAAAGGTATAACAGTCACACATATCTCCCATGGTTTTCACATGGTTTCCAGGCGGATGACTGAAAATGCAACAAAGGAACTTCCCTTGGAGAGTATCTTAGCACAAACAAAAAACTTCAGGCTGGTCAAGTGTACCTTTAAACGTCTCAAAATTAAAAAACTCCATATATTAATTTATTAAAAATATTATCAGACATGATAGACTGGCCAGTGCTGTTAGAAATTTTACCTTTGCTATTAATTTTTACCTTTGCTATTTAGGGTTTGCTATTTAGGCTTTGCTATTTTCATAGAAATAACTTCCAAATTTTTAATGTGAATACAAGGGGTCCCACAATTTTGTTGACTTTCCTCAGACAACATTAGAAATACTCTAAGGCACATAATATATGGAAAGAGAAAAGAGTTTTGCTGATAGTTTAAACATCAAAGGGTTTTTGAGAATACGTATAGATACTGTGTTTTCTTTCCAGTAGTGAGGACAATGGAATATTACTCATTGGTCTGGCATACAGATAACAGATAAATCTCTTACTGTACTGTATGTAGCTTGCAAACGTTAACCAAGAGGCCAGACCATGCAGCTAACATTAAATCTTTTCTTTCTGTACCCTAATTATTATGTCTTCTGGTTTTGTGCTATAAGAAGATAACATCCATGCAGATGGTTTTCCACAGTTAATGACTTTAGAACTAGCTCTGCGAATACTTCAAGGTTTTAAGGAAATACTTTCAGGCTGAAAAGTCTTGAAAAATATATTTTTACTCTGTTCACTACTCGTCTGAAGTAAAAAATATATTAATGTCCAATAAAAATTTTTTGGTTCTTTCAGTTTGTCTATTTGCTATTGCTCTTTTACTCTGTTCATCAGGAGGATCCCTCATTAAGGCTATTCGCAAAGTACAGTGTTAGTCAGCTGGACTAATGAAATCCTAATGAAGTAATTGTAAGTTACTTGTTTAGATTGAGTGTGACTAGGATCAGCAGAATTTGCACCTAAGTTATCTCACAAGACTCATTCAGGAAATCTGTGGCACAGTTCAGGACAGACTGTGAGGGCTGCTAACCTCCCAGAACTGTCCCTTGAGTGCATCCCTGCCAGGATATACAGACAGAGGGGTCAAGCTATATCACTTTTTAGTAATTAGCTTTTGAATAGAGCTTTAGAAATACAAAGCGCTTCTCAAGTGCTATAATAATCATTTCCTTATATAGCAGCATAATTGAGTTGCAAAACATAAAGTAAGGAAATAAGACAGACCAAACCTCTAGCTCTTGGTTATAGAAATTGTGAGAGAACACAAAATAAATTGGATTTCAGGTGAAGCCTGCTGGTTTATTGTGTATTTTTCAAAGTTTGGTTGTCTCTTGATTACAGACTGAGAAATCTTTATATCACCTCCAGAAAAGAGACAAACCATGTTTAATCAAGCTCAGTGATTGTTACAAATGAACGCATTGCTCAGCAACTAGATATCAAAGCCAGATGAGCGGACTTGTGATAGTAACTTTTGCTTTAAATTTTCTATTTTATTTTCTAAATGCTTCTGCTGTGAATTTGTTCTTCACCTCAGTGAGCTACCCCTTCTTTTCCACCTGTTTAGAATGTCTTCTACCATATTACTCTACCTTTTATATGGAATTGATGCAGGATGACTGAGAAAAAATAGATGGTCACTGAATTCTCACAGTTGTGATGTTCCCTAGTTACCATCATTACTGTGGTGACTGGAAGTAAGGAGACACCTGAAGGGACCTCTTGGAGGCCAGTGTCTTAGGAGGGTTCCCCAAAGTTCCCTTTGGCAAACTGCCCATGAACATCCAAATAAATCTGCGTAGGACACTATTGAGGAGATGGAGCTTCAGGCAGCTGAGACAGTCCAACACCTTTATTGTCTTCTAAGAAGTCTGGATGACAAAGTTGCTATATAAGGTACACTATTCCCTCCCATCTTCTTCACCATTGCTTCATATTGTGTGGCTTGCCTTAGTAATAATTAGGGTCACTGCATGACTGCGTCTCCCAGTGGTTGTCACAGATTTTACATATCTTCAAATTCTATTTTCATGACCCATATAAAAAAAAAAAAAATGTAATGAAGAGGTTCTTTATAACAAGATGCTAATTAACTTCTGTAATATTTGAAGCTTCTGATGATCCTCCTGCTTTCTAAGCCAGTTATTCTTCCAGGGGCATCATTGACGCCAACAATCTTTAAAATAGCACTGTAAATCACCAAGACCACCTGTCTGACTGATGATTCCCTATCACCACGCTGCTCATTCACAAATTCACAGTTTGAGACAGAAAAAGGTCACTTTCTTTTACCATGAATGAAGAACTTTCTTAACCCAAAGGAAACATTATCTCCTTAAAGCTATTCTTGTTTCTTGTGCTCTGTCTAAAGATTTCCCAGTCCTACTGGTTTTCCATTGTGGTTTAAGAATATGGTATGTATTCCCAGATACATACTCCCATCAGTTTCCTCTGCAACACATGGATTCATATGTGAAATCTACCTGAAATCATAGCAGTACAAAAAGAATAAAAAATATTCAGCAAACTGCTGATGTAGTGGGGAGTGGCATGATGTCATTCTCTCTATGGTTTCACTGTTTTCGCATTCAGATTTTGGTTTGCTTGAGTGAACGTCAGAGCTTTCTGTTTGATGTGGCCCTTTGATGTTTCTCTTACTCACCCTTAAAATATTTTTTGGCTTATCCCCATTTTTGTTTCGTATACATTTGTATATTTGGCCATGGCTCTCAGGAATCTTTCAAGCCTTGCTCTTCCATAATCGGTGTCACAGCTTGTTTCACTGAGTCCTTCTCGTAGTTAATATGTTTGAGAGTAATAAAACTATTGCCTGGGAAAAGATTACCTTTTTCTGTGGTTGTTCATTCTGAAAGGGGAGGAGAGAGAGACGAGTAAAAAATCCCATGTTTAATAATAATTAAACCCAGCATAATGGAATGTATTACTATGCTCATTTTATGCTGTTTATGGCAAAGCAAGAGGTTGATAGTAACACTGTCCTAAGAGAAAGACAGTGTTATCAGATGAATAATCAAAAAGGCTGTCCCCATACAGGATATGGAATATCTAAATTCCAGTCTCAGGTTTTGGTTATAAAAAGAATGCTGATTCTCAAGCCATAAGTGAAGGGGAATAAAAGTGTAGCATACATTCTATTGCATAACAAGGCTTAAAAATACTATCATAAAATGTCACTGATTGATCAATTTTATTTTGGTAGTGTACAAAGACTATATCAATATGAAATTACCTTGTTATAGGTATAATCATAGAATAAGAGATAATTCCTAACCCAAGAATTTTTAAGTAAATCTTCAAGATTAGAAGAGGTTTTTGATATTTGAGGGAAAACAGTAATCCAGAAGAAGACCAAACACATTGCAAAAAAATTTTTACAGGAGTTCCACTGTTTTGGGGTTTGGAGATAAAAAGGAGACGGGAATGATGTTATAAGGAAGTACATTATGTGGATTTAGAGGGTGGGAAGAAATCGTCTGGGAGGAGATATGGAAAAAGAAAAAAAGGTAAGGAGAGCAGGGCAGGTAGGAATAGGGGAGAGGGGACTGTTAAGTATTTAACTGTACACATTCACTTGAGTCCTGCTCATTTGGTGTCGTATGAAGGATATATGAAAGTAAAATCAACGGTGGGCTACTGTCACTGGGATGACATATCAGCTGAAGTGCTTCCTATTTGTTCTGCGGATATGTATTGTTGTTCTTCCCTGAACTGAAGACCCATGGTTACATTTCAGGAGCAGTTTTAGCTGCTTGGAAAATTTCTTAAAACATTTTTGATGTGTTCTTCTATGAGCTTTTCAATGTAGAAGACTGGTTTAAGAAAAAAACAGCATTGAAAACATTAAATGATATTTGTGCTGGTAAAAGTATAAAGTTTTAAAGATTTAAAAGAATATCTGAAACATCAGAGGTAATAAAATACCATTCTCTGGAGTGAAAATTTAGAGGAAGTCTGAATTAATTCTCTTCTGCAATGAACTTTTCTTGTTCTGCTGTCTTACTGGATATAGGTCTTTTTTTTCCCTCAGTTAAGTCCCAAGTATTGCCGTTTTGAAAAGGAAGTACAACCTTCCTTGTTTCAGGAGTAACTGGTATTTACTGATATGATCATGCACAGGTTAAATAGTTGAATTTCTCAAACTATAGGTTGTTTCTGAAAACATTAGTAATCCACACACCCAGTACAGATATTATTTTTATTCCAGAGGAATGTTAAATTCTGGGATCCTTAAGAATAAATCTAAACTGTATGTAAATCTGCTTTAAATAAATACTTTTAGATTGTACATAGTGAATTTCAAATTGAATGTTCTCCTTTGTTGTTAATAAAAATGCGCTATTGAACTTTACCAACAAAAAAACCCCAAACCCAACATCCAAAAGCACAAAAAAGTCCGCTCAGAACAAAAGGAAACCTAGCACAGGAAGAAATACACCCTGCTGCTCTGGATCCTATGGCTGAAATCTGGAAAGCGGTATTTCCCATCAACACACGTTAACAGTTTCTGGTTTGGTACTACAAAGCTAATAATGATGATATGATATTGTATAGAAAAGTTGTAACTATGCATAAAAACAAATTCCATTTTATTGTATTAGGCTAGGAAAAGGGTGGTCACATAGTAGCAGGGGAAAAACAAAAGCAGTGTTAGGAATACTAGGGGTTAAAGTAGCAGCTGAACAAGGTCAAATTCAATGACAGAATAGACACTCCCAGGCAGCATAGCATCATCAGCTTGCAAGATACTATTTGATTGTTGGCAGGCTTCACATGTATGCATGTAAAAAATTATATATATATGCATACATATATATATACACATACACTTTATTGTGAAGCTCCTGGAGAGACTCAGTCCTTTGCTTTGATGAACTGCCCCGTAGAGAATGCCACCAGGATTACAGGTAAGTCAAAGGGTTCTACAACCTTGATCAATTTATTTATTGTTTTAGATGTGGGAAACCAGTGTTTATAAATAAGAATACTGGCTGGCAAATGCTCCCTGTCCTTCTCCCCTCATGACCAAATCCTCCCTTCCCCTCATATGCAAGTTTCAGGTGTAAACAGAAGACTTTGTTCTGAGGAAAGAAGTCACTCAAAACTACTTGTTATAACTATGTAAATCATACTAACGTAATAACAACATTTTGTTGAGTATTCAAATGAACACCAAAATGACCATGCTGTGTCTTAGGTATTTTGAGAACAACAATCTCGTACTATTTTTCTGGACAATACAAAAGGGCTGGAGGTGGAATCCAGAAACCACTGCTGTCCCAATTTAGATGTCTAAGCCTTTGAGGGTGGTAATTTTTAATTAGGAATTCTAAAAATATGCTGAACACAACTCTCTGTGAGGAGAGAAAGCATTGCAACTAAATAGCAGTTCACATAGAGATTGCAATTGTTGGGGCTGCAAGGATACAAGAGAAGTGTTGGCAATATTCTCATTGCAATCGCGACATTTAGTGCAGGAGAGGGCAACAGTGGCAAAGTGAATAGCAAGCTAACGATGTAAGATGAGTAGTAAACTAATACATGCCACATCTCCTAGCAATAAAGACTGATGTCCTTGAAGCTTCCCCTCCTGGGACTTGCAGCTGTGCACATGCACCCCCACAGGTAGATTCATAGATCTCATGTAATTTTAATACGATTACACCTTACATTACACCTCTATGTAGATTTTTACTCCTCTTTCGTGGTTCATTGTAGCTGCACTTCAGGGCTTAATAGGACATTTGCAGACACTTTCAAATGCCTACGTGATTCCGTCTAAACTTGAAACAGCTAGGTTTTTCTCTCCAGAAAGAACATAACCTTTACCATTTCCAATTTTATTGTGACTGTAAAGTTAATTTCATTTAATGAAATTCTACAGCTAGAGTTATTCACCATGATTACTGCCATGTGGCTTTTCTTCCAGCATTTTACCCTGCCTTGCTCCTGTCTCTTTAATAGAGAGTTCCTGTTTTGCTAGGCTGCTAATAAAGTCTAACGATGAGAGAGGCAGAGACCTTTGGAAAGGTTTCGCCATCCGTATGCAGACGGCACCTCTCACAGTGTTTACTGCTTTTACAAGCAACAGTAATCTTTCTCACATTTGCTGTGCCAATAATGAAGTCTTTATTAACACCCCACCCTCTTTATAGACTTGATAGAAGCAGATGCTCCATCTGCTTAAATATTTGAAAAGTTACTCCTAAACCAACATTTATAAACATGCTCATGAGTACATCTGGAAAGAGTACTGTGGATGTAACACTGTCACATATTACTATAATAAAGCAGTAGGAGGAATCCATACTTCCATATTGTTATTTTCCTTATTGAATGCTGGATTCATAAGAAGACGAAGGCTAAATTTGGGTGCCTAAGTAAAATGTAGGATTTGTAACTTCTGCCTCAACAGTCTGTTTTACATCACATCCAAGCCCTGACTGATTTCAATTACATTTAAGTGATACCCTCATATTCCCCTTGATTATTTGGATACATGGGCTAAGCTCTGAGCTAGTGGAGGAAAGGAGTAATGCACCGTGGATGTCATCTTCAAAGCAAAAGAACAAAAGGCTTTTCATCTTTTTTTTGGAGGTAGGGGTGCCAGCTAGACACCTTTAAAAGAAGGAGGTAAGTAACCCACTCCAAGACAAGGTTAATGGTTGCAGAAGTGGCATTTCCATGCACCTCCATGATTTTGTATGAAAGCACTATCGGACATGAAACCTGGTAGTATATACAGGTTCCATTCTTGGACGTCTGACTTGTCCCATGGTTTCAATTAAGCCACAACAAACCTAAGAGATATATGCCACACTGTTAACCCTGGCCATTTGTAATGGTTCTTGAGACTTCACAAAGCTCTTCTTAGTCTGCGAAACTGCACTTAAACCACTTGACTTTCACTCCAGATAGGGCTGAGTGTCTCTCCAAGGAAAGCTCACAGTGCTTTAGGGACAAAATCTTTTTCAGCACTGCTCTCTGAATAACAAAATGCATAAGAAAAGGAGAAGAAGACGTAGCTATATCTCCTCCTAGAACACAGACAAATCTATGAAGTAGAGGAAGTGATAAAAATAAAAAAGTGAAATTTTTTTCTCAGAAAGTAATAAAAGAAACTAATATTAGTAATTTTATAGTTTTCCTTCATCTCATGTTTGAAAATGCTGTTGATCCAGCTTTTTCATTCCTGGTCAGGCACCAGTCCTGCATATTAGTTCAGTTGCAGAGGAGACTCCACAAACGCACTGGGCAACCCCTGTGCTTGACACCTATTACAGTAAAAAATAAAAATATTAAAACAAAGACGTTGTTTTCTTACATTAAGTGGAATTTCCTGTATTTCAGTTTGTGCCCGTTGTCTTCTGTCCTGTCACTGGGCACCAGTGAGAAAAGTCTGACTCCATCTTCTTTACTGCCCTCTATCAGGTATTTTCAAATATTGACAAGATCCCCCTGAGCCTTCTCTGCTCCAGGATGAACAGGGCCCACTTTCACAGTCTCTCCTCCTATGTCAGATGCTCCAGTCCCTTAATCATCTCTGTGGCTCTTTGCTGGACCTCCTCCAGTGTTTCCATGTTGCTCTTATACTGGGGAACACAGGACTGGATCGATCCATCACTCCAGATTTGCCTCACCAGTGCAGCACAGAGGAGAAGGATCACCTCCCCTGGCCCCAGCTGTGGTCTTTAGAAGCCTTAATATTGATGTCTTAAAGTTAACAACATTTTTTATTTTAGATTTCAAAAATAAATATTTATTTCAACCAGACCCAAAGTGATTTTCTTCATTATTAGAAGAGAAGAATTACAGTAAGGGCAGATGGAAATAAGAAGAGCTACACTAGGTAGACAAAACTACATTTGTGCTATGAATGCATTGCAAGTATTTCTTTATGTTTTTATTAGTATTTGTATAGACATTGAGATATTTATTCATTCCATCCCATACAATTCCTGAGGCTGAATATGTTGGCTTTAGCAACATTTCTATAGTTAGTTGAACCTTAATGATTCAAGCATTTCAATGGTGTTCTTCACCGAGCTTTTTCAGCTAGCTTCTACATACCACTTTATGATTATACATAAGATGGTTGAAGACTTAAAGTAAACATTTTTATTTAAGAATTGTCCATGAGATGCATGTATAGCTACAGAAAATCTATGAACATGTTTAAAAAAGCCAAAAAAACCCCCAAAGCATATTTAAGTATCTCAACATTATATTTATCTTTCAATTTTAATTGGTATAAAAAATGAAGTATTCTTTCCAAGATTAGCTTCTTCTTGTTTAGCTGATAACTGAGAAACATTAAAACTTGATTTGATTTTCTTGGTCTCGTGTACTCACTTTCTGACATTGCTTTTCATAATTTCAAAGAAAACACAAGAATTCTGCTCCTGTGTAAGTACACATGAATTCTCCTGGGCTAGTCTGGGCTCTCATTTCCGCTTGTGCAAAATAAGATGTTTTAGGAGTGACTATGGGCTCTGTCAGATATACGTGCAATCAGAACCTGGCCTATTGACTTGAGAAACAGCTTTGTCCTTACTTGTGAAAATAATCTGATATTTTATCCTTTACTTATAAATAGAAAATATGGGGTTTAATTCTGGGAGGTTTTAAGAAGCTGGAAGTTGAATATCCAGTTGAGCACAGCATTAAAGCACATACTTAAGCAGATCTGTTCAGTTCATCATTTTATTCCATTTATCTGCTAAAGTGCTGGATTGAATTAGTCTGGGAATTCTAGAAATGGGCCCTGCCTCTACTTAAGTACATCGTGTTTCTGTTATTAAGAGTTGCCCAAGAAAGAACAACAACAAAGGTTTTCCTCACGATTTTTCCCACATGCAAAAAATGCTCATGTGCAAGAGTGATTTCCATACATGTATGGTACATGTAAGTGTCTTTGGAAAGTCTGAATAAATTTGAAACAAAATTGCCATTTGAAAGCAATAAAAAAAGTGACATATTAAATTCAGTCTGGTAATAGAACTAGCAGTAATCAATATGAGCTTATGGAAGGATGATTCTAATTAATTTGATATCTATTTTGATCAGATTACAGGATTGATAAAACACAATAGAATTGCTGTTGTTTATTCAGCCTTCTATCAGACTACCCTTCATACTAAATATTACTAAATCATTGTAGCATATATCAAAACATGAGACAATTTAACAGTAAATATTTTTCCAAAGTGGAAGAACTCTCAGAAGTCTGGAAACACACATTCACGAGACTCTCAGTCCTTGTGCGACAGCGGGACAGGGTCATGTGTCAAGTACAAGCTAAGTCAGGGATTTGCCCACGTATACATTGACTGATTGCCAAGACAGTAGGCTGAAGGTGAAGAGTACACTTCCATGCCCTGTCCACTTCTACTCCGTCATCCATCTGGTGCAGAGTTGTGGAAGAAGAAGGAAGCCGTTGCAGAGCAAACGTGTGAGCTACAAGTCCTACAAAGGTGAATGGAAGTGGGATGAGGCTGAAAGGGAAAACAGTGTACATCATCACGTGTACATCAGAATGAATACTCATATTCAGCGGGTCTGTGTTTGTTTAATTGCCTGATCTCTTGTCACTAAATATCTTTTAAGAGGCATACCATAACAGGCAAATTCTAACACCAGCTGAGCGAGGAGCAGATAGGGAGCAATCAGAGAGGTGCTATCACTCCCACCTGGACAGAAAGTGGTTTTCCTGTAAAAGTTCCAGAACAGAAACATTCTGTGGAAAAAGGCCACTTTTAACCAGCTTTTGAAAGAGCATACGCTGGCAGTGTGGCTAAACTGGGCTAGCACTAGGGATATGCCAGAAATCTTGCTGTTTCTCCATACAGCTTGCTCACCTGGATCACTTCTTTTTGAGCTATCTCATCAGGTTGCTTTTCCCCTCTTCCCCTTTTTCTTGCTGGGAAATCTCAGCTAGGAATGTGGGTGCATGTGCCCTGTAACACGTGAGCAGGGTGTTCAGTGTGTCCAGGGCACACAGCTGCTGCTGTGCATCTGCAGTTCTGACAGGGAGGACAAGCACAGTCCTCTGATCTGTTCTGCAAGCATCCGTCCCGCTGTCTGCCTGCAGTTGAGCCAGTCTGTGCCTTGGCCACGAGTCCAGCACACCTTGACTGTTCATGCACAGTTGTCACTTCTCTGAGCTATCCAGAAATCCTGGACAAGCGGTGAAGTTATTTTTCTGTTCAGATTCGATTTCCAGATGGTAGCAGACAACATATTTGGCACAAAATTACTGTACCTTGAGCTCAGGGGACTGGAATAGGTCAGTGAGCTTAGTACTTTGAAGACTAGAAGGAAATCTACTGCTACTGGCTAAAATTTTCTCATTTTTCCGTTACAATAAGATTGTCCACCAACACCTGGTAAATTTCACTGCTGTGCTTCAAGGTTTTGTAGCTCTGCAACAGAAAATGTTGGTTAGCCAGAGGCTGTGATTCTAAACCGGTCAGCTAAAAACATTAGCAGAGCCAAAAGCCAGACATAATTCTAAACCAAAATGGATTTTCAGCACTATGAATATGGATCTGTTTAGGACGTCTTGATGTGATTTGAGTTGGAAGAAATTATTTGAATATGGATGACATTTGGAGGACTGAAATTTGGTTTCCTGACTGTTTCTGTTACATTATATTGTATGAATATAATCTGAGTTTATCTGGTTTAGGTGGTCTCCAGTCCTTGCCTTCTACTACTACTAAACTACTCTTTCCAGGCCTTTCTGGAAGCTTTTTATCACTGTATGTTGGAAACAGAAAAAAATAGCAATCAGGTACACTGCCATTAAGTTATAACTTTACAAATTAGAGTTGTGCTAATTGTAATCAATGAAGAGAAGCTGTAGCAATTTCAACTTCATGTATCATTAAGATGTTCAAGAGACCTATTGTGTGAAAAAATTAGAGAAAATTCTGGTTTTGAATCATCATGTGTCAAAACCTTAATTATTTTCTCCAGCTCCCCTACACACACACTTATGTGTACATATGCATTTGTGAGGCCATATTGCATGATTCATCTCTCCCATGTTGAAGAAAAATGGCACTGGATTTTTGTTGGTATTTGTCACTGCTATGCCCCAAATTGTTGAAAGTGGCCAGATTCGGGTGATGAGTTCAGTCTCCATATCTAAACATTTGACTGATTCTTTCTGCCATTCCCATTTCTTTAAAACATTCTGTAATTTACAACATTTGAAAAAGGTGCCACAGCTAATGAGAAGAAAGTGTGAACTACCTGACATAAATTCAGCAGGTTGTCAAACAGTATTATCCACCACACAATAGTTCAATCAGACACTTAGGACTAAAGCCTTTTTGCTTGATTACATGGATTTTTTGCATATAATTGGACCCTAATCTCACGAAAAATTGTCCCTTGGGCAATGGGTATTTGACTGCTGACGATCTTTTTCAGAGGACTGATCAGTGATCAAAGTGCAAAAATGTCTAATTTAATGCTAGTTTAGATTATTAATAGGTATATTAAACTCCCTTTAAAACAGAGCCAAAATCACAACACAAAAAATAATTTAGCAGTATTTTGTCTGAAACTGTACCCTTAGACTATTAAACCATATTACATGCTAAAATGATGCTAGACTTCACTGGTAATGATGAAGAGATTCCAGATTTGCAAACTGAAGCTACACCTTAGACCGAATACACTAACAAAGCTGACACAACTGTTCCTGTAAAAATAAAATTAGTAGAAATAAAATTTAAATCATTAAAGGTAATGCATTTTCATTCCCATTTGGATTTTACAGTTGGCAGCAAAAAGTGCTGTCCCCTTAGTCACTTATAAAAACGAGAAGTCTGAAAAAGGACTGCATCACAATTTTTGTGTATTTTGTCACAATTCTTGACCTGTCACTATGCCAAGATGTTCAAGCTTGGAGAAAAATAAAATGTTCTCATCCTAGGAGATTTCTCAAAAAAACCTGAGAGATTTGAAGAAGTGAAACTGTTTGAGGACCACTCTAATGCCTATGCTTGTCTTCTCTCAGTTTAACAAAAAATATGGCAAGGACCACTGTATTTTTGTACTCATATAGACATCCCTCAGACAAGTCAAGGGTCTGAGTATCAACTATGCTAATATTATTAAATAAAATTTCTGAAGTGACATCCTGCAGCAGACTGATGTGGCTTGCTGTGAAGCAGTTTACAGTAAATGTTAAATAGGCTATTTCTTTAAATACATACAGAGACTTGACATGTAGGAAACAATAAGATCTATATATAAAATCTAAATATAAAGCTCACTATGAGGAAGTCATGATTTGCTAACAGGTAGTAAGTACATAGTTATTCCTGTCTTAATTATATTCTGTGCTATTCAAAGAAGCAATTTGACATCAGTTGATTATGGCTGAGCCAGACTAAAGAGAACTTGATTATTCTTAAGAGTTCATATTTTCCATGGTCAAATCAGTTTTCGAAACTCAGTTTATTCATTGAAAGGATGAAAGTGGCAAAGGAGAATCTCAGCTTTTCTTGTGCAGGTGTAAGTCTATGTTCTTTCTCTTTGAGAAAGCAGCCTGGGAAAAATTAATGAAATAACTGTCTCAGACAGAGTAGTGTGGCTGAAGGTATATTTTTCCTAACTGCCATCTGATTGCCTTTACAACTGTCTAAGTGTCTCCTTTGGGATTAAAGAAAAATATGTGTCCAGATCTGTGCTTCAGGAGGAGACCCAACAGTTTATACTGCTGGAGGGCTGGGACACCCGTTTGAGCACAGGGATTATGGAAAAGGTTTCTGACCCATGACTGTACATTTTTCACAAACCTTCTTATAGCTTTGATGAAAATTAAGTTTGCCTAAGTGACCTTCAACTTTGTGTTAGTACAAGCCCTATTTCTGCACAGGAAATCAAGATGGGCACCTCAGGGAATTTTGCAGATTACTGCTATATACGTTAATTTATGCAGTATTTAAATGGGCCAAGAACTGTTTTCTGGCACTGAGGTCCACTGCTATGTCACAGCTACATCTCTGCAACTACACTTGTTTGTTCCCCGACATAGGGTGGCTATACCTAATCTGTGTAATGGGAAAGGTTCTTGGTCTACACTAACCTCCAAACCACGTCTGGGTTTTGCCTGGGCAAGTCCTAATCAACACAATTCAAAACCATGCATAGGATTACATTAGTAGTTTGAACGATCATGAGGCAGGGCTCAGGCCTGACGCATTAGCCCTGTTTAGTTTATCAGTAGAGAAAGACATAAAACTAATCATTTATAATGGAGGTTTCTCCTGACAACCTTATCACTAACCTGGAACCGATTCCTAAAGCTGAATCATCACAGAGTCTGGTTGAGAGCTGGACAAGCTGCAAAACAGGCATTGCACTCCAGAAAATCTGCTTTTTATTGTCTTGCTTTCAAACTCTCTCAAAAAGAATCACGGTTTCCCCAAATGTGGTGCTTATTCATTATTCATAACTAGATTACTCATCCAGGTAAATGCTTGTCTATAAACTGATCAGTGTTCATCAGTCGACATGTTTAGCTGTCCTCAACAGTTGGATACTAAGTGTCTCAGCTGGAGGCTTTGGATAAAATTCTACTCATCCTTAACATGCCTTAGAAAGTTAAGTAACTGGAGTTCAAGTACAACAGCACTGAACCTGCAGCAGAATTCCTGCTTTTTTTTTCCTCCAAAAATATATCTGCACTTCCAAATTCTTTACGTATAGCTACTGCTGTGATTTCTGTGGGCAGGACTTCACTATGTCTGAAGGATTATAGCATATTTCAAGATTAACCAAGACTTTTAAAAGTCTCTTGTTATAAGTGTGGCTGCCCTACATCTTTGATCAATCTGTTAAAATACAAAACCAGACATCTGCCCTTTGTTCAGGGATGGTATAATGGTTGTGTAAGGCAGCATGCCAAATCCCTGCTGAGGTAGCCTCTGTTACACCCAAAGAAACATCAGGCAATACACTTATTTAGCTCACCAATATTTCCCCTGGTTAAACATGTACTTCCTGAAGATATTTTGAAGCGGCATTTTGGGCTTTTCTTCAAGGATTCTTTGGAGAAGTCTTCAGAAGACCAGTTCTCCGCCTTTGCCCCTGCTGTTTGGACAAGACTTAAGATGTGTACCACAAACCTACAGGCAACTAGAAATTCTGTGGAAAACCCCAGACAACATGTATCCATTCAACAGTGTTTGATAAATTCAACCTCTTTAAAAACTATATTCAATAAATCCTGGCTGCAAATATCAGGTTATTTTTTTCATCCTCTGAACGGGTGTCCCCCTAGGCCTTAAATATACTACAGAAAAATTTTACATGATTCATGTATCATACTGGGTTTGTGTAGGATTAATTTGCAGGAGGTGAAATTGCAGGTCCTCTCTGAGCTGGAGGTCATTTCAGATGAAAAGTTATAGCACGGTGCCCAGATATGAGAGCTGCACAATTTTTATGTTTAATGAACGCACTAGATTCCAAAATTGAGCTCAGCAGGAAGAAAGATTTTGCACTGATTTCAGAAGTGATTGCACCTCTGTGTGTTAGCTCACATAAATAACTGCTCTTCCTGCAACATGGCACATCTCTGACTAGTGTATCATCCCTTATCTGGGTACGGCACTCTGGCACCATCATTTGGTAATGTAATGTAGTTCTGAGCTGTGTCAAGCAATTTTCTGGAGCTAATGAATCTTAGGCCAGAACTTTATTGATGTAACGCCTTTCAGCCTCTCATCTCTGCAGATATTACTCCTATAGACATAGCTTCTTTCTTATCCCAGGCCTAACTCCCTAACTGGGAATCCTGGGAAGAGCACAGACCCAAGCTGACAAGGCATAAATCAGGTAGGTCCGGTATGAAGTTTATGTGAGAGAACAAGCCCTGCTGATAAGCTTGGGTTTATTCCCTCAATACTTAGGCCCCACAACCCAAACTTATAACTCTGCTCACCTAGTGCTGGGCCAAGCGAGCTTACCATATAAGACCGATATATGTCTCTGCTCTCTCAGGTACCTTTGCACCACTTTATAGAAGGAGTACAGCCAGCTGCAACGCCTACTTGCTCATGAGCTAGCTGGATATCAGGATCAATATTAATCTCTGAGCCTCTCAGACACATTTTAGGTTTCAGTCCCTGCACCTCTTGTCCTTTCTGGAGGTGCAAGTCTCAGTGGTCATCATAAACGCTGGATCTGATGCCTCAGCTTACTGAGGTCCTACTTCCCCACATATCCCTCCAGGAGTCCCACTAAGGCTGTCTTGAGCTTCCTAATTGACCCAGCCTGGGACCACAATAGGGTAACAGCAGGCAAGACTTATAAAGGAAGTTTCTGAATTACAGTCATTCCTGCTTTTAACAGCACTATATGTCCACAAGTCTTCGAAAAGATGCAGCCTTGACTTCTACCCTGAGGAAGATCTCATCTCTTTTAACAGTCTAGGGTAGAGGCTGATTTTTCTGGCAATGAAAATTTCTACCTCATCCCTCCCCTTCAACATTTCTCTCATAACCCACCAGACAGCTCACAGGGAGCATCTACTCTCTGGCATGCACAAACCCACACCTTATTTGAAAGCCTCCATCCTCTTTAACTGGGTTTATGTAGAGCCAATGAAATGACTCTTGCACAGGCACTGGTTCTTGAGGGATTTTCACAAACAAGAGCCAGTCTCAGCTCTCTCACAAAAAGTTTGCCTACCCTCTTTCTCCTGAAAGTTATACTTGGAAAAAACTGATCTTGTCACAGCCAGGATACTTCTACAATATAGTGCATCAATGGGGAAATGGCACACAAAATGGAGAACAAAACAAAACCAAAACTTATTTTCATGTAGATGCTTGACAAATCTTGCCTGAAACTTGCATATTTATTCTGCCCCAGATAATCCACTCAGTTTCATTTGAAGGCACATATTGCCTAGTCCCAGCTACTGTGAGTTCTTTCTTTTTCTAATGTCTCTCAGAGCATTATACTAGCCAGTAAATTTCACCTCGCAATAATTAACCCTGTCAAGGGAGCTTTCAAGCATCTATAAAGCAAAGGGAGATGCAGGAGACCTGCATCTATCTTTAATGTACTGTTAAAGAAATGATATAGATTCAAGAACAGCGTTACACAACTGGAGAATTCAGAATTACTAGTAACATAGGAAAAAAAGAGAATGTTTTCTTGTCTCTTGCTTTAAAGCAGATTTTTGCTGTGCTTGTCAAAAAAAGCTTCCATTAAATTCAAAGTAGTTATATGCTGTTTCTTTTATAGGATGCACCTGGGAGCCCCCAAGCAGTCCCTCTGATTGGAATGGGACTATGAAAATGAGAGTAGAGACTTTTTTAGTGTATTAAACATACAGGTAGGGATACTTAGGAGCTCAGATGAGGAAAATGCTGTTTTAAGTAACTGCTGGCTAAGGAGTGGTTAGACGTCTTAACAGTTATGTTGTGTATAAGGAAAGGCACGTAGAATGGAGCTGTTTGTTTTAAGAGTCTTTTTCATATTCTGAAGACCCAAGGTATTTTTGAAAAGTATTTGCTCAGTCTGTTGGGCAATTATTTTTCTAGACATTCTGTGGCTTGTGATGATCAAGAATTGTCAGGGGAGAAAAAGCTCAGAAATTACACCTATATTATTGTGGTGCTCGTAGTTTCTCTGGGAGTGTTCCTTTTTAACAAAACCATGAATATAAGTACTAGAGTGGGAGAAAAGGCTACAGAACTTCCTTGCAAAAAAGAGTTAAAACAATGCTGAACACCTTCCACAAACCTTATAAGGAATATCAAAGATCTAGATGTAGTTTATTTAATATTTTGGTATGATCATTGACCTAGTTGTGGTTATGTCTAAGCCAGAACTGCTGTAAAAATCTGTCCTGGGATAGATTTTTGGAGCTTTTTTCCTCCATTCCCAAAGAGAAATAAAAATCTTCATGCTGTACCTTAAGGGATGGAAGTAAATGTTTTTTGGTTTACTTAAAGCAGTATTTCAAATTTCAAATGCCTTTCTTAAAGTATTTTAAAACCTTATTACTGTTTTAAAAATCTAGGATTTTAAATATGTGGTTTTATTGAGAGTAACTCCAAAAAACTTTTACAAAGAGATTAATGCTGATAGCTGATCTTTTCCCATAACATTTTGGTCCAAATTGGTCAGTCAAAATTTTGTTTTATTTTATTTATCTGTTTATTTTACAAAACAATCCTTCTGTCAAAACTTCCCAGAAAGCTTTCCAACTGAAAGATCTGATTACAGAATCACGGAATCATGGAATTTTCAGAGTTGGAAGGGACCTCTAGAGATCATCTAGTCCAACTCCACTGCTAGAGCAGGAATGCCTAGAGCACATTACTCAGGACTGCATCCAGGCAGGTCTTGAAAATCTCCAGAGAAGGGGACTCCACAGCCTCCCTGGGCAGCCTGGTCCAGTGCTCTGTCACCCTCACCGTGAAGAAGTTTTTTCTTAGGTTTGAATGGAACTTCCTGTGTTCCAACTTGTGCCTGTTGCCCCTCGTCCTGTCACTGGGAACCACTGAAAAGAGTCTGGCTCCATCCTCCTTCAGCCCACCTTTTAGATACTTATAAGCAAGAATAAGGTCTCCCCTCAGCCTTGTCTTCTCCATGCTAAAGAGTCCCAGTTCTCAGCCTTTCCTCACAAGGGAGGTGCTCCAATCCCTCAGTCATCTTTGTTGCCCTACGCTGGACTCTCTCCAGTAGTTCCCTGTCCCACTTGAGCTGGGGAGCCCAGAACTGGACACAGTATTCCATTTGCGGCCTCACCAGTACCGAGTAGAGGGGGAGAATGACCTCCCTCGACCTGCTGGCCACACTCTTCCCTATACAGCCCAGGATTCCGCTGGCCTTCCTGGCGACAAGGGCACATTGCTGGCTCATGGATAATTTACTGTCTACCAGGACCCCCAGATCCTTCTCCTCAGAACTGCTTTCCAGCAGATCCACCCCTAACCTATATTGGTGCCTAGCATAACAATTAGTTACAAATTACAATTAATTACAATTAGTTGCAAACTTCCGCAACTTAAGCTGATATTGCTCCCTGCTTTGGAATGAATCCAATGGAAGCTACAGCCTTGTTCTCACTTAGAATGTTGCCTTGAACTAGATATAAAGTTCACACCAAATTTTGCATCTATTAGGAAAAGCTCATTTTATTTTTGCTGTCTGTTACCTGCATTAAGTATGCACTCTCACTTTCTCTAGAGAAAGTGTTGTGTAAATAACTTCACGTGTTATCTTAATAACTAATGTTGTTGCCACAATCTGATACATCTTGCAAAAATAAATCTTCTCTAATGGCATGTGCACATTTCCCCAAGGCTGGCTTGCAAATTGATTTTAGTAAACTAACAATTTTCATTTTACTTTCAAAGACTAAGAACTTGCTGCCAATAAAGGAGATGTGACTTTATTGTATGTTATCTGTGTTATTCCCTCAGTTTTTGCTGTGTTTTAGACACGTCATTCCTCCAGTTTCTGCTAATCAGTATCATTGCTCTTCCTTTCCACCTGTAGTCCTGTGGTCCCGATCACTGTATTTGTGTCATATTCTTCTGTCTCATCTTGTATCTTGTATGCTGCTCTGCTTTTATAACTAATGCTTAATCAATTTATCTTCTATACTTTACTTATAATCAGTGTGACAGGCTGACTTGACACCCTGGTTCATTTATAAACTAACAATATTCTAATTGGAATTGCATAGCAAAACAACTCAAGAACAATTTGCACAGCCATAATACGTAAAATGAGTATGACCTCTGCAGATATATTACCAAATAATGATGATATTAAATTATTTTTTATATTGGATAGGTCTTTGTTAAGGTTTCAGGTCTGGAGCAATCTCAGTTTTAATCAGTTTCTGTGCAGGATAAGGAAGAGGTGTTCCTTTGCTGATGGAAGAAAGAGATAAAATTTATTGTTTTATGTTAATTACACAAGGCTTTCTTAGTTATCTGCAATTGCTTTCCTTAATAAAGAAAGTTTCGTGTAGTGCGACTCTGCCTATGTGATCCCTGTTGGGTTGGAGTACCAAATTTTTTCATCCAAAGACTGAAATCAGCTGGCAGAAATAGTATTTGAGGCTATTCGAAGTACTGCAGCAAGTGTTTTCCTAAAGTTAAATCTGGAACTCAAGTTTGCATTTACATATGCTTATATTACTAAAGTTACACATGTGTTTGGACATGTATATATACGCTAGAAATACAGCAAAATGAACATGAGAAAAAGATCTAAGCATTATGTTGAGGATGCAATTAATCTGGCAAAAAAAGGTGATAGCTACTAAAGCTCAAGGATAGACTTCCTTTATTATCTCATAGTCAAGAATTTAATTCAGAGCCTGAATTTCACCTTTGTGTCCCACTATAATCCTCTTACAACATTATTTTTGTTATGCCACAGTTTCCTTTTACCTAAAAATATCTAGAAATGCTATTTCTCTGTTATTTTGTAAGCCATATGTTTAATACCTTGATTCTTCTTTATTTGTTAGAAATACTAAATTCCAGATCACTTTGATTACAGCTTCTCAATCCACTCTGAAGTGCTTCTGTATGTGAACTCTACCACTGCTACAGCATTTTCTGCTGTATTATACTGTCAGGTTGTTGGCAACTGTCTAGCAGCCTTACCAAAAGACCTCGATTATTCCTCCCCTATGTATGTGTATAGCTAGTCTATACTTTTCCAGAAAAAGATGATTCTTTTGATAATTCTAAGTTCTAAGGGTCTCACCAGACTTTTCTCCTTCTCACAACTTTTTAGAAACTAGTAAGCTTTTTATGTTTTTTTTTCCCCTCACTAGTAGTGGTGTAAAACAATAGTCATAATGTTATATCTATTAGCCCACTGTATTGCTGTTTATCAATGTCTATGTCAAAGTTAATGTGAGCTTTTAAAACTGAATTCGGTGAGGTTTTTTGAACCAGAAATACTCTTTCCCATTCCTTTATGGGATGACATCATAGTTTTTCTAAAACAAACAATCCAAGGAAAGAGTGGCTGATGGTGGAGTGTGGCAGCACCTTTTCCCTGTCCAGAGATACTGCCAGAAAGGGAAGAAAATTCACCAGTTTTGCTTTTGTGAGTGAAAGCAGAGAAGGGATGGCAAGGAGGGTGGGCAGCTACCTCCTCCGCCCACGCAGGCAAACTCCCTGCAGCCTGGAGCCCACACAGTCAGGGGACACAACCTGCAGTTGCTATTCTCTGGACCAGAGCTTCGTATGGATCTTTCAGCAGAGTCATTTTCAGCTAGCAATTAATTGGATATCAACATGCCAAACTCAAGAGCTCACTGCTGAAACGTAGTGGGGAACCCTTTTTGTTTCTCTTTCAGGTAAATCGGATTATGCAGACTAACAAACTGAATGGTCCCATCCCTTTCCCCACCTCAACTGTGCCATCTGTAAGATTTACAGAACACTTCACAAATTATTTTTAAATATCTGGCTCTGGATTAAAACTTTTTTTTTTTACTTTATGTGGCTTGACAGCACTTAATCCTTTTCCTATTTTAAAAGGCTGAAGGTAATAAATTCTCTGGAGTTATGACTAGCTAACATGATACGTCGATTACTAATTACCAAGTAGCTAGGATACTGCCTCTTTTGAAAAGCAAAGACACATTACGTGAGAGAAGACTTTATGTTTTGGCCACCTACAGGTCTTTCATAATTCTTTTAATGATCTTGAATCTTTCAGTATCTCTTTTGTTTGCTACATGCTACCTGTTCACAAGGTGAAATAGGGCTTTACTTAGCTGGTACAGAATGTCCCTTTTGCTTCATGAAAAAAGACCCCTTTATGTCTGAGTACTGGCGTTTCTGAAGGTGTTAATGAAGGTGTTAATGAACCTGTGGCGGGGATGACCCAGCAGCAGTAGATGTCAAGTTGCAACTGCTCTTTTGTCTCATTTTTTGAGAGGTACGTCCTGCTTAGTTCAAAATAATTGTTTTTGTTATTTAACTAACACTCAGTTCAGTGACTCTATTCCTCTGTTTTCCCCCTTTCCTCCCCAGCTTGAATTTCCTTCAGATGATGTTTCTTTAGGACAAACAAGTCACTGTGATAGGTGAGAGTCTGGTTTATTTTACTCAGAAAACTTTGCTTCTTTCTCACCCTGCATTTATATTTCCATTTCTGTTTTCAAGTACTGAAGCAATGTTAATTTTTCTGGATAACAGGTATCCCCCTCAAACCCATACCTTTAAAAAAAATCACCATCATCCCAGTGGCACAAGTGCCATGGGGGTGTAGATTCTGGAAAGAAAGGTGTGTTCTTCAGTGAAAGGCAAATCAGCAACAGGACACCAAATCAGCTTGCCCAGAAGTTCAGCAGAAGTTCAGTTCCTGGTGCAAACTACAGCTGAGAAATGGCACTGATATTTTGTGACACGCTTTCCTGAATAAATGAAAGGTACATCAAATTTGCTGCTAGAGTGGTGGATGAACAAGCCCCACATGCTGTGATCTTTACTCTTCCACTTTTGGATATAGTCTTTTGGTTTGAGTGATAAATATCAAGCTTTTTGACATTTCTTAAAATGGTGACTTTTAAGACATAGCCAAACCAGCTAATAGTTTGTGGTAATGGATGTCATTCCCAAAAGAATGGTATTTTTATAAAATTAAGATGAAGAATGTCAGAGAAATCTATATTGTATCCAGCAGCTGCAACAAACAAACAATGAACAAAAAAGCAAAAAAACCCTCTACCTGTATTCTTCCTTCTGCTAAACAGTGTTGCATAACTCATTCCTCCTTCCACAATTTGATTCAAGGAAATCACTTCTTTCTACCCTTATACCACTTCAAGCTCACTACCATGACCTGGCCTGGCAGAAGAGAAGCGGGAGGGGAGTAACTGTACAACACCCTCAGTTTAGGAATGGTGGAAAGACTGCACTGATATCCTAGACACTCCTTAAAGTGGTTGTATGTTGAGGGAGGGCATATCAGTGTGGGGTAACAAAACAACAGATCATTGGACAAAGCATTGAGAGTGGTTTCTAAGCTGTTGTCACTTATTTCAAGGACTCGAGACATCAGACAGGAAAAACAGCATGGAAAGAAGGAACGTGTTAAGCCATCCCTTCATCAAATCCTTTCCTTCTCTATAATGAGGATTATACAGAAAAATCTAAAAATTCAGTAAAGAAGCATTTAAATGCTTTTTCCTACTTTGTAACCTTTAGAAATCCTCAGAAAACAAAACAGCTAGAATTTGAGGTACATAGCTGAATACAGGAAACCTTTTCTTGAACATGTTTAAGATTATTTTCTTCTGAAAGTGTAAAGGCTATTAGTTTTTAAAAATCAAATTTCTCATTAAATTTTCCTGGTTTTAGGTTTTTTGCCTATTCTCAAAATCTGTTGATTTTTAAAATATGCTACCCAAGATGATTAACCTACTACTTCTGAATAACTCAATTATACATATTTCTTTCATTCTGTAGTGTTTATGGCTTCTGAGACTTCCTGAGGGGGGATGACAGGGAACCCAAATTCATTATTTCTTTACGTACTGCTATGTCCATTTTACAGATGGGGAAGTTGAAAAGTTAGAAAGTGGAATGTTCAAGATCTAAGAAGAGTAAGGAGAACACAACATACTTTATTTTCCAGTGAGTGCCTTCTCCACATTGTGAAACACCAGGCTTGATTGCCATTGGCAGCAATTATAGCTTAATTGAATAAATGAAGAAGAAAATTATCGATTAGCAGGGCAAAAGTCAGGTTTTTTTCAGTCATCTCAGCTTTCTAAGAAGGGAATACAAAGCAGAAACAATGAATGACTGCACAGAAGACATGCAGCCAACCGTGCACATAACCTCTCCTAAGTGAGGTTTTCAAAGCAAAAGCACAATTTGAAGTGTTATGGATAATGTTATGCAAATTGCCTTGCTGGCAGGAGAACTTTTGACCTTCTGGAGTTATTAATGTGGGTTTTTGTGCGACATCTACAAAACCAGATACTAAGATCAGTATTAAAAACAAATCAGTATAAGAATAAGAAATCATCTGAGGATCTCGAGCACTGTCCTGTTTACGGATAGCAGTTAACCAGAACATGGTATCTGATCCAAGGAGTCTGTAGTGAAAATAATTAATCACTCCAGTAAAATACGTTTTTACCTTACTAAGCATCTTCTGATTGTTTTCAAAGAGCATCTTGGAGTTCCCTCAGTTATTCTAATTAGTGTCCTGTTCCAGCTTTTTCAGAAGTCCAGTTCATAAAGGCATGTAAATAGTCAAGGACTTTAGAAATTATTTCCAATACAAATAGTCTTTCTCTATGTAATGTTTAGTAACTATTTATTTTGTTGCAATTGCTATATATGCAAGTAGTGACCTCTTTAAAAAAATAGTGGACTTGGGTTTGTATGGATGTAGATGAGAGTGTTCTGATCTCATAACATGTACTCTTATAGAATGCAGAATCCTTGGCATTTTAAAATAGTCATATACACAGCATAATATATACTTGTACACTGTAGAGACTGCAGCTGTTGTTAATGTGTTGCAAAACTGTCCAGTCTCTGATGAATACTGAACTATTCTCTACCAGTCAGACTGCATGTTTACAATACTCAATACATCTGGCTGACTTTAATTGCATTAGCTTTGCTGCACCAGAGGTGGCATAACTTTCATGCGAGCTAATTAGATTTGCTCAATTTAAACAGACACATTAATGCAGCTCAGCAAGGCTCAATTAAATCTGTTTTCAAAGCAAAGGCACAATGTGAAGCATTATGGGTAATTCTATGCAAATTGCCATATTGGCAGAGAAGTTGAGTGAGTTGTTCGCAATGCCTATTGGCACAAAGTAAGTTTCTCCAGTCAGATTGTGAAGTCTAAAACAGCAAGACATGTGTTCTACATCCTCTTTCTTGGGGCTCTTCAAAATGGTGCATCTGCCTTCCCAAGCAAAGGAAGTGATTTGTGAGTTTGTTTAGAAAACTGACGTCTTAAGATTTCATCCCAACCCTTGTGCCCACTGATTTGTATTTTATATGCTTTCCCTTACTGAGGCAACAGCAGAACCTAATAATAATACATCTCCATAATGGTATTTCAGAACAATTGTATGTTCCTGGTGTTTCAAACTTATTACGCTTAACATCACTCTTACCTTTTACTAAAGCTCAAGCATAACTATCTCTCATTTCAGTTTTTTCAGTTACGTATCATGACCCAAACTGCTTAGCCTTGCAGGTTTACTTCTGAGAAGTGAAACTTGCTGGCAAAGACAGACATTTTCTTGATTTCATTCAATGTACAAAGCTTTTTTAAATATTTCTATCCAACAGTGATATTACAGCACACAAATTCAAGTCTGCCTTTCTTTGATATGGGCCAGAATAAATAGCAGATGGATTTTTCTTCGAGAACAATGGAGTTGTTGCACTGCAGGCCACGTCTAGTGGGAATCAAAGGTAAGTGCTTTGCAGTGCTACCAGGATGCCATCAGCCTGTCACTAGAATCGCTTTTCATTTTGGCATCCTAAAGATTCTTTCTTCTCTCAAAACCAGGAAAAGAGGGGACCTTTTATGGGAACTCAAGCAAGATGACTCTGCCCTCATTAATGCTACATTTTCTTCTTCAAAATAAGGCAAACTTATAGCAAAATAAATAGTATAAGATTGACCATGTATTTTGGAGCTATTTTTTGCACAGAACCCAATGTCTCCGAGCACTTGTATCTCCTCTAGTTAATGGGATGGAGCTTCACTTATACCTGCATGAATTACCTGCCCTTCTCTCAATGGGAGGATGAGCTGATTAGGCAATTTGATGACATTGTTTCCAACACAACATTGCTGGAAGATACTGCAATTAATGGGATCAAAATGAAAGTAACATTTTATTTTAATGTAGTGATGCTTCTGGTTGGATGCATAAAAGGCACACCATATGCTTCTTCAAACATTCTCAAAGGTGTGTTACGAACTGCTTTAGTGATTTGTGTTGTTCTGCTGTGATTTTACGGGGAGGTTGATTGGCAAAAGCAGTCTCCAGAACAGGTTCTTCAGAATTTCCTAACATATATGAAAACACTCAATCTCTAGTGTCCATGGTGTGTCTGTTAGTGAACAGTGTATACTATTTCTCACTACTTTGTGTGGGGATTCGTCACCCACTTCACCCTCTTTTTCTGACCCTATGTAGAAAACTCTTTTTACAAACGAAAAGATCCTAGAATAGTTAAGATTTTCCTGCCTTTTGTGTGACTTTGCAGGAGATTTAAGAGGAATGAGAGTATCCTCTACTGGTCAGAGGCTCATGAGGTTGAAATCAAACATTTGTGTAAATGAAGGATACAGCTTAGTGTCTAAAATCAGAGCAACATTAGAGGTAACAGCCAACAGTTGGATCCCATTGTCTCATATTTTAGATACTTATATACAGTGATGCCTTTTTAGTGGATTAGTAATCACAGTAAATTTGAAGTCCAGTGACACCAAGAGGCTCTCGAAGGAGTGAAAATCAGCAACTTTATTAAACAATATGTGGAAGTTACAGCCATATTGGTGTCAGAAAAACCAATATGAAGCAGATCACTCTGTGATCAGCCAAATGCACAGGACAATGAAATTCAACACATCAATTATAAATAGGAAAGAAAATTCGTTTGCCCTGCACTTTAGCAGATTCGGTGCTCCCATAGCATATCCAGCTTGGCATTGACTTTAGTTGGAAGCCATTATTTTCTATTAATATTCTCAGAACTCATATGTTTCATTCTCAAACTGTAGGTTTTGCAGAAATAAATGTTTTAAGCAGAAATGTTTTAAGCAAAGCTTCACAGGCTTTTGGGCAGAATCTCTAAACATTCCCTGAACCAGACCCATATTCAGAAAGCAGATGTCTGACAGAGACTCTGCCACTGTGTTGTAGCTGTGTTGTCTCTGGCAGCTCTCTAATCATACATATCCAGGCTATAATGTTTTCAGAAATTTTGCTGTGTCCCATCCACCTTAGGGGTGTTTGCCCTAAGTGGTGAAGGAATTCTTGGAAAAAGTAGAATAAACCCTTTATAAAACCATGCCAATGCCTTAAAAACTGTGATGGACTCATATTACTCTTGGTGGTTTTTTTGAAATTCCTATTATAAACCAATTTCAATTTACTGCAATTATTGTAATATTGTGTAGATTTGAATTAAACAGTGAAAGTTGTTTTGGCTTTCCTTTCTCAGTTTGGTGATTCATCTTCTAAACTGCCATATTACATGAAAGTAATCCCATACTGGGCCAGTATATTGGTTTGAAACAGTCTTTTAGTACTGTAGATTCCAGTGCTCAAGTTCCAGATATAATGGTTACTGCTGAAGTGTCAATGTCTTGAAAACAGAATGCATTCTCTGGAAGCCTAAAAGCTAGTTTGAGGTAAACCTGTAATTAAAACTTCATAATGGTGGGAAAGAGCAAGAAATTCAGGAATCAGCTGTGCTCCTGTTGTCTGCACTGAATATCACTCCTGAATTTTGGTCTGTTCAATAGAAAAGGTTTACATTTGTTCCAATTTATTTTCTCTTTCTGTCTAAAATGTCATGTTTAGTCATGAAAGAACAGTCTTTCACAAGACTTCAACACAGAGCACATGAAACCAAACTTCAGAAGGTGAGTTTGCTTGAGCTTTTGACTATAGTCATCCTGGAATATTTTCAGGGAGAACAGTTGAGATAAAAGGAAGTTTAATTGCATTTTATTCTCCTAATTCTAAACTTGACAATATTTAAACTATATACCTTTTGAACAAAACATGACCTTTAACTAAAGTAGTCTCAGCTGGAACCATTGTAATTATAATGCTTATTTATTAATATGACTGATAATGCATAAAAATACAGTTGCAGTTATAGAAAAGTCAATTAGCGCAACACTCTAGAGGACACACTTTAAATGGATAAAATTCAATAATAATGATAATTACTTTCATCCAGAAGGATTCAAAATTAGATTATGAAGCTAACGTGGTGTCCCCATGTTTAAAAGCTCAGTCTAACTCTATTTGATGCCAGTGATTATGTGGTTGACCCTTCACGTTCCAGGAAATATCTTCCACTTCAAGTTGAGTTTATGCCCTCTCTCTTTTGAGGGGAAAAAGAGGATGAAAGGGCTTGAGATGAACAACTGTTCAAAACAGGCAAGCACTTTTGGGTCAAGGAAACTTTAGAATTTGTGCCCCTCTACCGTTTGAAAATTTTTTTAAACATATGTATTTGAAAGAGGCTTATCTAAAAGTTTTGTGTTGCACCAGAACCATAAATACTGTCTTTTCTATGATTCTAGGAGAGAAAATGTCCCTGGAATACTGTTCACCTAACCAAAGATTTAACTTCAATACGGTTTTCTTTCCCATTGTTTAGAGAGAAATTTCTGAGAAGATCGTCCATGTACTTTCTCTGTTGCTTCTCAAGTCCCCAGAATCTTCAGGTGCCTGTGGATTTTTTTCCTGGTGTCATATCACTTGTGCCGTATCACTGGTACCTATTTCAATTCCTCACCAATATTCCTACATAGCATAGAAATGAACCTTTTATGTAATGATGCTGTTTCTTTTTTTTTATCTTAGATTGCACTACATTGGCCTGCTCTTCTGATATCAAGTCCTCTTTTCATCTTATCATAAAGAACATCAAGAACTTGCTTGATACTCTTGTACTTACACATGGAAAAGATGTGTAAGGAGAGGTTATTCAGTATGACAAGCAAAGGCATAACGAGATCCAAAGACTTGATTAAATAAGATACCATTTCCAAACAGAAAGTGCAGTAAAACATTGAAACAGACTTCCCAGGGAAGATGACAATTCTATTTTCAAATTGAGATGAAATACATTTCAAGTTCTGGCACTAATCCTATTTCTGAGAATGTCTGCCACTTGGGGTATAAAAGGTCAGATAACATGAGCACATTAGTCACTTCTGGTCTTCAAGTTTATTCATATACAAATCCTGTAACTTGCTATGGTCCAAGCATGGTGCATCATACTTACAAGTGTCTCAGAGAGGAGCTCTTATGGTAACTAGGCAGCTCCTCATTCATCAAACGCAAAATTCAGTAGGGATTCTTTTCTCATTGTATGGACTATCCCACATTTTTATGCAATTCCTTATTCATACACAAACTCTGAAACTCTATTGTTTGGGGGAATAATTCATTAAAGTTTGGATTTGATAGAACAAAAATCATCAAATTGAAAATAGTCACCTTTAGGAGCTGTATCTTTGTGAAGACACTCAAAAACATGTGTTTTGATGCTATCCCATTACTATTCTTAGTATATTGTTTATAGCATAAAATTCAAACTCTTCAAATGCAAGTATAGCATCATATTTGTACTTAGCCTTTTGACACACTGATTATTAAAGCCTTTTTGAAAATCTGGAGAAATAAATGAAATAGTCTTGTTCTCCTGAAATCAAGGATTCCAGTGGAATAAATTCATTGTTTTCTACTTCTTTAGAAGCCATGCTGTTTTTTCTCTATCATATTGAGATTATTACAGCATTTTAAAAAAACGAGCTAGTATATTTAAGAGGTCTATATTTGAAATTCAATTTCTACAACCTAATGTATGAAATTTCACTGACCAGGTGAAATGGGTTTGTTGGTACTGGCTATTTTGTGGAGTCGTATAAGCCATCCAGAACTAGAAAAATTAAATATTTTCCTTTTTTGTGTTTGTACTGTTAATACAGCCATGACGGTCTAAAGATTATGCCTAATAGGAAGGTATTTGGATTGGTGACCAGGGACATGAAATCAAAAGAAACCAGACTGAAGAGTGTCAATAATTAGAATATGTATTTATTTATGTATCTATTTATTTATTTCTGATCCGGTAGTGGAACTCTGAGCCTGAAAACCTGTCTGGTTTTCTAACAGTATCAATCAGTTAACAAGATATTTCATCTTCCTGTGAGATTTTCCTCTCTGCAAAAGAATTAAAAGAGTAACAGATAAGAGTGTGGGACCGTTCCTTATTCATTTCTTTTTTTTTATCTATATGTGAAGATGACATAGATGGCTACCTTTAGAGAGATGAGTTAAATACACCTTCACGTGTATTGTGCCTCCCTTTTCAAAGCATTTGTTACAAAGTATTTTGCTTCCAGAAGCACATCTTGAGTTGATGTGTATTTGCATTGGCCTTTTCTGGATTAAGTGCCACAAGCCTGCCCTTAAAATCTGTTGGGATCAATATGACATATGTTACATATCTCCTCAATAAGTGTAGAAATTCTGGGAAAGCTAATTTAAGAAATCATGAATATGGGAAATTTTATCTATTTATACTGGTTAAAAAAGGTGTAAGTTAACATGTAGATGTAACATTTGTAAAAAGTGAATGTGATTCAGGAACTCACATATGCTATGATCGTGTATATAACTACTGAAAACAGCTGATTTTGTTAATTGAAAGCAGTGTTCTTTTTGCAGGTGTCTTCCAACTGCATGTATGCAAACAAGTTCTAAGTTTAGAAGAGTTTAAACCCAATTAGCAAGAACAGTTAAATTTCAAAGATTTCACAGAAAAATAGAATACATCACGATAGAAAGAAGCATTCTCTAAGGAATCATTATTGTGATGATTCACATTACTTGCTTTTAGAGACAACAGTTGTGCAAATGCCACCATACAATGAATCTCGAATGTTAAATATACACTTGAGAGTTCCTACAGACTACGCTAATTGTTCTAAGACAATTTGCTATGTATATGATTATATAAAGAAAGCCTCATTTGCACAGAATCATTCCTTGATAAATGGATTAAAACAGTTATGTATTATGCTATTGGAGACATTTTTGTTTAATATTAATTGCTGTTTTGATATTCATAACATAGCAAATGTCTCCTGGCCTCTATATGACCTAACTATTTTATAAAAACTATTTTAGAAAAGAGCATAAATTGTAAAGTAATATAGTTCCAGTAAATTGGATGCCATGAAATTATTGTAATAAGCTATAGTATGAAATCTTATAATTTTGCAATCAGTTGCATAAAAGTAAGTTTCATCCTAGAAGTTTTACTGTTGTTTTTGCAAGCAGAGCTATTACAAATATTTAAATGACAAATGGCCACAATTTTAAGGCCAGCTGATGGAGACTTGACTTTATATCGGAGGCTACTTATTCTTGTGAGCAGTTCCACAGAAATTAAAAGGTCCACACACAGAAGGAAGTTCATAAAGATATGGATCAGATCTAACAATGCCATTGCTTGAATACCGTGAGTAACCTAGAACAGTTTACGCTGGAGTTCTCACATTGAAATATTGAAACAATGAACTGATCTCAGTTCTGCAGGAGACCAAAACTGAGGCAGGGTTGTGTGATGCTGACATCTTACTGGCAGATTTTTTGCTGCTGCGTTCCTCTATCTCCTTTTACATTTCTTTTTCCCCTTATTTGTTTATTTCATTTGCAAGGTGTCAAGCTTCTAAGTGATTTCTCATTTATGACCCCATAGCACAAGAGACGTGCCAGATTCTCTGAACACTGCAGATCCTGTACTGACCTTATCAATGAAGCTTTGGTAAGGATATAAATTTAAAGAAGAAACCAAATAATTCCCCAGATACCCTGCAACTTAAGAGAGAAATGTTTAAGGTTTAACATTGCCTAGGCTGAAATGAACTGGACTCATCTCGACTGTGTTCCAGAATGCAGGTCTGTTTGCTTGAGGAAAGTCTTTTCAAAGCAAAGCTAGTACAATTGTTCTCATGTGTGCTTGATGAGAAATGCTTTAAATCAAGGCCTTATCTGATTTCAGAAAGATAAGCTCAGTGAGTTAGATTTGTATGCTTGTTACAAATTCAAACCATGGCATTTCAAATGGTAAATGGTAATTTAGTCTTTTAGGTATCACAGACATATATATATATATATGTATTTACGTGGAGGAGAATCCAGTTGGACAAATACAATTTCTGTTGGCCATTGTTAATAATAGCATCAAACAAATAATCTCTCATATGTGACAGTGATGTGTTTTATATATTACTATTCATAATGGCAAATTACTTTCCAGAGCAACCAACATAAATTAGGGATAACTTAATTTCTTCTTTGACTTTATTACACTTCTTCTATTGTAGTTGCCAGTCTTCACCTCTTTCCCACGTCTCAACTGGTAACACATGTAAAAAAGACGATAGCTTTTGTGGTGGCTGTTAGCTAGATATGTCCTCCTTTAAATTTTTACTTTAGTTCATGAGCTCTCTGAGTACCTATTTACACTGGGCGGTAGAGCATAGTGTAATACTTGCTAAACTGGTTTTTGCGCAAGCAGGAAAGTATGTCAGATCCGAAAAGCAGTCCAACCACAATAGCATGAATTGTCTCACCCAACCTAATTAGATCCTGACACATCTTTTCACTTTCCAGTCCTGGAGTTACACCAGCCAAAAATTTCTCTGAGACCTCTGTGTTGTGTTGACACATTCAGTGAATAAGCAATGTGTTGCATTGTGTGATATAGTTGTTCCTTTCTTTCCAAGTATTTGATTTTATGTTCAAATAGTTTGAAGAAACCTATGATAGGTATGAATAATGTTAAAATCTTGCATCCCTTAGCCTCAGGAATGATCCTTGCTAGCATAAACACCAATACATCCATACAAGCAAAATTTACATTCCTTATATGTCTGTCTGGGGTGTATGCCTGTGCCCACACGCCTTTGAAATAGTCTTTGTCTACCATCAGGGCTGTCCAAAACTTCTACTATTAAGCTCAGTTTTCACTGGCTTATGACTTTGCCAAGATGGTTTCATACAGATTTAACCAGATATGCTCAGTACCTTTGTTGAACTCCATTTATATGCTAAAGTACATCTATTAGGTATTATCAGTATGAAACATGGTGCTTAAACCAGTGTTGGTTGTTGCAGCTCTTAGCTGAGAAGTTGCAGTACTTCAGAGCTGGGGACATGAACTTTGGAAGACAATTTGCTTCCATCTCAGGAGTTTCTTTTTTTTCTCTCACTTTAAAAATTTGTTCACATTTGGTTAAATTATGAGCCCTTAAAATGATCTCTTCATAACTACAGAAGGGGAGCTGTTAGTCTGTCAGTCAATTCTCTGCAGTTTACTTGACAGGGAACATGTTCCTTTGCTTTGTAGCCTGCAGCAACAAGAAGACTGCATCTCCAGGAGCAAATAAACATGCTCCATCTGAGGGATGCAGAGGCAGAGCAGGGCATTATTTGAAGCCTTCACTTACAAGAGTAAGAGGTCGCAGCCTCCAACTAATAAGACTGAGACCCAGACCCTTGTATAGCAGGGAACTGACACCATCATTCCTGAACCTCCAAGATCTTCTCTGACTAACAAATAGCTGTGGGACCACAAAGCAGCAGTGCCAGCAGCTCATGCCTACAGATCCCACTGGCTTTATCAGTGACAGCAGAGATGATACCAATATTCCAACATGACTGGTAATGCTGGGGGAGAACACTACAAGATCAAAGTATGAAGTCAATCTTTTTTCAGTTGGCAGTGGAAGCTGTAATGCCCTTTAGCTGATGAGGGTCTCCACTGGAGACTGCCGCACAGGCAGGGTGTACTTCCTGTCACAGTGTGCTGCGGTATTTGGCTTGGTGTGGGAATAGGTGTGCTTTGCAATTAAGGCAGGAGTAAAATGATACTGAAATTTCAGTGAGTGTTACGAGCTCCTCTTGGGGAGGTGCTCCATTATCCCAAAGGTAAGTTTCATCCCTGCCTGATACTGGGCTTTCTCTGGAAAAAAAAACATACACATGCACGCACACACACACACACATACACACAATCACATGGACTTGGAGGAGGTGCAGCAACCAAGAAAGGTTACCGACAGAACCCATTGATGTGTGCATTTTCTTTACCTGTATTTTTAATAAATAAGCACAGCACTTTTTTATTTTCCCTCCATAGCCCAGGCCTCATTTTGTTCACAGTGCAGACTGAACTGTTAATAAATCAGGTCATACACTGCAGGAGGCTTTTGTGGGACCTCTATCTGTTCTGTTGCAGAATTTGTGAGATAGGTGGTTTAACAGACAGTGTCACACAAACAGAAACAGCATTAATAATGCTCACATGTTCTAGTCCATTTGTGTCATGTATTCTGGTTTGAAATTCCTCTGCCATGCACATACTCAGAAACTGAAAAATAAATAAGCTGATGTTTTGTTTTTCCTCTTCCTTCATAAGGTCCAGTACTCTTTCCTAGCATATTGTTTTTTGAAACTGTAGTTAACTATTAACTGTAAATGTAGATTAAAACTACCTCCGTATTTCTGAAATCTCTACTTTCCTGTTAAATCTTAGTTTAAATTGATCAATAAGTTCAACAAATGGACAGATGCAAATGCATGTGCACAGACACAGGCACAAATGTTTCTTAGAAAATCAGGTTAAAACGGTTTCATGGTTATGGTGATTCACCGCTACTTTGTAAAATTGGATTGTACTTCTGCCTTTCAAAGAAATAATGAGAAGGTCACATTAACTGAAATTCTCAGTACTAGTCCTTGGTTTCTGGTTACCCAAATCTGATGTTTGATGCTCAGAAGGTTTTAGTTCATACTTTGCAAATCAGGTGAATCAGACCTCTGCTTATATATAAAATATTCAAATTTACTCTTAAATATAGTCTACAATTTTGCCTCTATTCCCTTTATTCCAGTTTCCAACTCACAAAATGAGCTGAACAGTATAACCTTCTCTCTCCTTAGATACATGTTGCGAAGAAAGATTTATTACTGGGAAACAAAGAAACAAGGCCAAATATCCTCTTCTTATGCACAAATACCCAAAACAGGCTCAAATATCTGCTTCACAAAAAACCTGGCTATTCTGAGGAAGGGAAAAAAAAAGTTATAATTCCAAACAAGCCACATTTTGTTTTTTAATTCTTGGAAAGAAAAGCACAAAAAGAAAAAAAAATGGTTTGTTTTAATAATAGCCAATGAGCTTCACAGAAAATCTCCAAAATATACTGGATTCTGGGATCCTGAGTAGTCCAATTGTTGTTTTTATGGGAGCCAATACAGACTGTTGGACAGCCACTTCTTGGAGGCTCGGAACCAGATGAGTTGGGATGAGGACCTGAAACTCTGAGGTGCTCTGCTTCATGGTACGGAGCCTATAAGAGACAAGAGTCAGATGTAGCCTTTTAAAGAGGATCAAAGAGTATTTCAGTCCTCAGAGCTGCACACTAGGTTCCAAGTGTTCACACACTGTGTGACCCATCTGCATGTTTGCACAGCTTCTCCCATTTAGACAGCAGGTTTTGAACTCTGTTCCCTCAGCTCCAAAACTCCTTTCTACTGAGTCAGAGCAGATTGCCAGTCTCTGTGGCAAAGCATGTGTGCTGTGACCTGGACCTCTGTTGTGATGGGGTTACAAGGGAGCCACTCGTGGGGAGTCTAAGCAGGCAGGCAATCAGCAGGTTCTTATCAGAAAGCTGTGGTGTTTCATCAGAAGAAACTAGGATGTTTCTCTGAAAAATTAAAATTTCTATAGTGTAGGTTTTTTCAGCAAAAAAGAGTTTCATCAGAGACTTCGTGTTGAGGCTGGCCACATTTTGAGGTCTAAATCCAAAACCAGTTGGATGTTATGGAACTCTGATACAAAACTGAAAGTGGGGAAAAACAAAGAGACCAACAAAGCTGACAAAATCCTACTAATCCTGCTGTTTTCCCTATGAAGCTTTGAAGTACCACTAAAACACGTCACCACTCTTGGCGGTGGGTGAGGTGTTTCTATGAGGACTTCCCACTGCATGCTGTGACCAGTTCAGGATTTAAGGCACGCACCCCAATCCATCCTGTGTTTCAGCTCCTGCAGTGCTGCATAAGGGTCTGTCTTCATGTGGCCTTGGCTTTCAAGCTCCTTGTTTCCCAGGATCAGTTCCCGTGAGCCTCAGGAGCAAGCTTTATATCCCCATCTTTCCATCCTTAGAATCAGCTAGCCTGAGACTCATTCTCTCCCATGAAGAGATTTGTAACAAATTTTCCATGCTGTGCTGCTTATTAAGTACAAGTGACATTTCCCACCTACCCTTTATAACACCCTGTGTTCAGCTTCAACTATACTGGCTTGTCAGTTTGCAAGTTGTGAGATGACCAGCAATTTCTCTGTTGACTAGTCAAACACCCCATTTCTCTGGGGAACACAGTCCATAGGCAGCTGGAAATCAGGTCTAAAGAGTGAACATGTAGACGAAAAAAAGAATAATTAACACTTAATTAGTTGCTAAGAACTGTTTTCAACAAAAGCTTATTATTAACTTATGGTGGAGTAGCCACCTCCCTTCTCTGACTGCATAAGCAGCTGCCTTTTGGTCTCCCTAAGAAGTCTATCTGCTAGCAATCATTTGAAAAGCAACATCTGGCAAGTAAGTTTTGTAGTCATATGCTGGCAGCACTTACCAAATGTTTCTTGCTGATCAGGAATACCCAGAGTGATTTTGCATTGAGCCTGTAACATCTCTGAACACCTGCAATCTCAACTGCAAAACCAGCCAAATGTGGGCAAAGTTAGGTACTTCAAAATGAGGCCCAGGTTTGGTGACTTTGGGATAGGTGCTATCTGGGGCAGGAAGCCTGACGGAACCCTAATCCAAAGACATCCATTCAGTCCAGGCTTGAACCCTCTCCTGATCAACCATGTACAGCTGTTAACTTCAAAGCTGAGTAATGACAGCAGTTTCCACTGAAAAACAGTACAATGAAAGGAGAGTTCCTTCAACGAAGCACACCTACAGCAACCAGAAATGTCACTAAAAACGTGGGAGAAAAAATCGGTCACCAGCTGCCCTGTGTGGTGAGTACCTTCCTATCTGGCATTGTTTCATTTTCCACAAAGCAATTGAGAATTCATTAGGAATTAGGAGACTTCTATTACTGACATTATACAGCATTAAAGAGGGTGACATCTTCATTTTACTGCCAACCTTGTCCACCATTGCATTCTGGGCAAGACTCCATCCAGTAGCTGTTTTCTAAGAAAACTTATTGAAGTGAGTCTAAGAAAACTTATTGAAGTGGGTCTCTTGAAGCAGGCATGTGGAGGAACATCTTGGTAGATACAGAGTTGATTTACATGTGGATTAAGAGCTAAGCATGCGAATTTTGTCAAGACTGCAGTGCTTTGGGGCATTCACAAGGGACAGTGGGGTAACTGAGGTCTTGACCAAGGTCTCTTTTGGAACAGAAGTTTAAGATCTTTTTTCCAGAACATTACATAAAAATTGTAAAATTGTCATAAAAATTAATTCAAGACTGAGACAACACTAAACAAATGGTAGATGAGGGCATACTTTCAATAACGAAGGAAAAAACTGTACATCACCCCACCCAAACAACACCATAAAACAGACTCACCAGAGGAAGCAGGGTTCCTGCAGAAAGCAATTGTGTATTACCAGGAAAGTTGCCTGTATTATCATGCCAGCATACAAAAAAGAGAGAGTGAATTTTACTCTCTTAAACTGGCACTACCTAACTTCTGTTTGAATTTATAATCAACATAAAGATATTTTCACATAGCACTTTTTCTTAAAGTATTACCTATAAACAGCCCAATTCTGCCAGATTTGAAAGAGTACCTGGCAACACAGAGGATTTGTATCTCTGGGCTCTAAGCAGATAATTCGCTTTTCCAAAACGTTTTGGAGTTGCATGCATTTACATAAAATTTTAGAAAAGATAAACTGGTATTTGCATTCAGTCAAAATCGTCCTTGTTGATCATGGAAGTACCCTCCTTCTTCTTGTTTTGAAAATCTAATATAGTTTTTGAAAGTTTTAAGAAATAAAGAGCTGAGTATGTTCTTACATGAAAAAATGAATGTGAAAGGGTTTAATTTTTAGAGAATTGTTTTTCATGTAATGAGTATAACGTATATCCCAATAGTTATTTTATTATAGCAGCATTTAGAGTTGTAATACTAATGGACAAAAATTCATTTCTAAGTTAATTGTAACACAGCAGATATTTTGCATAACATTCTTTTTCAGTAGTAATTTTGTAGGAGAAGGGGAAACCATTGTAAGAAGAAAAGCTGCCTGAGGCATGACATTCAAATATTGCACATAGCAGAACACAAATTACCTGGCTGGAGAAGACGGCAGCATAGAATAGTACAGATATCTGTGGGCTCTTTTCTATAAGCAATACTTCGTCTTGAATAAACATCTTGTACTGATTCAGATCTCACTGCTCTGAGTGTTTTATATGCCCCACTATAGTCTATGCAAGTTATTGAGGTTAATGGCCAATACAGTCACTATTCCTTATGCAATAAACTACTTTATTTTCATCTGTAAGTTTTCTGAGGAGTAACACAAGCATAAAGGGTGTATTCAGCATATATGAAATATAACCCTATTAGAGGACTCAACTAAATTACATGAGCTTTGAAGCAGAAAAGCTGCCAGCTCTGTAGAATGATGACTTCTATATTCTTGAATGAAACAAAATTATAAGGCTGCAGGTTTCACTCTGAGAGGTTAAACCAAAAATCCAGGGCTGAACAGAAAGGTCTCAATAAAATAGGAAGGTGACAAACACAGACTATTTAAAGCTTTCATGTGAGAAAATGGGTACCTGGCTTAGAGCTGGACATTTCAGGATAAGTAACCTCTGAAAGGAGAAAAACTCTATAAAAATCTTCTTAAAATGATTTTACCCACTCCACATATTTATAACAAGAAACATTATGGCAAAAATGCACAAAGATAATGTCAGGACTTTTGAAGTAACCTCTGTACTAGTAGGTTAATATAGCTGGTGTTTCTACTTTCATACGCAAATGCAAGATGAACTACTTCGAAATATAGTAACTTCTCATGGCCTAATTTCTAAACACCAAATGGGTTACATGATGTAACATAAAGGCAGGAAACAGACCTTATTCATGCTTTTGTTTGTATTAATTTTTGTGGCAAATGATCCCCAGGCTCTTCAATTCATTACTAAAGATTTGAATGTTCCTGTATAATCCTTTTTTCCATCATTCAGTAACGAACATCATTTACAGTTTCGCATCTAGACCCTATAAAACAGCAACCACACTCTAAATTCAGACATGATGAGATTTTACAGAGTGCTTATTAACATTGCTTCTGTCTAGCCTGCTGTGATTAAAACAGCTAGTGGTAGCAATACAATAGTAAGCAGCGCAAATTGAATGCATTTGCTGGATACCTGTGGATGTCGGGAATAAGTAGACAGTATAGTAGCTGTCCCATCTACAATAAAAAGCAGGTGTAATAGGATTTTCTGTATCTGGTTTTTTGAAGTCCTTCATAGCTTTTTTTTCCTTTTTTTTTTCCTTTTTTTTTTTTTTTGTTTGCTTTCCCCC